>JARBWK010000013.1:27658386-27740241 GCA_030556195.1 Anolis apletophallus | reverse complement strand
TTTTGCTGTTCCGCTGGGAACATAAAGTCCCTCTACCGCCTCGGCGGTTTTGGGATGGGCAGGTCTAATGCCCTAATCATTCTCAATGCTAACTCAGAGAGCTTATCCAGCTCATCATCATCTAAGCCTCCTTTCTCCACCTCTTTAATGCCATCAGGTATGGCAGTCATGTCCTCTTCTGATGCCTCAGAATCTTCTTCATATCCATATTGAGGGTGGGAGTCCTCCTCATGTATCATTCCCTGGGTTTGAGGACATTGCGATGTTGATGGAGTTGAAAGGACTGATCTACTACAAAAGCCTTAGTGGAGGCCCCTTTGAATTCTATCCTTGGGCTTATTTATTATTTGTTGCTTGCTTTGAGCACTGTTAACTTGTCTGTCCTTTTGTAACATAATAGGCAGAGTCTTTGGTAAAGCTTCCTTGTTACTGTTATTGTTACTGTTAATAGACGTAGCATTGCTTTGAAGCTGTTGCCACATACAGCCCTGCATAGCTAAGGCTTGTAAAAGGGCTTGAGGAAAGCCTTGCCATTGGGAGCAATCCATAGACATGGGTTGCTGCTGTGTCTCTCTGCCTTTCCCCTTGGCATGCCTCTTTCTGTGCTTCCTCCGAGACCTCCGTGCTGGGGGCTTGAGGAGGAGTCTGAAGAGGAGGAGGAGCTGGATGACGTCATCGACGTCGAAGGGCTTCGACGCCGGCGCTTCCTCCTCTTCCGAGATGGTTCACGCCTCGGGATCGTGCCCGTATGTTCGGGCTGCCTCGGGCTCGGGTGGGTGACGAGCTCGTTCTGAAAGGCCCGGATGGAATAGGCGGAGCCGAGGCCGCGCGCTGCTTTTGCATGCCGCTGCCTGAGGGTCTAATAGGAGGCGTGTTGTATAGTGCCTCATTCTGATTTGTCTCTAAGGGTGCTAGAGGGGTCGCCCCCTCTCCCTTATGCAATTCATCCGCCTCCGGATCTTTTAGCAGAGCCCTCGTGGGTTGCGATTGCATCGGCTCTTTCCCGACCCTCGCGGGTGGGTTTTGAGCTTGTTTCACTGGTTTGGGCTTCTTATTCTTTGATTTCTTTGGGTCCAGGGACAACTTGATCTTCAGTTGATTATCTGGTAAGGCATTTTTTGGCTCTTTTTCCATGGATACGCCAGAGGCTGTTGGATTTAAAGCTGATTTTTCATAGAGTGCTGCTTTAACTCGCAGCTCCCTATTCCTCCTCGTTTGAGGGGTGAATGCCTGGCATATTTCACAGTCTTGGGAAAGATGTTCCTCTCCCAAGCAGGCTAAACATTGTTCATGTGCGTCGTTGTCCGGGATTTTATTTACACACGACGCACACCTTTTAAAAGAAGATGTAGCCATTATATTATTTCTTTTCTTTCCTATTAAATAATCCTAATAAATAACTGTCTAAATAAATTTTGTTCTGTCTCTCTGTTCTCCGTGATGCCTTTGCGGCGGAAGAGAGAAACTGGCCGTTGGCCCTCGCTTAGGCTATTTATAGTGACGGGAGTGTGCGCGGGGCCAACTGTAGATTTTAACTGTCGTTTGAAGTCTCGAGATCTCCGGTTGCCTGCGCGAGCGCAGGAGGTAATTACCATAGGTGCTATTCACAGCTGACCACGATGGGAAAGCATCATCTCTTCAGATGCCAAGATTGACAAAGAGATAGATCACAGATTATCAAAGGCATATAGTGCATTTGGAAGGCTTCACAAAAGAGTCTGGAGCAACAAGAACCTGAGGCAAAGTACCGAAATCAGTGTGTACAGAGCGATCATATTGTCCATCCTCCTCTATGGGTCTGAAACATGGGTCACCTATCGCCAACACCTATGACTCCTCGAACGCTTTCATCAGCGCTGTCTTCGTACAATCCTTAATATACACTGGACCGGCTATGTGACTAATGTTGCTGTCCTTGAGCAAGCAGGGATCACCAGCATTGAGGCCATGCTATTGAGAACTCAGCTGCGCTGGGCAGGGCATGTCTCTAGGATGGAGGACCACCGCCTCCCAAAGATACTACTCTATGGTGAACTCGCCACGGGTCAACGCGAGAGATGTGCCCCCAAAAAGAGATATAAGGACTCCCTGAAACAACATCTCAGGCTCGGCCAGATTGATCACCAACAATGGTTCACCCTGGCCTCACATCGGGAGGCATGGAGATGCACTATCCACAATGCTGCGGCCTCTTTCGAGAAGACACGTCGAATGAGTCTCAAAGAGAAACGACAACGCAGAAAGAACCGCAATTTGGAAACAACATCACCCAAGGAGACTTTCTGCTGTGCTTTCTGCAACCGAACTTGCCTATCTCAGATTGGCCTTTTTAGTCATCAGCGCGCTTGTAAAAAGCGTGGGATGAGTTCTTCCTGAATCTTCGTTCGCGAAGTAATGCCGAGAGAGAGAGAGAGAGAGAGATCTCCAAGCCAATGTGCCAACTGTTAACTACAGCCCTACATCCTCTTTGAAGCTCAGGGATCAACCATGGAAGATGTGATCTAGCAACCAAGGAGATAACCTGGAACCAGGTCCACCTGCCTGTTGTTCATGCCAATAGATATTCCATTGCAGTAGCCAGAGGCCTAGACATGCATCAAAGTTTAAACCTCCTGTTCATGGAAGATACCTTGTTGCATGTACAGACTGCCCTTCACTGAGTGATAAGTTCAGTTGAAGAACTTCCTTTTTTAAGACCACATTTTCCAGAAACAGCTGGTGGATGTGTTGGCTTGGATGTTCTAGGAACTATAGTAAAAGGTAAATATTTCCCCTTGACATTAAACCTAGTCATCTCCAACTCTAGGGGGTGGTACTCATCTCCATTTATAAGCTGAAATGCTGGTGTTGTCCGTAGACGCCTCCAAGGCCATGTGGCCAGTATGACTGCATGAAGCGGTACCTATTTATTAATCTACTCACATTAGTATGTTTTCGAACTGCTAGGTTGGCAGAAGCTGGGGCTAACAGCTCACGCTCACCCTGCTCTCCAGATTCGAATCACTGACCGCCGAGCAAGTTCAGCAGCTCAGCCGTTTAACCTGCTGCACTATCAGGGTCTCTGGAACTGTAGCACCTTGCTCAATATTAAAATAAATCCAGAAAATTTCCATATATTTGTCATTAAGGGACAACGATTCTAAACTAAAGAGTGATGGCATCTAGACTTGCTGCCTGTGTACACAATGCTTTTCAGTAAACACCAAACAAAGTCATTTTCGAACTGTAATTCCCAGAATCTTCATTGAACATGCTGTCTGGTGAGGAGGGGGGTTGCTGAAAGTACTATTCAAAGAAAGAAATTGTCCACGCCCTTCTCAGCACTGGATATTGAGTTGTTGCTATGCATTTGTTATGGAGAGACAACGTTTCTGGGTTGAAGAATGATGACAACGAAACTGTCTCGTGCATGGCTCTATTTATAATTCTAGGGCAGCATGACAAACTGTGCCCTATCAGGTTGGCTTCTTGGGTTGTTTGTGTTGCCACAGAAATTCTGAAGAAACGAGTAATGTTCATTTCAAGGAAATGTACAAAGTACCCAGCGTTCCCATTCCAGCCGGGTGATGTTCTTCTCAGCTCCAGATTCCCTTACATGCATAATAACTCGAGGCAATCTGTTGCATGCTTGAGGCTTGGCGTCCCCTAATCTCTCTGTACATGATTCCAATCAAGTATTGGCACCCACAAGTCTCTTGACACTTCCTGATACTTAGAGAAGATCCTGCATTGAGCACATGAACATCCATCTGAGATCAGGAGGAGAGACCTTGATGCCTAACGAAAGCGGGGATCATTGCTTTCTATCCTTCTTCCTCCCCTTTCTTGGCCACTTTGCTAAAAGAGCATATGGTGTGCTGATAGTCACCTCCCCCTATTCTCTATTTCCACATCAGGATTCCTTCAGGAAAAACTCAGGAGACACTTGGAGTGTGGCTAGCCCCCTTTTCCCCTATTCCACATTCACACACCCAGGCATGGAATGTGTGACTAGCCCCCTTTCCCCCTATTCCTCATTTACTATGCATATGTGTGATGAATTCCCTACCTGGTAGGCTTGGTAAAGCCTGAAAAAGTAGGCTCAAGAAATTGGCAGCCATTTTAGATAGGTGCCAAGGGGGCATCCATCTTGGATCTCATTTCCAAAAGGGGGCGTGCCTACGAGTAAGCCTGGAGAGAAATGAGGGGAGTTAGGATTGGCTGGTAGAGAAGGGGGCGGAGCCTATCTTAGAAAAAGAAAAAAGGTGACTTGAAAGGGGGCATTTTGAATAACCCTGTGAGAGTTCTTTGGAGGGAGTGTAAGAAAGCAGTTGTGGGAGATAGTGTTAGAGAGAAGTAGCCTGAAAAATAGGTCAGGTAGCTAGCAGTGCTAGCTAGTGTAGAAGATTCTACAGCTATCAGGGAGATAGTGTGTAGAGGAGTAGAGATAGATCCTGGGAAGGACTATCTGTAGTGGAGTTAAGATTTGCTAGGCAGAGAAGAAATCCTGTCAGTAAATTCTTGGAGGGAGAAAGGAGTGGGGTTTTGTAACAAAGATTAAAACTGCTTAAAGGAATCATACGCTTTTGCGCCAATATTTCTGAACCACTAAGCTTAATGCCTATTTTGTAAGTTCTCTTAAATCAACTTAATTGTTTAATTGTTCACACAACTGTTTAATTGTTTAATTGTCCACACAACTGCAAATGTCTTCTGGTTACTTAATTAATAACACAATGTTAGATGGTAACTTTTCAAACTTTGAATCACAATGTTATAGATATACTGCTCCACAGGCATGTAGCCGGGGGGGGGGGGTTGAGGGGCTTCAGCCCCCCTCCCCAATTCTCACAATGGTCCGCAAGAATGCCTTACTGGTACATTATTTAAACTGTTATGTTTATTCATATCATGATCTGATCACCATGCTCAATATATCCCATATGCATGGGGGTATTGGGATAACGATACAAAAGGTTTGGTAGGGTAGACCCTCTCTCACTCAGACTCAGCCCCCACCCCTCCAAATCAAACTCAGCCCCTCCCGAATCAAAATCCTGGATATGGCCCTGCTGTCCCACTAGGCTTCCTATCTATTTCTACTATATTACTTATAAGCTTCCCAAGCTTAACTGCCTTTCTGCAGTATCAAAACACAGTCTTTTCTGCTTCCCTCAGGAAAGACTTCAGCAACTCTCCAAGTTGCTACCAGCTAGTCCCAACTGCTCTGACTAACTGACCAACTGCTCTCTCTAACTGCCAAAATTCAAATGTGCACCTGCCAAAGCCAGGCTCTGCCTCCAGAAACAAACATTCCGAGAGGCTGTGCACCTTTATATTACCCTTTTAACTGTCTGCAGTCTGTTCAGCATATAAACATTCAATGCAATACAAACCATACATTTAACCATCAATAAATATAAAACCCTTAATGCATATAATGACTTCACTACAACTTGTTATAAGTGCCGTCAGTTTGGGGGAATTGTTCAACGTTTAAAATCCCCTTGTCTTTACATTTTGGTTGCAGCGGTGGAATATTCTAAGGAAAGGCCTGCCCTGCCATAATTGAAAATCCCCTTGCCACTACAATATGCAAATGCACACTTTTAAAAAACCCTGAAAAACTTCTGGTCCCAAGCATTTCTGACAAGAGAAACTCAACATGTATTCAATTCTCTACCTCCTCCTCCTCGTCCTCAAGGTAACTTGGGATTTGTGCTTCAGAGGAGCTTCCTAGCAGAGAAGTTTAAGTACTTCACAAAACTACAAGATTCCCCAAGATTTTGTATAATGGAGTCATGGGAACCAAAGTAGTGTAAAACTGATATGACTATGGGGTAGAAAAATAGAGAATATAATACAAAAATATTAGGAAATATTTCACGGTGTATCTGAAAGCCTTTACACGATCTTGCCTAAGTAACACATCTTCCAATTGCCTTGGAAAGTATTAAAAGCCTTTCCATTTTCTGGGTTATCATTTTAGGATCCTCATGGCTTTTCAATGATGTGTCAGAGGACAGTGTGCAGAATCAAATGTGCAAACATGAGGAAAAGGCAAGAATTGTACATGAGAGCTCAGATGAAGCAATGTGCTGTTTTCCACAGGTATTTCTGAAATATTTTCGGAAAGGGCTCTGTGGGTTTGTAACAGGGTTCCTCGAGAAATAAGGAGGATTTTTTAAAAACCACCAAGGTTCAAGTTATAGATAAGTGAAGAAGATATATGTTTTTACACTGGAAAACTTATGCTTCAATCCTTAACATAGATACTAATCTTTTGAAATCCCAAGTTCGGAGATGCTGGGTGGAATCCAAATACCAGCGTTCCCTTGGCACAAGGTGTTGAATTCCAAATGCATTGGTTTTTCTGCATTTTTGCTTCAGAGAAGCTTTAGTAAATTGTCTTGTTTCCAGAGAAATGCATGTGAATAGCAGAATATAAAAATAACAGCCATATAAAAACCATAGAAATTAACAGTTAAAAACTACAAAATACAGATCTCAGCACCTCATTTTTAAAATCGGTTTCCGTTGCATCGTCATAATATTCTGTTCGTCTCAATTAATTAAAGTTCGTCTGCGAATGCCTGCTTGAACAGCCATGTCTTGACTTTCTTACAAAATGTCAGGAGGGAGGGGGCTGATCTGGAAGGGCGTTCCACTAGGAAGGGCATTCCAAAGCCGAGGAGCCACCACTGATAAGGCTCTGTCTCTCATCCCCGCCAGTCGCGCCTATCACAAAAGAAAGCAAATTATTTATTATGTTGTTATGATATGCATGGATACCAATGTATATTATATGCCCTCTCTTGACATATAATTTTCCTTGCATCTTTAGGCTCTTCTGGACAGTTTCTATTTACAATTATCTGATTATCTGTTTATCCCAGATTATCTGGGAGTGGGGACTCATATAATCCAGTTTAATACAGAAATCCTGGGATCAGAACCTGGGATATAGGGTCTGTCTGAAAGGGCCCCTTGTTATTAGTACTAGAAAAGTCCAATGATATGGTCACCATAAGTCAGAAATGCCTTGAAGGCAAACACCAACAAACTTGATCTGCATGGCGGGAAATTGGGCCAGACTTCTCTTCGAACGCTATGACTTTTCCCCATTGCCACCAGGCATGCTCAACAGCAGATCCAACCAATATAAAAGGAGCTTTCCGTAAAGCACGTTCACTCAGAACTGGCCTCGATTTGAATTGATTTGAAATAGCCAGCAACCATTTGGACTGCAGGCCTATATTTGGACTCTCAAGCTTTACTCGGAGAAGTTGATCTAAGCACTTGAGGTGTAAAAGAATTTTATAATAGGTGGCACTGTTCCGAAACTCAGAGTGAAAACAGGAAATTACTCAGCATGCCACAAGAGAAGGAAAATGTTTCCCTGAAGCAAATGGATTCTTTACCAAGCCCTGGATATATATTAAAAAAGTCAACCAAGAATTAGATTGGCTCCTATAAGAGCTCTGTGTTCATTGAGAATGATACAACTAGTAATAATAATAAAAAGAATGAAGTGGGAGAAAAATTGTCAAAAAAATTGTTCCTTTTAAATCAGTACTTGTCATATGAGATTACACTATTATCTTTCCTGCCTGTCTGTCCGCCTTTTTAAAGCTTTAAAAAAGCTATTTTGGCTCCCCCCCCCCCTTGAGGTGTAATCAAGCTAAGAATTAATTTTATTTCTTCTCACTCCAATAGCTACAATACATCAGGACACTTACTGGTAAAAGCCATATTGTAATGGGAAAAAAGCTTGAGGAACAACACTATTACTCACCAAGGTGAGGATCCATAAGATAAAAGCCAAGATCCTACATGGAGCAGGTGGAGCTTTAATGATTCATATGCAGGCTGATGGATTTCGTTCATCCGAGCACAAGGGATGTAAATCTATTTTATTCTGATGTGGAAACATGTCTCATTTATAATATCGTCTCCACACTGTGTGAAATTTTAAAAGTTTTTGAAGGGACCACGTCCTTGTTCCAACACACACTTGTTGAGTCCCATTAGCCCAACACAAAATAGGAGTTCAAAATATCTCTACAGCTCATGGCCCTCCGCTTGTAAACTTTCACAGTCCTTAAAAAGTGGTGAAACCAAGATTTCACTCATAACTGGAAACAATGTGAAAGATCCACACTTTAAGCAACAAAGGGGGAGACTGCCTTTTATCAAGCTAGTCTCAATTCATGTATCAATTGGAAGTTGCTGGTGTTTTTTTGGTTTGTTTGGATTTATTTTATTTTATTTTTTTGCATGTCAGGAGTGACTTGAGAAACTGCAAGTCGCTTCTGGTGTGAAAGAATTGGCTGCCTGCAAGCATGATGCCCAGGGGACACTCGGGTGTCTTGATGCTTTACCAGCCTTGTGGGAGGCTTCTTCCATGTCCCTGCATGGGGAGATGGAGCTGACAGAGGGAGCTCATCTGTGCTCTCCCCAGATTCAAACCTGCGACCTGTCAATCTTCAGTCTTGCTCGCACAAGGGTTTAACCCATTGTGCAACCGGGGGCTCCTAACTGGAAGTGATCCCCCAAGATTTCCCCAAGTTGTTTTCCCAAGGCTTATTCAAAGACACCAGAGACTGAACCTGCAAAGTATGTCCCTTACTATTAAGCCCCTTTCCTGTATCAGTCAAAAATCCCTGAGGTGAGGAACATATAAATTATTCTTACCCACAAAATGATGCTAGGGGTTTCCTGGCAGACAGATCTGCTGTTCCATGATCCCTACAGTCTACAGTCCTCAGTTTTGTTGCCTTTGGCTCCACCACAATAGGCGACAATGCACTTTTCTCTTCAATGTAATAATCTTTTGGCTGCTGACAAACGTTGTTTCTCATTAGATTAGCTGTGGAGGGGCAAGCTGTAATGTTAGGGAGGTATTTCCTTTCTCTTAGCCAATGGGAGGGAGTTGGCAGTAGGGATTGTGCCTTCTTCTAACATGGCGTAATGCTTTGTTTGAAAATGGAAGTGGAAGAAAAGCAGCCGAATCATAAGGAGAGAGACTTTGTGACCCTAAGCTACCTCTGTACTTCAACGCCATCAAAGGTTAGCATGGGCAGAAGCAGGTGTCCTGATCAAATGAGAGGGAGAAGCCACATGAAAAGTTTTCAATTCATGAGGTCACCCAGAAGGGTAGAATAAACCGGGTGATGCACAGTGTCCAAAATGTCAAAAACAGGAAGGCAAACAGACCAGAGAGAGAGCAATCCAAAGAAAATTTACCAGCAGATTCAGAGGGAAGCAGATAGACTGGAAGTTAACTTATCTGTCCATCCCTAGTCTCCATCTCACATCGCTTTTTGTCCCATACTTTGTATTTTCTCAGGGACATTTATAGAGACCTTCCATTTTGACTATAACATTGAAAGGAGATAAGGAAATAAAAGGCTGGCTGTACTACTAACAAGCAGAACAAAACAGGAGCGAAGAAAGTATAAATCAAGTCTTAGTAATAATCTCTATTAATTTAGGACTCTCAGGTCCCTGTGTAGTATTAGCAACGATACATAGCAAACATATACATAAAAGAGCATCAACACATTGTAACGGTAAGTAACATACATATATATACTTGTATTGGCAATTACGGGCAGTTGGCTCACACGCAAGTGAGCAGAGATGCCGAGTATGGGCAGAGGAAAGTTCCTACGTCATCAAAGAAGGACACAGTCCCGGACGCTGTCCCAAATTATGAAAAGTTCCTACGTCATCAAAGAAGAACACAGTCCCGGACGCTGTCCCAAATTATGAAAATGTTCAAATGAAAATCAAGCCCCTGATTGAGAAACACTGAGCTCAACGAACCGATAGTATGCTGCGCGCCTTCGTTTCTCCCTGAAGGGCTTCCTCAGGACCAGGGGCATGGCCTGTATGGCGAAATCTCGCGAGCGTCTTGCAGCAGGAACAACACTGGAGTATCAACAAAATAATGCGAAAAAATATATATACATATTATGGAGACGCGCTTCCACATGGAAAACAGCCAAGGTCATTTGGAAAAATACATCCTAGCGTTCAATAGAAAGGAGATACCACCACATCATAGATATGAGATCGGAACCATGGGTTGTGGTTGGAGGGCACATTGCACTTCGATTTCAGGCGATGCAATGGGTTAAACCCTTGTGCCGGCATAACTTCTGACCAAAAGGTCGGTGGTTTGAATCCGGGGAGAGGGTTGAGCTCCCATGCAGGGGCATGAGAGAAGCTTCCCACAGTATGGTGAAACATCCGGGTGTCCCCTCGGCAACGTCCTTGCAGACGGCCAATTCTCTCACAGCAGAAGTGACTTGTAGTTTCTCAAGTCACTCCTGACATGAAAAAAAAAGTTAAGGTTACTTGCAAAATATGATATACAAGTTTGATCTCAAGCTGGGTGTGGGTGTTTTCATTTTAGTTCCAAATGTTTCCACTGAAGTCGAATCTTTCTATCCCTCCTTTCAGGACATTTGAATGAGAAGATATTTCTTTGAACCATTTGTTTTGTGTTGTGATGGATGGAGTTATACCTAGTTCTGCATTCATTCAAGAGGAATTTAAGGAATGCCAATGCTGCTTGTCAGAATCTGACAGGAAGCACTCTATTGTTGCCTCCTCCACTAGGACAATGCAGGGAGATATCAGAATCAGGTTTCTGAACCTGATACAAATAGCTTCCACAGCCAGGCACAAACAAAGCCAATGAATGATTGAGGAAGCAGGGTACACATTAGATCCACTATAGGGTCATACTATTGCATTCTAGATCCACTATAGAGTCATATAATTTTAAGCAAGTTTAAAAGGGCAATGAAAAGAAGCACTGCATGGTAGAAGGAGAAGGCGAAAATATCACAATTTATTTATTTATTTATTTACTTTACTTCTATACCGCCCCTCTCAGCCCGAAGGCGACTCGAGGCGGTGTACACATGGCGAGGACTGTCCAAGATAAATACATCAACAGTAACTAACACAAACATATGTACAATTTAGCAATTAAAATTAAAACACAATATCAGTGTCTCACTATTAAGTCGATTTCCAATTGCGTCGTTTCCAAAAGTACTGAATTCTACCTGATCTTGAAAGCTACGGCACTATTGGATTGAATCACAGATATTTATTTTATTTATCATGTCAGAAGCAAGTTGAGGGTACAGTTAAAATGCATTTAAAAACACAAAGTTAAAAAACCTGGCATTTTGTTAAATGTCCTTTGACCAGAAGCTGGCCACTTGGAGTGCCTCTGGTGTTGTTATGAGAAGGTCCTCCATTGTGCATGTGGCAGGACTCAGGTTGCATTGTAATAGGTGGTCTGTGGTTTGTTCTTCTCCACACTTGCATGTCATGGACTCCACTTTGTGGCCCCATTTCTTAAGGTTCGCTCTGCATCTCATGGTGCCAGAGCAAAGCCTGTTCACTGCCTTCCAGGTCGCCCAGTCACCTGTGTGTCCATGATCAAGAGCAAATACTGAAGGGGTTTGGTGGGCACAGACCTTGAGTTTGGGAGTTGTAGTTCACCTACATCCGGAGAGCACTGTGGACTCAAACAATGATGGATCTGGACCAAACTTGGCATAAATACTCAATATGCCCAAATGTGAACACTGGTGGAGTTTGGGGAAAATAGACCTTGATGTTCTGGAGTTGTAGTTGGTGAGATTTATAGTTGACCTACAATCAAAGAGCATTCTGAACCCCACCAATGATAGAATTGAGCCAAACTTCTCACACAGAACTCCCATGACCAATAGTAATATTGTGTTTTTTATGGTCTTTGATGACCCCCAGATGTCCCAACTCCCAGGTTGAGAAACGCTGTCTTAGACCCATTCAGTTTCTGTTTTATATGTTCATGATATCCATAATCCATAACCAGAGACTCGGGCACTGCGAAATCCGGGAGCCTTTAAAAAGGCTTGTGAAACCTTCTTGTTTAGGCAAGCTTTTGAGTTGTAGAATAGATTTTAGTTTAATTTTGCTACCTGTTTGTATTGTGCTATATTAACTATTTCTGTTAACCGCCCCAAGCCTGTTGGGAGTGGCGGTGTAGAAATGGAATAAATAAATAAATAATCCTATTAAAGACTATATAATTCTGATGTGTGCTTATAGGAGCTTGCTTATGTAAACTTCTGCATGCTATGGGGGTTCTTCCTCCCTACAAATCAGAAGCATTGACATTGGTGTAAGACTGAAAAAATCCTTGTGGAGATGTAAGCATTTTCTCACTCACAACAATGGGCAAGTCATATACTCTCAGCATGGCAAAGACGTCACTCTCTGTTAGCTTTCTAACAGATTCTTGAATGGACGTAATTGTGTATTGAAACTTAACACTACATTGGAGGAAAATATGAGCCAAACATGGTCCGTGAGGCATACTTGTGGCTTCCAAACCTTTGACAGAATAAAAATGTAACGGCCCATTTCTACTACCCTCTGTGGCCCAGCTTGAAATGTCGTCCATGTATGTCAACGCATTGACTCAGACCAAATTCAAAGGAGTTCTGATTTCAAAGTTGGGTAGGTTAGCTCTGTCAAGAGACATTTTTTCCACCATAAGTCTTGGCTGTCAAGATACCTTTGGCTTTTTTTGTGAGCGTGTGATTAATTTCTGCCCAGGGAGTTGGCAGACGGCGTTTTCAGAGCGACAGTGCTCTCGTCATTTCATGTTGATGGGAATTGTCATTGCATCTCAGCTTCTAGGAATTGTCCATCAGAGAAGGTTTCATGGAACCCTGGATGTGTCGTCAGTGCTCTGCGAATTGTACACAACTAAGTGACACTTAGTTATAACTGTCGGGGCAGCAAATTTAAAAACTGAGTCTAACAGAGGGTGGTCCTTGGCCAAAATCACCACAAAGGGATTTTCTGGAAACCGCACACGCAAAAAGCTTACAGATCATATACCAACCAAAACAATAATTACATTCATGCTGGAAAAGCCCCCAGCTAGCTATTCTACATGTTCACTGATGCTATACTCTTTTATTATTGTTATTCTGTTGTGTTTCTTCATTAATGATGAACTCCATATGTCCATTTTCCTTTCTGTTTCTCTGGCACAGGGAAAAATAGTTTTCTGATTTATGCTCATTCTTTCTTCCTGTTTGATTATTCAGAGCTACATATAATGGGAAAACATGATACATAATCAAAGATTTACCTAGAGACAATGATAAACAAAAACAGAACCAGGGAAAAGAAAGAGAGGAGAAAGATCCCGTTGCCAAGTATTGCACATTGGCAGGGAATCACCGGTTGGGAGGTTGTGTGGTGGTGGAATAAATGAAACTTGCTATTATAAAACATTGTGGTAGACCAAATTCAAGCGGAGGGGGCTATTAAGGAGAGAAGTTTTGGTTTTGCGTCCAGTAATATGCAGTTATTATGGCTAGATCTCAACATGAATTTGAATAAACCGGGAAGAGAATGAAACAGTAGAAAGCACAGAAACATTTCAGGATAGGTTGGATTTCCCCCCTCTATGTGTATCTGTGATTCAGGGACCATGTTAAAACAGTGGTTGTAACGCTTAATGAGACATGCCACATTATTACAGGTTGTCTCCGCCCCACACCACTGGAGAAATTATACTGTTTAGCTCAGTGTTTCTCAATCAGGGGCTTGGGACCTCTGGGGGCATCGCAAGAGGGTGCCAGAGGGGTCACCAAAGATCATTTTAAAAAACACAGTACTTTGTGTTGGTCATGGGGGTTCTGTGTGGGAAGTTTGGCCCAATTTTAACATTGGTGGGGTTCAGAATGCTCTTTGATTTTGGGTGAACTATAAATCCCACCAACTACAACTCCCAAATGACAAAATCAATCCCATGCAATCCCTCCAGTATACATATTTAGGCATATCGTGTATTTGTGCCGAATGTGGTCCAGTGAATGAAAATACATCCTCCATATCAGATGTTTACATTACGATTCATAACTGTAGCAAAATTAGTTATGAAGTAGCAATGCAAATAATTCATAGTTGGGGGTCAGCACAACATGAGGAATTGTGGGAGTTGAAATCCAAAACACTTGGAGGGCCCAAGTTTGCCCATGCCTGGAATAGATACATTGATCGTGGCATTAGGAAAGTTGAGAACCACTAGTCTAAGAGAAAATCAGGTCAACAAAGGTGACTAAACTGAGGCTATTGTATTTTGGATAATATATCATGCAATGACATGACTAATAAAGTGGAAGGCAATAATAAAAGATGAAGACCACAATGCAGGTGGATTGATTCAAGCAAGGAAGCCATGGCCCTGAATTTGCAAGAGCTTGGCAAGTCAGTTGAGGTCTCTTGAGGATCATCTACTTATAGGGCCACCATACACCGAAGATATCACATAACAGTGAAATGCAATTTAGAGTTTTATGCCCTTTACGAGCACTTCTAATGAGCCTTCCAACAAAGTGTATCTGCTTTATGAGCAATCTGTCCTATACCAAAAGCAAGGAGTGAGATGATGACATTTCCATGCGATCTCAATTATTCCTGAGAGAACTGTAGTTTGTTTTACTGGGGCCAGTGCCCAGTTGCCTCACTGAGCAAGCTAAACCTCCTGGTCAGATAGTCAGCCCCTACCATGGGTATCATACCATTGAAAGAATTGCCCACTGCGACTCCATTTGTTGCGTTTTGGCATCTAATGGTATTACTGTGGGTTGAAAAACACCCATCTTTCATGTTTTGCATTTCTCTAACTTTTTAGAGAACATTACATGATGCATATCAAAATGTATGGTGTAGGGTTACATTACATGCAAAAAAAAATCATATACTGTGACAAATGTGCTAGGAAATTATGCAAATGTCCCTGTGTGCATCTCTCCATATGTTATCAAATTCTCAGATGGATATGGAAATGGAATGGAATGTCTTTATGGATGTACATATGCAAAACTGATCCAGGCCAGAAATCTGTCCGTCCCTAGTAGCTGCAATACATCATCGGCTTTTGCTTAGAAATTCAACCCTCGTTCTGAATAAACACTTATGGAGTAAATAGAGGTCTTTGAATTTCAATAGAGAACTTTTATGAGAACTGATCAGGACAGGAAAAAGACATTAAACAGGAGGAGCATTGGTCATATTGTACATTGGAGTAAATAAGAATACAATATGACTCCCATATCTATGGGGATACATTCAAGGACCTTGTGTGGATATACAAACCCTATTGAACAAAGCAAATCCTATTGAACAAAGAATTTCCAACAGAAGCCTACCATAGAGATATAATAAGAAATGCTTAGTGAGGACACATCTCTAGGCATCAAAAGGTTTTCCAGTGCAATTGTATGGTCAGATTCTGGTGGAAGCATACTATAAATAAAGGATTTCCCTGACATTAAGTCTGGCTGTGTACAACTCTGGAGTGTGGTGCTCATCTTCATTTCTAAGCTGAAGAACCAGCGTTGCCCGTAGACACCTCCAAGGCCAAGTGGCCAGCATGACTGTATGGAGAGTCGTTACCTTTCCACCAGAGTGGTACCTATTGATCTACTCACATTTGCATGTTTTCAAACTGCTAGGTTGGCAGAAGCTGGGGCTAACAGCGGGAGCTCACCCCGCTCCCCAAATTTGAACCTGTGACCTTTTGGTAAGCAAGTTCAGCAGCTCAGTGCACCACCCTGAAGAGGACATATTTAGTTAATCCTTAGTAAGTAAAAGGCTAGGAGCAGAAGGTATAGGAGTCACCCTAGCTGTGCCATTACTATTATTCAGTTTAGTGGAAAGAAAGAAAGTAATGGCAGGGTTTCTTTGGCTGACTATATTGGGGAATAATGAGAGCACCTGGCTCTGCAGACCAGCAATTGAACTCATTTTGCCAACAATAAAAATCACACATTTCCTAGCCTTGTTTGGTTTTTCAGGTCTACCCTTGTTTTCCTCCTCGGCCACCAAATTTCATGCTGGTATAAGCCGACAGTAATTCTGTAATTGCCATGCATTGCAAAATAGCTTTCTTAAATCAAAGAATATGCCTGGCATGCCATTCTCGATTAAAAATAATGATACAATGTGGAAGCCAAGGCATGATGTATAGCTTGGGTTCTGGAAAAAATCAAATGACTGTGACTGCTTGGAAACTTTAGTGGAATTTAGCGAAAGAAGAACAGGCAGAGAAATACAGCATGAAGGTATTGACAGTCAAGAGCACTCCCCTTTTGTCACTGTTGTGGCTAAAATCACGCTGCAGCAACTTTGATTTATCCTCTGGAAACCAAGACTTTGTGGAAACGACAATTGAATAGAAGCTGAGAATATACCACCTGAACACATCTAGGTTCGCCTTCTTTCGGAATCCAATCAGATCCCCATTGTCCCTTCTACAAGACCTGGGTTGGCCACATTCAGAAGCCAGGAAACCTCATTCCATCGTGCTATACGCCTGTGAAATGTGGACTGTCTACACACATCACACTCAACTCCTAGAACAAGTTCATCAGCTTTGCCTCCGAAAAATCCTACAAATCTCTTGGGAAGACAGGAGGACAAATGTCAGCATGCTGGAAGATGCAAAGACCACCAGCAATGCTTCTACGGCATCAACTTTGCTGGACTGGCCACGTTGTCCAAATGCCCGATCACTGTCACCCTAACTCAAGAATGGGAAACATAATAATGGTGGACAGGAAAAGGGGCTTAAATATTGGTTTAAAGCTAACCTTAAAAACTTTAGCATAGACACCGAGAACTGGGAAGCCCTGGCCCTTGAGCGCCCTAACTGGACGTCAGCTGTGACCAGCAGTGCTGCAGAATTTGAAGAGGCACGAATGGAGGGTGAAAGGGAGAAACGTGCCAAGAGCAAGGCACGTCAAGCCAACCCCAACTAGGATAGATGATGTGGGGAGCAATTCCAAATGAACTGACAAAACACCAGAAGGAAATGGAAACAAATAGGGTACCAAAACAAAAGACATTGCTTGAAACATGGCATATTATCTTTAGTACCTCACTGCTTTGTAGATTGTTGTACAAAATCCAAATTGTAATAATTATCCCAAACTCCAGTTGACAACATCAAGTAGACCAGTGGTTCTCAACCTTCCGAATGATGTAACCCCTTAATAATACAGTTCCTCATGTTGTGGTGACCCCCCAACCATGAATTATTTGTATTGCTACTTCATAACTGTCATTTTGCTACTCTTATGAATCATAATGTAAATATTTATTTATTTATTTACTATATTTTTATACCGCCCCTCTCAGCCCGGAGGCGACTCGAGGCAGTGCACATATGGCAACGAATGCCCACAGATAAAATACATACACTTAATAAAACAGTCATATAAAAACCAAAAATCACAGTTAAAAATATAAATACAATCTCAGCATCCCATTGTTAAAATCAGTTTCGGTTGCATCGTCATCACTCCAAAGTCTCAATTAAATAATTACATTTGGTCTGCAAAAGCCTGCTCAAACAGCCAGGTCTTGACTTTCTTCCGAAATGTTAAGAGGGAGGGGGGGTGATCTAATGTCCTTAGGGTGGGTGTTCCATAGCCGAGGGGCCACCGCTGAGAAAGCCCTGTCTCTCGTCCCCGCCAGTCGAGTCAACGACAAAGGTGGGACCAAGAGCAGGGCCTCTCCAGAAGATCTTAAGCATTTAGATGGTTCATAGGGAGAGATGTGTTCAGACAGAGAAGCTGGGCCAGAACCATTTAGGGCTTTAAAGGCTAAAGCCAGCACTTTGAATTGTGCTCGGTAGCAAACTGGCAGCCAGTGTTCACATTTGGGTATTCATGCCAAGTTTAGTCCAGATCCATCATTGATTGAGTCCACAGTGCTCTCTGGATATGGGTGGACTACCACTTCAAAAGTGGCGCAACAAATATCTGATATGCAGGATGTATTTTCATTCACTGGACCAAATTGGGCACAATTACCTGATACTCCCAAATTTGAATTCTGGTGGGGTTGATTTTGTCATTTGGGAGTTGTAGTTGCTGGGATTTATAATTCACCTACAATCAAAGAGCATTTTGAACTCCGCCAACGATGGAATTGAACCAAACTTGGCACATAGAACTCCCATGGCCAAGAGAAAGCACTGGAAGGGTTTGGTGGGTATTGACTTTGACTTTTGAAGTGGTAGTTCACCCATATCCAGAGAGCACTGTGGACTCAATCAATGATGGATCTGGACTAAACTTGGCATGAATACCCAAATGTGAACACTGGTGAAGTTTGGGGAAAATAGACCTTGACATTTGGGAGTTGTAGTTGCTGGGATTTATAGTTCACCTACAATCAGAGAGCATTCTGAACCCCACCAACAATATAATTGAGCCAAACTTCCCACACAGAACCCCCATGACCAACAGAAAATGCTGTGTTTTGTGATGGTCTTTGGCGACCCCTTGGACTGCCCCCTCATGACTCCCTCAGGCATTCAGACCCCCAGGTTGAGAAACACTATAGTAAACTATAGATCCAATACTAATAACACAATAGAATGGCATCCCACTATGTGTTTCTCGTCTTTACATTAACCTGGGTGGGTAAAAAAGAAGGAGATGGGAGGAAGAAGAGGAACATTTAACTTTCATTGGTAGCCATGTGGCAGCTGTAATATATCATCTGAGTAAAGAAAGCAAATAAAATGAAGTCAAGTTCTCAAACGCCAACTCTTTTGACATCTTGTTTCTAAAAGTGACTGGATTCATAACTTTGTAATTGTCAAAGGGAAATATATTTGGGCTCAACATTTGTGTGGCAGGGGAGACTCACACTGAGCTCTAATTTTAATTCCTGTAATTACCTTTTCCCCGCCTCCCTCGAACTCTCCAGGGTCTTGTATTGGAGAGGGAAGTATACTTTTGGCAAGCTGCAATATTCAGCCAAGGTCAGGGAGAGAAAGGGAAAATCTCCCTGACCTCAGTCGATGACCAAGTTATTCCCTGAAGCATAAAGATTGATTGCCCTTGTAATGTTTATCCCCACTATTATAAGTGCAGATGCAATGAGGGAATGTGGTCAGAACTGATGTTGAAAAGCCAGGATTCGTGAGTCCTCTTCCTTGTTCTAGAACACACTCAAGTTGTACTTCCCAACAAGCCTTGCTCTGGAGCTATTTTATTGATTCCCCCAATGTCTGCTTAAAAGATATCCTTTTTTGGGATGAGATTCAATGGAATTTGCTTTCTGCATTTTGGGCAAATTCAAACACTCCCAATTGCAAAATACAGTAGAGTCTTGCTTATCCAACATAAACGTTGGATAAGTGAAAATGTTGGATAACAAGGAGGGATTAAAGAAAAGCATATTAAACATCAAATTCCATTATGGTTTTACAAATTAAGCATCAAAACACCATGTTTTACAACAAATCAACAGAAAAAGCAGTTCAATATACAGCAACATTATGTAGTAATTTACTGTACTTACGAATTTAGCACCAAAACATAGCAATGTATTGAAACAGCTGTGGATCTGGGCGGGAGGCAGACTGTGTTGGATAATACAGAATGTTGGATGAGAGAAGGTTGGATAAGTGAGGCTCTACTGCAGTGTTTTTCAACCTTTTTTGAGCCGCGGCACATTTTTTACATTTACAAAATCCTGGGGCACACCACCAATCAAAATGACACTCTAACACAGTAATACAATAAGTGTTTGGCAGGAGGGGGAAGAAAGGGTATTGGAGGTTCCACTTTCCCATGGAACCTGATGATCGCTCACGGCACACTAGTGTGCCACGGCACACTGGTTGGGAAACACTGCTCTACTGTACACACAAATTGTTGCAATACATGTGAATACACCCTTTCTCATCCAGAACAAGAACGCGTTGTCGAAGGCTTTCATGGCTGGAATCACTGGGTTGCTGTGAGTTTTCTGGGCAGTATGGCCATGTTCCAGGAGCATTCTCTTCTGATGTTTGTCCCACATGAGGATGTCTGCCATAGATGTGGGCAAAACATCAGGAGAGAATGCTTCTTGAACATGGCCATACAGCCTTGAAAACTCACAGCAACCCAAGAATAAGAACATTTGCAAATATTCTTCATTACCATTGTCCAAATAATTAAAAAATGGAATAGGGGTAGGTATTACTTTTGTCTTAGACACACACACACACGCACATGTATGTATGTGTGTGTGTATATATATGTGTGTGTGTGTGTGTGTGTATATATATACAGTATATACACACACATACAGAGAGAGAGAGAGAGAGAGAGAGAGAGAGAGAGAGAGAGAGAGAGTTTGGCCTTGAAAAAATGAGCATCCCCATGGCACTCTTTTCTCCCTTCCCACAGGTGTTGGTCCTTTGAGCCTGGATAGGTATGACACAGGTATGCTTTGCCTCCTGGATGGAGTTTCTGACAGCTGCAAAAACAAGTGCTCTCCTTCGCAATGGATCATCCAGTTAAAGTAAACCCATGAGGTCATGCCAGAACTCTTGTGTCACCCCCGTAATAATTAGGACGCTTGCCCAGTTGCCTCTGCGGCCCCCGGGCCCATCTTGCATACAGGTGTGTTGACTTAAGGCAGCTGGCATAACAAGAATGTGCCAATTCAGAATCTGAAGTGACTCAGGAGAAGCCGTCCAAAATTAACACAGCTAGCTCATGAAATATTGTCAGAGGGGCATGATGAGTCTACACTTTTAAAAAAGGCCCAAAAAGGTCCTCCCAGTCATAAATGATAGAAAGCAGAAGCTGGCCTGTTAGTTGTATAAATGAAAGGGGATCTTTGACCCCCATCCCAAGAAGAAAAGAAGCTTATTAAAGAGGTAAAATCCAGTCTGAACACACATTTGTATTACTCAATTTTTCATTGTTGAATGATTCAAAATGGAATGCCTAAATGCTATTTATATTGTGGAAGTTACAATGTGCTCCTCAAAGATGTAACATCATCTGGACTTCTCAGCAGTGGCGACTGTTGGCTTTCATGGCAGTAAGATGGTGAATCCGTTTGAAAGGGTCTTAGTCCAGACTTTAGACCAGAGTCATTGAAACATAGCCTGGAAATGCATTCAGCACCTTGGATATCTCCTCAATAACCAACTGCACCAATCTTTCCCTGGAGATCAAGATAAACCCTGGTAGGTACGGTGGTGCAAGGAGCAGATTGTTGTGAATGGAAATTCTAAATACTGACATCCAATCCATAATTACTAAAAACACACACACACACATATATGAATAATGTCTGATTCTGTCCATTTATACAACTAACACAATACCTGAATATATTTCTGTACCAGTCAAGGACTTTTGGAAGCTATTTAGTGACATCAGCATGATCTTCAAGCTTTCAAATGATAATGGAGAACTCTTGAAGGAAACGCTCTGGGGTGCTGTAGATTTTTGGAAACATAGATTTATCTTCTATGTCATGAGTAGATAACTTGGTCTCATTACACTGCTAGGGAGCCAGTTAAAATATATTGCAGGCTAGATCTCTGATGTCACTTGGCTTTTCAAAAAAGTTAACAAGACCTTAAACAACAAGGGAGCGATCAAGTGTCTTTAAGAGGCAGCTGGAGACTAGGCCTTCCTAGGAATTCTTCTCAGCTGATTTCTCCCTACAGTGAATTTGGCTGCCAAAAAGAGGGGGGAAATACGACAAATGAGGAGAAAGAAATGTTTATGGCACTACAGAGAGAGAAGCAAACTCTGGGATAGTCTGAATAAAGATTGAAAATTGCAATTTCTTTTTTGCAGGCACTTAGGGGGCATTCATGTGGGCACTATTTTATATATATTTGCAGATGCGCTCTCCTCTCTCTCTCTCTCCCCTAAAAATGAAAGTATCAAATCTCATAAAGGGTGAGAATTTTGTTTCATTTCATTACTTAGAAGGCCTTAATAAAATGCTAACATGGAAGAAAAGTAACCTGACACGATTGCAAATCCCAACTCAGAGGTTGCCTCTAGTCACCATTATTTAATTTATACAAGTGTTTGGCATGGTGAAATTATTGGCTGAGATCCTGCATTATTATTGCAACTACAAAGGCAAGGTTTTATGATGAGACTTACAACTGATCATAACCACCCTCCAGGCCAGGGGTGGACAACCTATGGCCCACAGGCCGGATTGGGCCTGGCAGCCGACTCTGTCTGACGCACGGAGAAGGGCGTCGGGGGCGGGGCCAAGAAGAAGGGGTACCACTGCCGCCATCCCATCGTGGCAGCTTTGGAGTGCCTGACATCCCTTTGGAGCAGCGGCTTTGGAGTGCCTGGCGATCCGGGCCTGCAGCGGGAGCATTCGGCAACCTGCGGGGCCGATTGCCCTGGCGACCCGATAGACTTGATCATCTTCCAGGTCGCTAGGTTAAATAAGCCGCCTCAGATCGCCGATTGCTTCCCCTGCAGGCCTGGATCGCCAGGCACTCCACAGCAGGGCGATCAGCTGGGGAATGGCTGGGGGTGACAGCGGGCGGAGGCCTGCAGCCTCCGATCGCCTGCTGCTCTGCTCGCCTCTGCTGCAGCGGCAGCTGGGTCCGCTGTGCCATCCTCTGGGTTGGATCCATTGGGCCATTCCATCTTGGTTCGCAACTTGTCTTTTTGAATTTGATTTAATTTTAGTGGTTTTTATTATTATTTTATAATACTTTTATAATAATAATATAATAATATAGTAAATAATATAATATAATGTTATATTATAATTTCAATATATTATAATGTCTATATATATATTCACTATAATATAATAATTATGATATTAATACTAATAATATATGAATATTTCTTGATATATTAATATGTTAATATTAATGATGTGTAATATATAGTAAATATAGTAAGTAAGTAAGTAAATAAATAAATAATGTAGATTAGAATGTAGTTCCGCCTTATGTGCGGCCCTCCATAATATTTTTTGGCTCTCGTGTGGGCCCTTGGAAAAAAAATTGCCCACCCCTGCTCCAGCCTATCCTGTTGGGGACTTATATCTTTGTAAATGGACTTATACATAGGGAAATTAGGGTAGGATAGTTGTGTAATGGGAGTCCCTGGTAGCACAATGGGTTTAGCCCCTTGTGCTGGCAGGACTGAAAACCAACAGGTCGGAGGTTCGAATCCAGGGAGAGCACGGATGAGCTCTCTCTGTCAACCCAGCTCCCCATACAGGGACATGAGAGAAGCCTCCCACAAGGATGGTAAAACATCAAAACACCCGGGTGTCCCCTGGGCAATGTCCTTGCAGATGGCCAATTATCTCACACCAGAAGCAACTTGGTTTCTCAAGTCGCTCCTGACACAACAAAAAAGTTGTGTATTGGCCATACCCAAAAAAAAGCTTCTGTTATGTTATTAAATAGCAGAGTCACCAATGCACACAATGTGCATTAGTGCTCATTGTCCAACAGAATCAGTACACAATGGGACAGATAGGTATCAAGTTGACCCTGGCACATTAATTCAATAAATGGGTTTCTTAGTGCCTGTGCAACATAACTAGTAGGCATGAGAAAAAAGTTATGAAAATGAAATGATTCGTAAGAAATTCGTAAGAAATGCTACTTTTGAGTATTTCCGCACCTGGAACGCCAACCAGGAAGTGGACTTTCTTTATAGAACTTTGGGGGCCAGGATTTTCTTAAGTGTCGTTATTAGGTCGTAAGGGGGGGGGGCACCCTCCTTCTCTCTCACCACCCTCCCGCCTCCCTTGCCAATAAGTATTATGGAAAGGCAAGTCCTAAACTCGCTCCTTCTTTCGGCTGGAAGCCTGGAAAAAATGTAAACAGAGAGGTTTACTCAGAAGTAAATCTGCAAAGGAGGGCACTTTGGATGAAGTGCCCTCCTTTGTGGATTTACTTCTGAGTAAACCTCTCTATTTACATTTTTTCCAGGCTTCCCTGCCTCTCCTGCCTGCCAGGATCTAAAGCATCAAAGAGTATTGGGGTGAGAAACCAACCTAATGAATGCTACTGTAAGTGCCTAATATTATAAGTAATCCAACTGGTCATATACCTACATTCCATGCACATGCAATAATACAGCAGTAATAACAATGGGTATAAGAAGAGGTAAAATTCAAACCCGAAGTACTCTGACTGTGGTGCCTCCTCAAGCGGTGCAAAGTGCAAAAGGATCTTCTTTATGAGCCCGGGACAAGCCAAAACCCCAGGAACAGCGTTTGCTGCCTGGGTGCACACACATACATAGTCTTTGGGGGATTTGCTGCAGAATCTTCTCTATGAGCCCGGGATTCTGCAGCAAATCCCCCAAAGAATATGTATGTGTGTGCACCCAGGCAGCAAACGCTGTGCCCGGGTTTTGCCTTTCCCGGTTCAGAGAGAAGAGCCTTTGCAGTTTGCACCGCTTGAGGAGGGACCACAGTCAGAATACTTCGGTTTGAATTTTACCTCTTCTTATACCCATTGTTATTACTGCTGTATTATTGCATGTGCATGGAATGTAGGTATATGACCAGCCTGGGCAAACTTGGGCCCTCGCTCCTCAGGATCGGGTGAGAGAGA
This sequence comes from Anolis apletophallus, assembly GCA_030556195.1. Taxonomy (NCBI): domain Eukaryota; kingdom Metazoa; phylum Chordata; class Lepidosauria; order Squamata; family Anolidae; genus Anolis; species Anolis apletophallus. The sequence goes on along the minus strand of JARBWK010000013.1, from coordinate 27,715,799 downwards.
GGCAGCGAGGAGCGAGGGGGCTCCTCCTCCTTTTTACCCCCTCCCTCCTCCTTCCCTCCCTCCTTCCTCTGTGGAGAGTCCCATCTAGAATTCAGTGTGATTTAGTCAAGTTTTGGCCTACAACTCCCAGAAATCCCAGCCAATTTACCAGCTGTTAGGATTTCTGGGAGTTGTAGGCCAAAACCATCTGGAATGCGCATGCGCTGACATACGAACTACTAACAAATTTCGTTAGCAATTAAGTTACATTTTAGAACTTTTTGGAAAATTTTTTGTAAGTCTTTCTTTTACTAATCAACCCCCATTTGATTTTAGAATCGCGATTTTTGGGTTCGAAACCATGCCTAATAACTAGATATATGTAAAGCTGTATAGTGTTACAAGACATATCAAATCCCAGCTTATATCTGTAGCCATCTCCAAGTTGTGGTGTCCTTTGAAAACAGGGAGCTGAGGAGACCCTTTGGGCATTACCACAATGGCTTATCTGAAATCACCTCACTCTTAAGACAACATTTCCCCATGTTTCAATCTCCAGCACATCAGAAACCTTTCAACTAGGTTGCCTTTGCGTGGTCACTGTGAATGCATACAAAAGATATATTCCAGCGCTTGCGCTTTAACTTCGGAACCTTCTATAAAAAATCAAAAAGAATTAATGCTGGAGCCCCGCCCACCTCCCAGAGTATATATAGCCAGTGGGAGGGGCTACAGCCCTCAGTCCTCTTTTTCCGCGCTCCGGCTAGGAACTAGAGAACCTTCTCTGCGTTACTGACCTTCTGATTGTCGCTCTCATATTGACTTGGACCGTATTGACCATCCTGACCTCTCCATTCCTGATTTTGGACCGTATTGACCATCCTGACCTCTCCATTCCTGACTTGGACTGTTTTTGACTTCTCTTGCCATTCTAAACTTCGTGAGTGTATTGATCTGTACTGGCACTATGGCTACTTCTTCATTCAAGAAATGCACAGGGTGCCCTAACCTATTTCCGAACATTGATGGCCATTCCCTCTGTTTGACCTGCTTGGGGGAGGGCCACTTAGTGAAAAGCTGTGCCATCTGTCAAACTTTCACTAGTCAGACAAGAAAATTAAGGATTGTCAGGCTTAAGGCAATCCTGTATGATAAGTCCCTGTTGCCTTCAGGGCCCCCTCAGCAATTTCTGGAGGATACAGCCCAATCTAAGCCTTTAAGCAGTGAGGGGAGGGCTTTGACTGTTGCCCCTACCGTGAAGAAACTTAAGGCTAAAAAGACCAATGGCCGTCAAGATGGCGCCCAGTCTTTGAATCCCTCAAAAAGCTCCTTGGAGTTGGCGGGAAGCAGCTTGTCTCTCACCCCCTCTGTTCTATTGGAAGCAACGGGGCTTCCTAGTCAAATCCTGGAGGGGCAAGACCACACAGCTCCACTAGAGGGCCTCCAGTCCTCTGAGTTATTGGATTCCCTGTCGAGCTCGGGGGACGCAGGCTTCGTCTCTGCTCTTTCCATGCCCTCCCAAATCACCTCAGCAGTTCCTGCAGCAAGGTCTCCAGTTGCTTCGGGCTCGAGCGCTGCCCTGACTTCTCCCATTGCTAGCACTGCAACTGTTGCGCGCGCTCGCGCTAGAGCTCCGGAGCGAGAAGATCCGTCGCTCCCTCGACGCCGCTCGCTGTCAAGAGCCTCCGCCTCCCCCCCTCCTCCCCTGATGCACGTGGGAGAGCGCGGGCTCCAGTAGAGACTGTTCGGCAGAGCGATTCTGTTTTCCGCGGTGGCATGACTCCCACCTTCCAAGGTCAGTAGCTCGCTAATCTATCTTTTGTATGCATTCACAGTGACCACGCAAAGGCAAACATGGGTTGCTTACCTGTAACCATGGTTCCTTTAGTGGTCACCTGTGAATGCATACGCCCCACCCTCCTCCCCTCAGTCATGCCCTCTTTTCTTTCTTTACTGCGTTCGCGCGGTTTTGAGAGGACTGAGGGCTGTAACCCCTCCCACTGGCTATATATACTCTGGGAGGTGGGTGGGGCTCCAGCATTAATTCTTTTTGATTTTTTATAGAAGGTTCCGAAGTTAAAGCGCAAGCGCTGGAATATATCTTTTGTATGCATTCACAGGTGACCACTAAAGGAACCATGGTTACAGGTAAGCAACCCATGTATGCTGACAAACTGTGAAGGTTGTTTTTTTGGAGTTACACCTGGACCATTCTTGACCATAAGATTAAATACCCAGAAATTAAGATAGCACGAGTCCAACCTACAATGTCATAACTGCTGAACAGAATGACTACTTTTATATTTGATGTTGATTTGCTTTTCTGGATGATCACTGACACATCTATCTATCTATCTCTCTATTTCCACATAATCTATATCTATATATGTGTGTATTTGTGTATGTAGCAAGGGTGTCTGCTTACACAGACAGAGTCCCACCTCCACAAACAGGCTATAGTTCCCACTGAGCAGGAGACACCCATGGCCCTCCCAAAACGGACATTGCAGGTTGTCCAAGAGCCCTGCCAATGTCCTCCACAAACACCATACTACCCACCACCCAAGTGAAGACTTTCAGATGGGGACCATTTCAGCCTAGTTTTTCTGTTTTTCCTCTACCAAAGACACCCCCCCCCCATGATTCCTTTGTCTCTCAATTGGTGTGGAATTTGCATGACTCTGCCCACTGCCTCTTCCATAACCCTTTGAATGACCCCACCACTGCCTCTCCCTTAACTCTTTCCTATGGCACACAGCAAACAGATGAATTGATCAGCAACCGAACATTCTGTAGGGGGTTAGGGGACCGATTCCACAGGATGGAAATTGTGGTTCACCCTGCACCAAAGACACAGCACTGTGACCCCCAATGACAATGGACCTGGACCACATTTTGCACACTAAACCAGACAACAATGGATCTGGACCAAACTTGACACACAGACTCAACACAGCCAGACTTTTAAGGTGATTGCCCTGGGCATCTGGGAGTTGTAGTTCTCCATTATTCAGAGAGTACTGAACCCAGACAGTGACGAATCTGAACTACACTTGGCACACAGACCCAAAATGGCCAACTGCACATACTGGAAGCAGTTGAGGGTGCTTGCCCTGGGAATCTGAAAATTGTAGTTCAGCCTTATCCAGAGAGCACTAAAATCAGCCAACAATGGAACTGGACCAATGGAACAGACCCAACATGGCCAACTACAAACACTTATTAACACAGTTGCTTAGTTGTAAGGTACTACTTGGTGTTGCTTAGTTGTAAGGTACTACAGCTTAACCCATTGTTGTGTAGCAACTACAAACACTGTCATGGTTTGGAGGTGATTCCCTTGAGAATCTGGGAGTTGTAGTTCACCTTTATCCAGAGAGTATTGAACCCAGCCAACAATGAATCTGGACCAAACGGGCCCTGCGGGGTCCCCAAGCTAGTTTTCTAATAAAATCCATTAAGTAGGGAGTTACCTTTGTTGTTGTTCATGAAAGCTTTTCTTTATAGAAGCTTTCTTTGTAGCGAGCAATGCCCCAATCCTTCTGTTCTCCAATATTTGTCTCTACCCATCCTTCAATATATTAAAAACTTATATCTGGAGTGAGGAGGACCCATCAAGAGCAGAAAAAAAAGCATTTGGGTCTCACTGACTGGTTAATTATTCAGGGTCCACCTCTTTTCCCCCAACTGTGGCTCTGTTGCATAGGGTGTTGCCTGTTGCCTGGCAGCTCCATTTTTATTTGTCTCCTACACCACTAAATTAATTCACTGACCTCTGGCAATAACATTTGTGTAGGCTGGTCTCTGGGGCCGCTTGCATTCCATTCTTATCTAAGCCAGCATGGTTTACACTTCACAGAATTAAACCTAATATTTAGTGGATCGCCCTGGCCCAATCCAAATATTTTCACTTATATAGGCAGAGATTCCACGTTGTTTTAATCACTTCCCCCGAGAAGCTTGGTTTCTCAGCCTCTCCCCTCAAACAAAGTCAACGTCTTTGTAATTCGGTTGCACTATGGCCTCTACAGAGTTTCACATGTAGTAAAAAGCATTCAAGGGAAATTACACCCTACAAGGTCTAATTCAAGGGAAATTAGACCCGGGGAATCCTTTGTTGGGAGATGTTAGGTGGCCCTTATTTTTTCATCTCAAGAATTCCCTGTTTTCAGAGTGTTGGTCTTTATTTATTGTCCTGATTTTAGAGTTTTTAAATACTGGTGGCTAGATTTTGTTCATTTTCATGGTTTCCTCCTTTCTGTTGAAATTGTCTACATGCTTGTGGATTTCAATGGCTTCTCTATGTAAACAGGGAAATTCCAGAGAAGAATCAATCAGACGGAGACAACAGGTTTCACCAAAGTATCAAAAGGTCATATAATTTCAAGTATATATGTACAGATTTAAGCAGTGATATACAACATATTCTTGGCCTGGGATGGGCTCCTACCCTTGAGGCGGATTATCCCTTTCGGGTCAGTAAGAACAGTCAATACATGAAACAAAATCAGCGATTGAAGAGAAAGGGTAGGGGTCCCGGGAACTGAGTCCAAACGCCCATAGGAGTTAATAATCAAAGTGAAAGCGGAGTCAAGGTGCTGATGCGGTTCAGTAAGAGGTACTTGCGAAGTTGCGGATAATTCAGATTCAACTGAACAGAGAGTTTTCATACCACCCCACAGTGATGTGGATAAGTGCCTCCTTAAGGACGAAACCCGGTGGATTCAGATCCTAAAAACTGAAATTCCTCACGGATTAAATGATAAATTAACTATCACAGACCTATTAAGATGAATTTCTCCTGTTCATCCCGGGATTATGGTGGTATTTATTCTCTCCTATTGAGACCGTACATTGCTTCGGCCACTGGTCCAGCCATGGAAGTATGATCTTACCTCTATGGCTTTGGTATGTATATTGCTTTAAATGACAGAATCGTGCTATTATGCTATTATGCCATTAAGATGTCTGTACTATGCTATCATGCCTTTGTACCTTTTTGATGCTGTTAGACTACTATTATAATTTGTAGTGTACTCTCCTATTACATGACTATTATGGGGTTGTTTTGGAGTTATATACTACTCTGTATCATTATCCTCTTTCACAGAAAACGCACCTAGTCTACTTGTTAAATTGGAGTTAAAAGTTTATATCTGGCCTTGATAAAGACCCGGTTGGAGAAGGGTCGAAACGAGAGTTGGTGCCATCATATAGACATTACCTCGTCGGCCTCCAAATACTGAACGGCTTCAGTTGAATCTGAATTATCCGCAACTTCGCAAGTACCTCTTACTGAACCGCATCAGCACCTTGACTCCGCGTTGACTTTGATTATTAACTCCTACGGGCGTTTGGACTCAGTTCCCGGGACCCCTACCCTTTCTCTTCAATCGCTGATTTTGTTTCATGTATTGACTGTTCTTACTGACCCGAAAGGGATAATCCGCCTCAAGGGTAGGAGCCCATCCCGGGCCAAGAATATGTTGTATATCACTGCTTAAATCTGTACATATATACTTGAAATTATATGACCTTTTGATACTTTGGTGAAACCTGTTGTCTCCGTGTGTATGTTACATTTCTGCAACCCCTCCCCACTACTGTTTATCTCAAGAATCAATCAGAGCCAGCTAACACTTCTCAACAAAGGTCTCCCCCCAGGCAGCATCCAGCCAGGCTTTGACGCTACAAGGCCATTAAATGCTAATCAAGGTGGCTAATTGCAACATTCAAACTTGCTTCAAGCAGACAAGGGTTCTTTCTCCCACCCTGGACATTATTCCACAGATATATATATATATATATATAAATCCCACTTGCCTAGTTTCCAACAGACCTCACAAAACCTCTGAGGATATATGCCATAGATGTGGGTGAGGCATCAGAAGAGAATGCTTCAGGAACATGGCCATACAGCCCAGAAAACACATGGCAACCCAGTTTTCTGGCAATGAAAGCCTTTGACAACCCATTTAAATTTAAACAGAGAGGAATTTTTTTCATATTATTTTCATAAATTAGAAATCCAGAGATATGACTTTACCAGTTCCTGTCACTGAAATATAGCCTTCCACACCTGGGATTCATTGGTGGTCTCCCATCCTAGTATTAACCAGGGTTGACCCTGCTTTGCTTCAAATATCAGACAGGATCTGGTGCCTTGAAGGCATTTTAGGCATATAGTATGACTCAAATATTTGGAGAATTGGTATCTGTGGTTTAATTTATCTATGATCAACATGGATAGGCATTTTCTAGGTCCTGCAGTATGGCTCTATGGCATTAATGGGCCATAAGGCTTTCGTTTCCATAGAGTTAGCTAATATCCATGGTTTCTCATGTTCACGCAAAGTCTGGGAATGTATTCCTTGACGATATTAGGGTAATACTGTATTTCAATAGACTTATGTGAATAGGACAATGTTAAGTTCTGTCTTCTATAGTGAAATAATCTAGCATACAATCATGGCTGCGAGTCTAATAAAGAGTCTCGTACTGTAGTGAAATCAATGCTTGTCTATATGCAGATTCCAGGCTGTCTTGCAAATGTCCATAAAATAAAAATGAACATAAAGGCTCAGCTGGAAAAGGACAACTTTGGCCGCAACATGAAGAAAACGCAGTCCTCCTGCGCTCAGTGGTAGAAAATTGCATGGGCAAGGAGGAAGATAAACAGACAGAAGGGCCGGAATGGGAATGATAAAACGAGGGGATGTTCGTTCATCACAAATAGCTCAAGCTAAGCAGAATCGCAGCATCTCACCGGGACTCATAAACTGAGGGGAGGAGATGCATTAGCAGCACATAAGCTTATGCAGCACAATTAATAAAAGCTGACAAAGTCACGGCAGACTGAAACCAGGAGCCAACAGATTCCAAGCATTTATGTCCCTGATGCAACACAGTTACAGCAGCTGTTTCCGGAAATAATGTGCCTATAAGACATTATATCTGGCTGCATTAAGCGTATCTGCTAGAGCAGGCATGGGCAAACTATGGCCCTGTTAGGAATTTATTTATTATTTTTATTTATTTATTTATTAGTTCAGTTTTGTATTCCGCTCCTCCCTGCAGGCTCGGGGCGGGTGACAGTAAAATACACATGGGCAGCCAAGTCACAGACATGCTGCCCTACAATTAAAACATAACATAGTTAAAACTCCAATACAACAGGTCACGAGGCACAGGGGATGTACTGAGAATATACACAGAGCATACGGTATATCATCTATTTGGGCTAGTTAAATGCTAGTTCGAAAAGAGCAGTCTTACAAGCCCTTCGAAAAGGGATTAATTCCGAGATGGCTCGGACACTGTCTGGCAGAGAGTTCCACAGCACTGGAGCTGCCGCTGAGAAAGCTCTCTGTCGGGTTGCGGATAGGTGGCAGGAGCGGACAGATGGTATAGTCAGCAGATTTCGTTCATCTGACCGCAGTGATCTCGGGGCAAATACAGGGTAAGGCGGTCCCTCAGGTACGCAGGCCCTAGGCCGTGTAGAGCCTTAAAGGTCAATACCAACACCTTGAAGACAATTCGGTACTCAATAGGAAGCCAGTGCAGTTGCCGAAGGATAGGCGTGATGTGATCCCTTACTGACGAGCCCGTCAGCAGGCGTGCCGCGGCATTCTGCACTAGCTTGAGTTTCCGGAGTGTCGACAAGGGAAGGCCAACGTAGAGGGCGTTACAGTAGTCTAGTCTCGAGATGACCGTCGCTTGGATTACCGTCGCCAGGTAGTTCCCGGACAGGTAGGGTGCCAGTCGCCTAGCCTGTCGCAGGTGGTAGAAGGACCCCCTGCAGACCGCGGAGACCTGGGCCTCCATGGTCAGCAGGGAGTCCAACTGAACACCCAAGCTCTTTACCGATGATGACGGGCTAAGCTGCTCGCCATCCAGGGTAGGCAACCGGCACCCACCCAGTCCGGGACGACCAGGCCACAGGATCTCCGTCTTCGACGGGTTCACCTTCAGCCGGCTGGCACGCAGCCAACCAGTCACGGCCTCCAGGCATCGGTGGAAGCAATCGGGCACGGTGTCCGGCCTGCCGTCCATTCTCAGCAGAAGCTGGGTGTCATCCGCATACTGATAACACTCCAGACCAAAGTCGTGGGCCAGCTGGGCCAGGGGGCGCATATAGACGTTGAATAACAAGGGGGAGAGGATCGCCCCCTGGGGGACCCCACAATTAAGTGGGGCCCTCCCGGAGACCCCCCCGCCCCCCTCCACACGTTGTCCCCGGCCCCGGAGGAAGGAGGCCACCCATTGAAGTGCGGTCCCCCCGACTCCGGCGCCGGCTAAACGGTGGGTCAACAATGCATGATCTACCGTATCAAACGCTGCTGTCAGGTCTAACAAGACAAGCAGTGCTGACCCGCCCTGGTCCAGCTGGCGGCGAAGTTGGTCTGTAATGGCGACAAGCACGGTCTCCGTCCCATGCCCAATACGGAAGCCGGACTGGTAGGGATCAATTGTGGGAGTTGAAGTCCAAAACACCTGGAGGGCCAAGGTTTGCCCATGCCTGTGCTAGAGGGAAGCTTACAATCCTATACATACTTGCGTGGGAGCATTGGGGGGTTTCACAGGGGCGGTCCTAGAGGTAGGCCAAGGAAGCAACCGCATGGGGCGCCATCTGGGTAAGGGCGCATTCCCCCGCCCGCCAGACAGCGTCCGGCCTCCCTCCCTCTCCCTTTCTCCCTCTCCCGGAGCATGCGCACAACCACCGCTCCCCTTGCTGTCCCTGGGCTGCGTACGCAGCCGGCCGTCTCCACCAGAGCGGCCCCTCAGGCGGGAAGCCACCAGCCGGACAAAGGCGCGAAGCCACCAGCTCAGACTGCGGGGTCCACGGCATGAGAACGGCGAAGGCGGCTCCTCGCTCCTAGTCATAATAATGTGAGTCGCGGCCCCGAGAGGCCCTGAGTCACTGCTGCTGCTGCTGCTGCTGCCGCTGCCTCCGCCATGTCCCCCCCGGCCTTGGCGGCCACCCTGGCCAGCAGCCGCAGCGAGAGAGGCAACAGCACCTCGGTGCCTCAGGAGGAGGAGGCGGAGGTGGCGGAGGGCACCCACCAGGAGGTGAGGCCAGGCAAGGCCTGCCTCCCTTCCCTTGGCTTGCTTTCTTTCCCTTCCTTGGCCCCCTCCAGGACCCCCTTCTCTCTTGGAAGAGCAGCAGCAAAGGGATGGATGGATGGGGCGGGCGGGCCTTTCTCTCCTTGATACTCAGGGGTCCCAGAGTTTGCTCTCTCTCTCTCTCCACCCCCCCATAAGGTCCTTAGGCTATGGCAGGTGCCTCTCCAAACTACAACTCCCAGGACCCCGTGGCAGTTAAGCAAGGCCAGGCTGCATTCATTCATTCAGCAGTGTAGACGTGCCGATTGCAATATTCACACTTGCCTCAAGCAGACAAGGGTTCTTTCTCTCCCCCATCTTGGCTGCTAATCTGGTTTGTGAAAAAGCCCCCAATGAGGAGGGTGCCAAAATAATGTTTTTTTGGGGGGGGGGCAAAATAATGTTCGCTTACCATTTAAAATTACCTTAGACCGCCCCTGGGGTTTCATGTCAGCAAAGCAGCAAATCCACTGTTGTCTGAACACCAAATTTATTTACTATATTTCTATACCGCCCCTCTCAGCCCAAAGGGATGATCCAAAAGATTCAGCACCTTGGGTAGCCCTTTAAAGTTGGGACTAAAACCCAAAGCGGATTCTCTGCTCTACAGACAATAAAGCCATTGAGTTTCACTACATGAGTACAAATGTCCTTGAATGCAATAGGAATTATATTTTATTAGAGTTGGAGTGCATTGCTATGCTAGTCTTGGAAGACTTGGTGTGACTATGGACTTGTCTACACTGATGAAAAAAGATCGGACTCGCCTGGTAGTCATTGCCATCTGGATTCACAATGTTCTTGATTTTTTTGCTTGTGGTGCCATTTAGTTCAAAACATTGTAATTATGTATGTGTGTGACTGTAATTTGATAAGGCTTATCATTTGAGATTTATGTATTGTTTATATGCGGTCCCGCCTATCTCTGCGATCACATCTCCCCCTATGAACCAGCATGGATTCTTAGATTTGCTGGGGAGGCCCTCTTCTTGCTCCCATCACCATCCCAAGCAAGGGAGAGGGCCTTCTCAGGAGTGGCCCCCTGCCTCTGGAACACCCTCCCCAGAGAGATAAGACAGGCCCCATCACTCTCCTCTTTCCGCGGGGACCTGAAGACTTGGTGGTTCCATCAGGCTTTTGGAAATGATTAGTCTCAACACCCAGACAATCAGTTAGGACCTAGCCGTTCACTTTAACCACTCCCCCAGTCCTCTGTCATCTCACGGTACTAGCCCTGGTCCAGACCTTTTTATATAGTTGCTCAGTAGGCCCCGGAAATAAGTATCCCCATACCCTACTCTGGCCATTAGTCAGGAATGCTGTCTTCACTTGACTCATTCCCTGGTCCTATATTATCATTGCACTAGCCTTGGTCCAGCCCTTTCAAACTGTCTAGGCCCTCTTTGAAATACTGGCCTCACTAGCTCATTTAATACGACAGAATAGTGTTGGAATTGCTTTCTTAATGTATATGCTTGTGTTAATAGTTTTATGTCTATGTTTTTAAATGGCTACTCGGTATGTTTCTGTGTTGCTTTGCCTATGTGGAAACTGTCCCGAGTCCCCTAGGGGAGATAGAGCATTATGCAAATATATATTTTATATTTGTTATTATATATTTGTTAGCCATCCCAAGTCCAAGGATATGGTGGCAGGGTAGAAATTAAATATATAAAATTGGAGGAGGGCGTTGGTGGGCTGAGCAGGTTGGTGGGGGGAATGCTCTCTCTCTCTCTCTCTCTCTCTCTCTCTCTCTCTCTCTCTGTGTGTGTGTGTGTGTGGATGTATCTATACCTGTCCAAGGAATAAGGTCTATGAGAGGTACAACACTTTGTGTACCACCAGTGAAGCCAAGAGCCTGACAGACACAAAGCATTTACAGAGTTGTGATGCATGTTTTTAAAAATTGTTTTGACTTCATAACTCAGGTCTTCTACATAGATCTTAATCACATGGATTCAATGGGAGCAGAGCACACTGAAGACAAGTTCAGCTAACTCTGTCCAGACTAATTGTTCTTCTCAAAGGTGACTCCCAAAGGGTTACACCTATGGAGATTTATCAGCCATAGTGACAAATCTCTCCGTCACTTTTTCCTGTCCCCTTCCCTAAGGCAGTCAGTATATATTTTCAATAAACTCACTGCACAACCACTTTTTCCATCCTTCATGTCCTGCCCCTCTGCTAAACCCATCATTTCCCATGAAGCCTAGCTCTTAACACTCAGTTCCCCCATTCAATTGAAACTAAAGCCCCAACAGTCCCAGGTGAGCAACTGAGCATGCAAACCCTGGCAGGGCTGCATGCCCTTGGCATCTAGCACAGGTGGAAACATGGAGCACAATGTCGTCGCCTGGCTTACTCTTAAGCCTCTCTGAAAAAGTCCCCCTCTTCTTTCCTAGCCACAAATTCCCTCTTTGCCATGCAGACCTCATCTCATATAGTTTTGAAGAATGCAATTTAGTCTCAGCTTGTAAGTCTGCTTGCTTTTCCAGTCCTGAACTCCTTCGCCAATCTGCCAGGGCACTTCACCTCTGGGCTCACAGCCACCTGCAGTCCTACCAATCCCGGCCCCACACAGTTTTGCAAATGTCCAGGGAACACCCTACTCCTTTGAGCTAAGCTTACCATGCGAGTAATGTCCATTTATCTCAATAAAGGCAGCCATACCACATTTTAGAAATGGCTCATTCATACCCATTCTGAGAGGATGGCAAAAGAGACCCTGTCAATGCAAACCAAAGCATATTTGAAGGAGTAGTTGCATGTCTGCCACCACCCTGTCCTGGTATTTGGACATTTGGAGGTAACCGTGTCCAGCTGAATCCATGAACTCCTATTTCCCATCTCTCTCTTAAAGCTTCCTTCATGTTTCTACAAAGCAAAAACAAAAATAATTCCAAAATAATAATCTTTTGCAACCCACATCAATAGTATTTAAACCATTTTTTCCTAAGTATTAATAAGTTGTAGACATTTCTTTTTTAATTCAGGTATTTTCTGGTGGTGGATGCTTTGAATTCATTCCGTATTTTTTAAAATGTCTGTTTCTGATATGGCCTGTTGACTTGGAATCATAGAACCATAGGATAATAGAGTTTGAAGAGATCACATGGGCCACCTAGTCCAACCTCCTGCCATGCAGGAAAAGCACCACCAACAGATGGCCATCCAGCCTCTGTTTAAAAGCCTCCAAGGAAGGAGCTTCTATCATACTCTGAGGCAGAGAGTTCCACTGCTGAATAGCTCTTACGGTCAGGAAGTTCTTCCTAATGTTCTGGTGGAATCTCCTTTCCTGTACTTTGACTTATTCCACAATCTTTTTAAACTGATGGTCGACAGGATAATAAAAATAGCAAACAAATTGATGTTGTGTTAAATGTATTTGCAGCTTCGTTTTGACTTCTTTCTTTTTAAAAATGGTTCTCTTTAAAGATCATTTTAATTCCCTGTAAGGAGATTTCCCGTTTCTTGTATTCACTTCCATTTTGCCACTTTCCTTTGGCAAAGTTTGAAAAGGTACCCTTCCAAACTGTGCTAACTGGATGATTCTGAGAGCTGAAGTTGGACCTTTCCCAAACTCTGCCAAGTGTCTTTTCACGCAAGGTTGAGAATTGTGTTGACTGCAGTTCCCAGAAGTCTTAACCAGCTTAGCCAGTGGTGAGGAGTCCTGGGAACTGCAGTGCAGCAACATTTGCAGGGCCACACTCCTCCCATTTCTGCTTTAACAAAAGACCCAGCTCTCCACTCAAACTGCTCTTTCAGGGATATGTAAGCATTACACATTACCACTGAATTAAGTACTCTATTTTTGTGTGTTCTTACGGGCAGTTAACACAGTTGGGTGTTTCCTGAGGATAGTACAAAAATGGATACAAATGGATTGTAGAATGGATAGACCCCCGTCCAAACTGAAATTTACTTTTTGTGGAAAGTCTCTCTCACTGTTAGTTGTGCCTTCCAATCCCTTTCTCCAGTGTCTCCACAAAAAGGCCAGGATTTAATAACAGCTTGTGAGGCTTCAAAGACACCTTTGTATTTGTCCATTTTATCCATATATAAAACCCTATACACATGTTCCATGCTTATTTGTGCCATTCTCCAGGGTGTGCATGGAAAGGCTTGGGCAATAGACCTCTCTCAGTTCTAAGAGGCACAAAAAGGCGCATGCCAAAAGAATTGTGTCACTCATAAAGCACTGGGCTTTTTTCCACTCCCTAAACTCACTTCCAGGGAAGAGAAGTGGATTTCTTTTCTTTTTATATGGCATTAAAGTCATGAGCTTGGCATAGAGGGAAACAAAAAAAGAAAGAAAGAAATTGCTGTTAAGGTTGCTTGTAAATAGCCTCTGCTTCCCCCCTCCCCTAAAATATAGTTAATTATTAGGCATGGTTTCGAACCCAAAAATGGCGATTCTAAAATCAAATGGGGGGGGGGGGGTTGATTAGTAAAAGAAAGACTTACAAAAAAATTTCCAAAAATTTCTAAAATGAAACTTAATTACTAACGAAATTCGTTAGTAGTTCGTATGCCAGCGCATGCGCATTCCAGATGGTTTTGGCCTACAACTCCCAGAAATCCTAACAGCTGGTAAAATGGCTGGGATTTCTGGGAGTTGTAGGCCAAAACTTGAATAAATCACACTGAATTCTAGATGGGACTCTCCAAATAGGAAGGAGGGAGAGAGGGAGGGGGTATTCTATTCTTGGAAGCAGCAAAAGAAAAGGAGGAGGAGCCCCCCCGGCTCCTCGCTGCCTCTCTCTCACCCCGATCCTGAGGGAGCGAGGGCCCAAGTTTGCCCAGGCTGGTCATATACCTACATTCCATGCACATGCAATAATGCAGCAGTAATAACAATGGGTATAAGAAGAGGTAAAATTCAAACCGAAGTATTCTGACTGGTCCCTGCCTCATGCGGTGGCAACGGGCGCATCTCTGGGTGCCCGGGAAATTAGCCCGGAAAAGCCAGCGTTTTCTGCTTGGGTGCACACACATACATATTCTTTGGGGGATTTGCTGCAGAATCTTCTCTATGAGCCCTGGATTCTGCAGCAAATCCCCCAAGAATATGTATGTGTGTGCCCTCCAGCAACGCTGGCTTTTCCCGCTAATTTCCCGGCTAATAAGAGAAGAGCCCGTTTGCACCGCATGAGGAGAGACCAGTCAGAATACTTCGGTTTGAATTTTACCTCTTATTATTGTTATTACTGCTGTATTATTGCATGTGCATGGAATGTAGGTATGACCAGTTGGATTACTTATAATATTAGGCACTTACAGTAGCATTCATTCTATTATACATTAGGTTGGTTTCTCACCCCAATACTCTTTGATGCTTTAGATCCTGGCAGGGCAGGAGAGGCAGGGAAGCCTGGAAAAATGTAAACAGAGAGGTTTACTCAAGTAAATCCACAAAGGAGGCCCTTCATCCAAAGTGCCCTCCTTGCAGATTTACTTCTGAGTAATCCTCTCTGTTTGACCCAGGCTTCCAGCCGAAAGAAGGAGCGAGTTTAGGGCTTGCCTTGCCATAATACTTATTGGCAAGGGAGGCGGAAGGGTGGTCAGAGAGAAGGAGGGTGCCCCCCCCCCCCTTACGACCTAATAACGACACTTAAGAAAATCCTGGCCCCCGAAGTTCAAAAAAGAAAGTCAACTTCCTGGTTGGCGTTCCAGGTGCGGAAATACTCGAAAGTAGCATTTCTTACGAATTTCTTACGAAACGAATCATTTTCATAACTTTTTTCTCATGCCTATTAATTATGGTTTGTTGCTGCAGTCGAATGGAACACTAAACCATGGTTTACATGTTTCTACCACATGTGGTGGTCTGGTAAAACAACAAGGGAATTCTGGGACAAGGTACAAAAACACTGCAGGAAAATTTGAAATCAAAGATACAATTAGAACCTGATTTATTATTATTGTATTTTTGATATCTTCAGATTTCTACTACCACCTTCCTTTCTTCATAGGAGGTATAATTATTTCAGCTACAAGGATACATTGTAATAATAATAATAATATTTATATCCCATCCTATCTCCTCATGGGAACTCAGGATGGTTTAATTCCAAACTTTCTTAATTGAGAGATTAATGCTGTTTCTGATCCCTCTTGTTCCAAAAGTGCAAGACTAGAAGTTGTTAACTTGGTCATGAAGTGTGTTGACTAAGTATGAAAAGAATAGTTTATATTGTTGGGAATCTGAGCTGTTAGGTGCAACCCCCCCCCTCAATTGGGGTGATTCCATCATAAATATAGTAGAGTCCTAGAAGTAAACTCCATAACCAGCAGAAACTTGCATGTGGTGAGCCAGGTTAAGCTTCCATTCAAGAGGATGACACAGGATTGCAGAGTCACAACTTTAGGTTCAAAGTTGAGATGCTGAGATTTGTATTTTATAATTTTAACTGTTAATTGTATTGTTTTTATATGGTTGTTTTTATTAATTTTTTATCATATTTTTTTCTATGGGCATTTGTTGCCATGTGTTCACTGCCTCACGTTGCCTTTGGGCTGAGAGGGGCGGTATAAAAATATAGTAAATAAATAATGAATAAATAAAGTGTTTATTGAAGAAAGGCAATACATTCTACGAGATAGAAAATGTCTTGAAGATAACCAACTTACTAAATCTCATCTGCTAAGAAAGGTAAAAGGATAAAAAGTCAAAAAATATCCATGCAACTACATTTTGCCTAGAGAGAGGCAAAATGTATCTTCACTGGAAGTAAAAGTAAAAGGCAGAAAGAAACAATAAAGGCTGACCACATGGCCAAGCCCAGGGCAATCAAAATACCTTTAAAAAGGAAGTGACCTCACAGAGATTACATTGCTACATCTTAAAAGGGGGAGGAGATAGTGGCAAGGAGGAAGAGTAAAAATAAAGCCCCTTCTGGGATAAACATGCATAAGGTCCTGGGGCTGGATACGGCCCTCCAAGGTCATTTACCTGGCCCTTACTCAGGGTCAACCTAAGTCTGAAACAACAACAACAACAATCCTATCTCATCAGTCAAAAGCAGGTCTACACTTCCCATTGAAATACTAATAAGTTTATATTTGTTAAAATTGTTCTTCATTTTAAATATTGTATTGTTTTAAAGATGTTTTTGCGCGACAAATAAGATATGTGGAGTGTGCATAGGAATTCAAATTCTGTTTTTTTCAAATTATAATCCAGCCCTCCAACAATTTGAGGGATTGTGACCTGGCCCTTTGTTTAAAAAGTTTGAGGAACCCTATCTGTCAGCTCACAGCAGTTCGATCGAAATGAAGACACAGAAAGCCATCCGGTATCACTACAAATCTTTACTACTGGACATAGACGTTCAAAGCCAGGAATGCCAAGGCAAAGTGAAACACCCACTTATATAACCTTCCCTCCCCCTCAAACTGCAACTCTCCGCCCCCTCTGTTTTCCCGCCCAAATCTTCCCGCCAAAAATAACTGCCGGTTCACTCTCTGGCTGGTTCTGCAGCTGTTTTATCTTTTCAGGAATGTCAGTAGCCTTGAGTTTCGGAGCCGGTCTCAATGCTCCAACACTCAGGATCTGACACTATCCTAGACAAACAATAATCAGAAATAGGTGATCTTTGCAAATAAAATGCCATTTGATATGTGCAAAATACTACCCTTTACAGAATTTTTTTCCTGCAGAGACAATACTGCTTTAAGTGCAAAACAATCATGCAATTTTTGTGTGCGCGCAATAACGCTTGAACTGTAAATAGTCTTTGAAAACTGCCATTTGTGGGAATTTTTTGGCCACAAGGGGACAAATGATAAAATTATTTATTCTTGTCCATTAGGATTTGTTTGTTTTCATGTCAGGAGAAACTTGAGAAATTGCAAGTCACTTCTAGTGTGAGAGAAGTGACCGTCTGCAAGAACGTTGCCCAGGAGATGCCCAGATGTTTTGATGTTTTACTATCTTAATGAGAATTTTCTCTCATGTCCCTGCATGGGGGACTGGAGCTGACAGAGGGAGCTCATCTGCGCTCTCACCGGATTCAAACCTCTGACCTGTCAGTCTTCAGTCTTGCCTGTGCAAGCGTTTAATCCATTGCACCAATGGAGGCTCCTGTCCATGGAATGCAATACATCAGGGCTGTCCAACTTCTACCAGCCCAAGGGCCGGAATTCCGGTGACTGCGTGGTCGCTCGCGGGGGGCGGGGCTGATCGTGGGGCGGGGCCGATCACGGGGCTCCCGGTTCTGCCACCCTGGCTGACGCTGTAGAAGGGAGGGCGAAGCTAAGGACGGCTCCCCTTGGCCCCTCCCTCTCACAGCGTCAGCCAGGGCGGCAGAAGCGGCGATTTCTCCCAGTTCTGCCGCCCTGGCTGGCGTTGTAGGATTTTATTGCAGGAGGGTAGGGGGGCCGGATCCAAGGGGCTGGCGGGCCGTGTGCGGCCCGCGGGCCGCCTGTTGGACAGCCCTGCAATACATGAAGACTTGCATAATGTCAATCTCAATGGGGGAGCAGGAAGGGGGCTTCCAATATCAAAACTAGCTATTCCTGTTTTAGACCTTCTTGTCCTTGGTAAAACAACAAGGTAATACTTTTAATGGAAGCACTTGCTGCTCTGAGGCAGGCATGAGCGGCCAAAACGCAATGCTTCTGCCCTTTGCCCAGGTTGGTGCTGACATCCAGGTGATATATGAGCATCATTACGCTCTCCCCGGAGCAGCTGCCCTACTACCAGCCCTCCAGAGGTGCCTGGGACCGAACCCAAGAACAGCTCTCCCTGAGTGAATGGAAACATTACATACGTGTCATTGGCCTCCCCCCAAAGTCACGCCTGTCACAGGAATGGAGGTGCTTGCTGTAAGAATCCGGGTGGAGATTACAGCCATCGTAGGCTGCTTCTCTCCAGAGGCTCACAAATGAGCACTTTTTCCTGTGAGGTCAGACACATTTGGTCTTAGCAGTTTCTTCTCTTCGGGCATCTCCACAACACAGATCGACACCGATTGAGTCACCCCCATCCTTTCCTCTAGGAAAACTATTTCTATTGAGAGAGAAGTTGAGAGGGCGGGCTTGGATGGAATTTAGAAAACCATCATCGAACTTCTGGTCTCAGGGAGAGGCCATGACAGTTCAAGGGGTAGGCTGGAATTCATTACAATAGTCAACCATACATTTTGGTGCCTTGAGTGGTAGACCTGTTTCTGGGTATTTTTGACCTGCTGATTCCAAAAATGGTACCAGTTTCCCCCTGGAGGTTCTAGTTTATATCTACCAGTCATCATCTGCTTGCCCAAAAAGAATCATGATAACCATATCTTTAAAAACTAGAGTTGATATGGTCTATCCAATGCAATGTTCTGACTCAGAATCCCAAATATCTCCAGAAACAGATCTAAAAACCAAGACACCAAGAATAAAAAATGTTGGGCTGTGTTATCTGTTATGAATGTGTAACATGGAGTTACAAACTTCTATCAAGATTCATATTCATGATCCCTACTTATTCAACAGTACTGTAGGACATATGTAGGGATCATAAAAATCCCCTAAACCCAATGTACCAGGCAGCTGCTGCTGCAAGTGACAGGAGTCAGCTTCCATATTAACCAGGGAGATATTTCCACCATCACCTCACCATTAATTTTGGGTGTGAGGAGGAATTGTGACAGGCATCATGCTTCTGATTTTTATTTCCTTCAAGACTGTAATGCTCCGCGAACTGCACTGGCTACCTATTGAATACCGGATCTCCTTCAAAGTGTTAGTCCTGACTTTCAAGGCCTTACATGGTTTGGGGCCAGTGTACTTGAGGGAGCGGCTTACCCCATATATGCCCAGAAGATCACTGCGCTCAGAGGGTTGTAATTTCTTGAAGTCCTACAGGCTGGCCAGTACCCGACAGAGAGCGTTCTCAGTGGCTGCACCGACCTTGTGAAACTCTTTGCCGGCCGAGACGCAGGCCCTGCAGGACCTGATGGCCTTTTGCTAGGGCTTGCAAGACTTGGCTATTTTGGCAAGCATTTGGCAACTGACTAGCACCTGAACATCAAATCTCGCCACCTAACCAACCATGCCGCCTCTGTCTGTAGATCAGCCGTGTTCCGATCTATGTGATGTTTTATGACATATGTGATTGTTTTTAGGAATGTTTTTATGATGTTTTTAGGCTGTTTGTGTAATTTTATTGTGTTGGAAACCGCCCCGAGCCTTGGGGAGGGGCGGTCTAGTAAATCCGAATAATAAATAAATAAATAATAATGGTAATTAACATTATTAATTTAATTAAAACGATCAACTGGAAGCTGGATAAAATAGCTTTGGTTGTAAGTGACCGTTTTTGTTTTGTTTTGTTTGTTTGTTTTTCTTTTGTCATGTCAAGAGCAACTTGAGAAACTGCAAGTTACTCCTGGTGTTACAGAATTGGCCGTCTGCAAGGACACCCGGATGTTTTGATGTTTTACCACCCTTGTGGGAGGCTTCTCTCGTGTCCTCGCATGGAGAACTGGAGCGAATAGAGAGAGCACATCCGTGCTCTCCCCGGATTCGAACCTCCGACAGCGGGACACTAGTTTCAACTTCAAAAGGGTTGAGATCATAAAACCTATTATGTAAATTGAAGCAAAACTTTACTTTAGTTCCTTAACCCCAAAGCCGATTGATCACGCCATTGATATTGGAACCATCATTTGCTAATAATGACTAGGTGTTAGACATCACTAGCATAGGGGACTTTCCGTGCTCTGTCATGATTCTTTCAAGCTACCAAAAGGGTAGGTGGGTCTCCAGAGATGAGGAAGACTGTGGTTGGAGAAGTTTAGAAAGTTCATCTTTTAACCCGATAGGAATGTGGTATGATCAAATTCTGCTGGCAGAATAAATTTTGAAATGGAATTAAATCCAGCTGATTGTGAAATTTGGGTTTCTCTATTTCTTTCTAGGTGGGAGGATGATGGAAAAGACAAGAGGGAGGACTTCACAGCTGCAAAACAATCACAGCAGGCTCCTGTGACTCATGTGCAGGAATGTACAACTTGGGGTGATTGGGGAGTGGAGATTGGAAATTTAAATGCATCTCTAACTATAGTTATATTTTAATTTGACCTATGGATGCTGTACTCTACAACCAGGTTTCTCAGTCTTTGGTCTGTCAAAATCCCGGACTTTGGGCCAAGTTGACTGGGGCTTCTGGCACTGAGGTCCGAAACACTTCCCTCAAGTCCATCCTTAGACACCAAAGTAGCAATCATTTTTGAAAAAAATGCAGATGTGTGATTCTGACATAGTCACTTTTCCTGTGTGAAATTTGTTTGTTTGTTTGTTTGTGTCTTTGTTTATGGTAGTTCTACAATGCTGCCCAAGTGGTTGAAGCAATGAATAAATACCAGCAAATAAAGCAGCACAATTTCTTTGAAAAATTAAAAACACATTACAATGTTATTTCGAAACAGTCATAAACAATCCTAAAATCCAGTTTTGGAACAATTAAAAACACAGCAGTTTGAAACATTAAAAGCCATGCAGAAAAGCGCTCTGCCAGGAGCTCAAAAGAGATGGCGCCAACTCCTTGGGCAGAAAATGCCACAATTTTGAAAAATAATATAAAAGTATTTTGTGCCTTTTGAGCATCTAATAAAACTATCACCAGTTTTGCATTTTATAGTAAAAAGAGCAATGACTGGAGTTGGTGGCTCCTTGCGTTTACTGCTTCTTCTCATCTTCACAAGACAGTTGCAACTCTATGACTTAAATCCAATTTGCAAAGTCCAACTAGAGTTTAGTCGTTGAAGCCATGGGAATGACTCAAGTGCTGGTTTACCATTTAGCTATTAATTCAACATTAGCCGGTGGCGCAAGAGGTTAAATCCTTGTGCTGGCAGGACTGAAGACCGACAGGTCGCAGATTCAAATCCGGGGAGAGTATGGATGAGCTCCCTCTTTCAGCTCCAGCTCCCCATATGGAGACACGAGAGAAGCATCCCACAAGGATGGTAAACATCAAAAACATCTGGGCGTCCCCTGGGCAATGTCCTTGCAGATGGCCAATTCTGTAACACCAGAAGTGACTTGCAGTTTCTCAAGTCGCTCCTGACACGAAAAGAAAAAAAGAAAAGCTCTAACAATTGACTTTAGGCCTAGGATTTGGGTTAAATGTAGTACCCTGCAGTGACATTGATTTGTAAGACTTTTCTCTCCCATTGACTATCTGATTTGATGCTGTTGATTCCCTCCTCTGTCTCCAATTTTCTTTTGCACTCGATACGTTGATATCTGACTTGACTAGTCATGTGAGTAATAGCAACGAGTTGAAGATGTAATAGCATCACAGTGCTTACTTGAAGGTGTGATAGCATCGCAATGCATCACAATGTAGGTGCACCCTATAGTGCTATGATTCTATGTGTCCATGTGCTCTGTGCAGGAAAGAGTACTCTGCACACACTCCAAGGCACCTAGCTTGAGTTTTCTCTCCCCCCCCCCCCCCGCCCCCAATTGTGGTTACAGGTGGCAACTTTCCAATGTGAGGCAGCTCGGTTTTGTATGTTCCCCTCCATGTATGCTGTGTGATGTTGCCATGGTAATAAACACAGAGGTGTTGGGGAGTGGGACCCAGGAGGCAGGAGATGCCGTGCGTTGACTGATAAATCCCCATGATGTGTCCCTAAGTACATTACAGGGGCATTACAGGCCCCCACACCCTAAACCAACCTGTCTCTGTTCACCACACCTCCTTTGGCATAGCCCCCTTCCCCCTGTTCTTTGCTCTGCGGCAACAGCAGAGAGGGGGGGGACACACATTCTTGCTCATATATATATTGAATACTTGCTGTGTGAGGAAAGCCAAGTGAACAGTTAGGGGAAAATCTCACACAGAGATTAGGTTACAAGGGACAGCTGAGTGTATAAACCGACTCCCCAAAGAGTGTCATTAGGAATATTCCTGGCAAAATTCCCTTCGCTTTTGCTCTTTCTCCCCTCCATTCCTGATCCCTTCATCATTATTTTTTGTTTCAAAGACCACCATTGCCACCGACTCCTCTCAAACAATGTCCAGACGAGAACAGGATCTCCTACCTTACTCGCTTGCTCTGACAAACCAACTCAAGAATTTTGTTTTAACCTTCCCCTCTCAGACTGGAAGACAAAACAATCCATAATATATTAAGGAAGTAAATGTAGGGCAGGTGGAAAGCATGGCTCCAGGGAGATGTGCATTGCAAACCATTCCAATGTAGGTCACTTGTTTTCGTTCTGGCTCAGTCTTGGGCTGTTATCTGGTGATAGTCTCCAGGGAATAAATCCAAGATTTTTGGTCCAGGTTGGGACAGGGATCCGTTGTCATGAGGCCAACCCAACTGGCCAGCCTAGCCAAATGTTTGGAGGTTATTTATTTATTTATCGTATCAGGAGCGTATCAAGGTACAGTTGTGATGTATTTAGAAACGCAAAGTTTAAAAACTTGGCATTATATTAAATGCCCTTTGACCAGAAGCTGGCCACTTGAAGTGCCTCTAGTGTTGCTATAAGAAGGTCCTCCATTGTGCATGTGGCAGGGCTCAGGCTGCATTGTCTGTGATTTGCTCTTCTCCACACTCGCATGTCGTGGACTCCACTTTGTGGCCCTATTTCTAAGGTTGGCTCTGCATCTTATGGTGCCAGAGCGCAGTCTGTTCAGCACCTTCCAAGTTGACCGGTCTTCTGTATGCCCAGGAGGGAGTCTCTAATTTGGTATCAGCCATGGATTGAAGTTCTGCCACTTTTGGACTCCCGCTTACTGAGATGTTCCTGCGAGTATCTCTGTAGATCTTAGAAAACTATTTCTTTCTTTAGCATTGGTGTGCTAGCTGATATCCAAACAAAGGGTAGGCCAGAGATGTCACTACCATGGTCCTTTCACGGGGGGACATGAGAGAAGCCTCCTTGCAGGATCGCAACACATCCGGGCGTCTCCTGGCAATGTTTTTGTAGACTGCTGATTCTCTCACAACAGAAGTGAACAGGAGTGACTTGCAGCATGTTTGGAGGTGAAGAGGGGGGTCAAACAAAAACATAAAAAGCAGAAAGTGGAACTTTCCCAATGAGATATGTCTCAAAAGGTGTGTGTGGGGGGGCGTGTTGGCACAAAACCATGAAACATTGCACCTTGTGTCAAGCTTTCAGAGAGTTCATAGATTTTTGCATCAGGATGTCTTAAACCACGGGCTAGCAATATCAGAATGTCATCAAGATGATCAACACTCTTAATAAGGAAGAGCACACAAAACAAGGCAGGTCTCAGCCGTTTGCTTTGGCCAACTGGGAAGAGCAGGATTTCCCTTTCTCCTCTCCCTTTGGCTGACTTAATTGCATACAAAACACTTTTGCACTTGGAACCCAACCTGCAACAGTTGACGCAAGCTGAGGAAAAAGTTGTAAAATGAGAGGAGAGAGAAACTGGAACATTTTAGAAGCATCTGAAAAAGTGGGATGGCAGACAAACAAATGGAACTGCTTCTCAGAAATCGGGATAGAAACTTTGGGATAGCCTTCAAAATAAATATTTGCAAATTCTGGACACAAATCTCATTTCATTGCTGTATTCCATTTGTTCATATCAGTGTATGGAAGATGATAATGGTGATGATGATGGGTCCTCGGGGAGATGGCAGTGCTCATTCTCTCTGTCCCTTCTTGTCAGTGGTTAAAATACTGAAGGAACAGTGTCATATTATTGTTAGAGGAACAAAAGAGTCCTGGCCAGTGCCCTGGGGCATCTTTCATTTCCAGTCAATGTGTGGGTTCCAAAAGCTTCCAAAGTCTCATTTCATTTGCATTTCCCAAGCTCTGGCTATTTAGTGCAATAAATGAATAACAAGTGGCTATTATAAGCACACCGCAGGACATTTGACAGACTCACTCTTACGTATCTCTTATTCAAGAAATCGGGCTAGATGCTGTGGCTGTGAGATCTTTCAGCACCACATGCGCTCAATGTGGTTCTAATAAACAGCCATTAATGAACCGACAACAACTGCTTTATTAAGCTTAAATAAAGGCATATGGGAGGCATTAATCTTACTACTTTGTACACGATGTACACGATGCATTTTAATGTTACTTGTATTTTATTGTATTTTAATTCTAGCTGTATTTTAATGTATTTTATTCTTAACTGTTTGCTTTTATTATATGTATACTATGTGGCTTCGAATCCTTGCCGTTGTTAGGCCACTCTGAGTCCCCTCTCAGGGGTTGAGAAGAAGCGTGGTAGAAATGATGGAAATAAATAAATAAATAAATACTTTGGACATATTCATTGGAAAAGACAATGAAGTGGCGGGTAAAGAGAAAAACCATATTATAGATGGATTGGTATAGTCAAGGAGGCGATGGAATTTGCAGGACCTGCTGATGTCCAGATCTCTGGAAGACTCTAATGACCTTGTCACACATCATTGGAGGTGTGGGGAATTTGGCACCCCACACCCTGCATTGCCCGGCTTCTGATTTAGGTGATCCCATGGAGTGAATCTTTGACGACACGGCTTCCACAATTGCTTCCTATGGCAACACGGGAAGCCTCCCATGTTGTGCCAGTGCTAGAATGCTCCACCCTACATCACCCATGGAACCCTGCCTGTGTTGCTTGATAGAAGCTGGTGGGCTCCATGGATGACCTGGTGTATGCCACCAAAATTAGCCCTTTGCAATAGCGTCATAAATTGTAAGATCACCATATGTCAAAGCTATCTTGATGGGACGCAACAAGTCAGCATTGTAGAAGGGAATCTTGGGCAGCCCTGCACGACAGCATGGATAACTGAAGCAAGATCCATCTTTTCCAAATGGGTTTGCAATCATTTCATGCTGAGGGTTGCAAAGAAAGTTGTACCAAGTTGGTCAAAAGCATTCCTTGTCAGTGGTTTTCATTTCCAAGAATTGATTGAGAAAGTCAAAAAGAAGGGACCACGAGAGGAAAAGCATCAGTTTTATTGGCAAGAGAGGAATGCAAACATAACTTGAGCCATGATCCCAAAGGCTTTAATCTCCTCTGCTGTTTATGTTCTTATCACAAATATGATCTTTTTTTTGTTCCCCAACTTGCTGAATGTTCAGAAACCACATGTGATGTGTGAGAGTGTGTTTTAATCTAGCCGGGGCTGTTGATATTTTGCTGGTTGCTAAGTTTGTCTCATGCATGGGTAATGCCTGGTGAGATCATGGTGCCACTTGAATATTTCATGGATAATTCAGGATTATTCATTAAGAAAATCCTGAATAAGCAGGTGTATTTATGACCTTCGTGGAAAAGGGAGGGGAGGACACATCGGGAAATAGGGAGGGACTGTTTTTATTTTAAGTGAACCGAGTCACAAATTGTGAACATGACACAAAATACGGTAAATTAACCTTGAAGATTCTAATCTGATTGGCTGAAATACTGCCTGCAAACTGCTATAGAATATTCAGCATCTTGCACATACAGAGGCCATATGCATGCTTGCTGTGGGCACGGACAAAAAGGTATTGCTATTACAGAAAATATATAGACAATGCTCCATATAGGCCAAGGAAGAAGGAAATCAGAAGGACTCCACATTTGGTGCTATACACATAGAAACCACACTTTGAAGAACACATGCAATAATGTGTCCAGAGGAGGGTGACTCAAATGATCAAGGATCTGGAGAACAAGCCCTATGAGGAGTGGCTTCAAGAGCTGGGCATGTTTAACCTGAAGAAGAGAATTATTATTTATTTATTTATTTCGGACATTTATCTCCCGTCTTATCTTGACCTCCGCAGAGGGACTCAGGGCGGCTAACAAACCGGCACCTCATGGTGCCCACAACCAAAAATATAAATATACAATTTAAATAATATAACAATAAAACAGTATAAAACAGTATAAAAACAACCAGAAGGCTGAGAGGAGACATAATGAGGGCCATGTATCAATTTGTGACGTCAAGTCATAGGGAGGAGGGAGGAGGTTTGTTTTCTGCTGCCCTGGAGACTAGGATGCAAAACAATGGCTTCAAACTACAGGAAAGAACATTAGCAAGAACTAAGTTCCTAACTGTGAGAGCTGTTCAGAAGTGGAACTCTCTGCCCCAGAATGTGGTGGAGGCTCCTTCTTTGGAGACTTTTAAACAGAGCTGGATGGCTATCTGTCGGGAGTGCTTTGAATGTGATTTTCCTGCTTCTTGGCAAGAGGTTGGACTGGATGGCCCATGAGGTCTCTTCCCATTCTATGACTCTATGATTCAATGCCTTCCTCCCAATTTAAAAAATAACATATTATTATTATTATTATTGAATGTCATCTAAACCTGTGCTTCTCAAATATCATCCTCTAGGGATTGACTCCTAGAATTCCTGAAAACTGAAATCCAAAAGCCTAAAGTTGGAGACATGATATGAAGCAATGCTTCTTAAGGTATCTGATATGAGGAAACTGTAGTGTTTCTCTCTCTGTCTCTCTCTCTGATGTACACATTGACTGCAATGTTTAATTTCTTAATTTCTTTCTTCCTCCTTCCTTCTTCCTTTTAAAGGAAACTTGTTTTGGATCAACAACCAATAACTCACAGACCTGCCATATTGAGTAGCACAATTCCAATGTACAACATTTAAACTACCTTACAGATTAATCAACAAAGGATATAAGATAACTCTACATTAGTGGTTTCCAATATTTGGTCCTCCTGATGCTTTGGACTTCAGCTCCCAGAATCCTAAACTGGCTAGGACTTCTAGTCATTTATGTTCCAAACATCTAGCAGACCAAAGGTTGGGTTCAACAACTCAAGATGGGAAACTCTAGACTTAATAGGGATAGCTATTTGGCTTGGGGGGGGGGGGGGCATCTACTGTTCTTACCAATCCCTGTTGTCTCCTGTAAGTGATTAGATATGAAAGATAAATAGCTATTTTCATGAAGTTGAATCTCATCCGCTGACCTGAATCTTTTTGCATGAAACTGAGATAGCATTTAAAGTCCAGATATTCATTTTGGAAATATATCCTCAGCATCTTTAGCTGCATAATGAAGCTGTTGATTTTCCTGGCTATAAATCATGACCCCAGCCCCACAGTGAGATCAGTGGGGAAACCATCATCACCTCCTTGCCCCTTTACTAATTTGCAGTTTGAGGTGGTCTGAGAAACATATCCGAGGCCATGGAACATGCCATTCAATTAAAAGAATCCTTACAATGTAATTGCAATGACTGTGAATTCCTGATAGAATAGTGAGAGCTACGGAGCATGTGATTCCGACCAAGACTTGTGAATCCCAGGAGTGGAGACGGCATTCGATGAAATCAATATGGTGGGGTACGCCCTGCTAATCAAAGGCCTCTTGCAATTACTCGCCTTCAAACCCAGCTCCAAAGGTTGCCAAAAAACACTCCAGCCAAAGCAAACACAGCAAGGAAAGTGAAAATAGGAATAGATACTCTTTTTTTGTGCACACCTCACACACATAGGAGAAACACGCTGAGCTAAAAATACAGTCCTTCCCCTAGGAAGGCTCTGAAGGAAAACAATGAGAATATGCAAGGCCACACTCGGATGGAGGGAAGGAGGCAGAGGGTAGGGTGGGAAAGTCTCACAAATCTTTAATGGAAATCAAACCTCTTTCCAGATGTCCAACCAGATGTGAAAACAATGGGTTCAAGCAGAAATTAGAGCAAATCCTCACCTAACATTCAAGGTTCTTCCTTCTCCGCCAGTATGAACAAAGATTCTTTTTCTCCATATGTGAGATGAGCATTGTCTATCCGTAATTCTCTTCCTCTTTCTTTTTGTCAGGCAAAATGGTAACTAACTCAGAAAGATATCTAGATCCACCTTTAGGATCCACCTTTAGGATGAAAAAAGGCTTACACAGAGAAATGTTGAAAGTTTTTCGCCAGACGAAACAGGTGCATACTCAGAAATTATGTACTACACCTTATATACCGTATATAGTCGAGTATAAGCCTACCCGAATATAAGCCGAGGCACTTAATTTTACCACCAAAACTGGGAAAACATATTGACTCGAGTATAAGTCGAGGATGGGAAATGCAGCAGCTACTGGTAAATTTCAAAATAAAAATAGATACCAATAAAATTACATTAATTGAGGCATCCATAGGTTAAATGTTTTTGAATATTTACTTAAAACTTTAATTTAAGATTAAACTGTCCAACTGTTGCACCTCAGACCGTAGTTAGCCCCCCCCCCCAAGCACACACACCAGGCCAATGCAATAAATGTACTTTTATTTAGAATAAATGATAGTCCAAAGATAGAAAGATAAATGCAAAGCAGTTCAAATCAAAGTCCAAAAGCAATTCAATAAAGTTCCAAAACGGTGGCAAAGAATGCTGGCAATAATCCCATGGAAAGCAATGTTGCAAAGTCAAGGCAAACCGCTCCTGTGGTTGAACTTGAAAAGTCAAGGCAAACCGCTCCTGTGGTTGAACATGAACCGGAGATCCCGGACCCAAGTCCTCTGCAAACTGAACGTAGCTTCAGGTCTGACGAAACCCCCCTCAGACCAGTCTAATAAGGAATCTAATTCTTGTGCGTCCACCGCACCCCCTTCCTCCAATCTCTCCTCGAAGATCTGATACTGTCCCTCCTGTTGAATTCCCACTCGTTAGCAGGCCCAGCTGCACTGCTAACAGAGTGAGAAGCAGGGAACTCCCTTTCTCTGGAATGCTCATCTGGAAAGGGAGTAGAAACTCTCTCTTGGGAACTAAGGCCGCTGGGCCTCTCATAGTCTGATCCGGAATCATCTTCCATGGAATCCTGACTCTACTCATCTGCAGTCCCATATCCCTCCAACCATTCATTGTCCCATTGCAAACTCTTGTTTGGAGACCCATACCCATCTGGCCAATCTTCATCATCACTCTGCCCCTGGTCAGCTAACACATCCTCACTTTGCCCCTGGGCCGCTGGCACCTGCCTTGGCACCTCCGGGGTCTGTCGATGCCCACCAGGCTGGAACACCACACCAACTCTGATTAAACCGTTAGAATAACCTTCTTCAATGTAAATGTGTTTACTTATGTATCCTTCCAATAATAATGAGAGTAAAATAATAATAAAAATAATAATAACAGAGTAAAATAATGGAAATGTAATACTAGAGTAAAATAGTAAATGTAATCATAATCTATATAAAGAAAAATGTTCATTTGTGGTATTAATATAACTCAATAACCACTGGACGAATTGACTCCAAATTTGGACACAATACATTTATCAGACCAATGAGTGACCATCACTCATAAAAACCCTGAAAAACACAGCAAAAGAGATTTTAAAAGACAAAAAAATAAAAAATACATTACAACATATGTGCAGAACCACATATATACACATATACACAAATATATATACACACAAAACACATATACATAGACTGGGCCACAGCAAAGTGTGGCAGGGGACGGCTAGTAATAGAGTAAAATAATAAATGTAATAATAACAATAATATTAAAGTTAAAATATAAATGTAATAATAATAGAGTAAAATAATAAATGTAACAATAATAGAGTATTTCATAATTGTGCGGTTTTCTGGCATTTTATATTTCTGCCACTTCTGTGATTGTTCATTTGTATTTTGATTCTGTAGCCCACTTGTCAATGGATGTCCAGAATCAGCAGCATCCACCACGGTCCTTTTTATCCTGGGCGACGACCGAGGCAGTATAGACTTCATTTTGGTTTGTTTCTCCATAGTGCTAATGCATTAGGTGCTCTTAGCTACACTCCTCAGCTGAGACCTCTCTGACTTGGTTGGACCTGCTGGTAGTCACACTACTGCCAGCACAGCTCTCAGCATCCTCAGAGCAGTTAAGCCCACCACCACGACAAGGTGGCACTGATGGGGGGGGGGGGGAGTGCCATGCCAAAAGATCTCAGCCGGCATTTGGAAACAATAAACATTGACAAAATCACAATCTGTCAACTGCAAAAGGCCACCTTACTTGGATCCACGCACATCATTTGAAAATACATCACATACTCCTAGACACTTGGGAAGTGTTCAACTTGTGATTTTTTGATACAAAATCCAGCATATAGATCTTGTTTGCTGTGACACACTGTGGTTTTGTGTCAGTAAATAATAGAGCAAAATAATAAATAGCCTTTACTCGAGTATAAGCCGAGGGGGGCTTTTTCAGCCTTAAAAAATGGTTGAAAAACCAGGCTTATACTCGAGTATATCAGTATTCTGAAACAATTCCTGCATAACATTACAACAATACTATACCCACTAAGTAGAGGGAAAAGGAGATCATCACTGCTATTTCATTGATAGGGTTACCAAGTCAAGTAATGGCCAGGACTTCTGTACCTTTCTTGCTTTAATAGAAAGCAACATCTGTCAAAATTGACTGGTCTAAACAACTATTAAAGAGACAGGAGTCCTGAACTTTATTTCACCTGGCTGGCCGCCCTATTGGTACATGCACTAATAAGCATTGAAGACACTGCAGTTCAGGCACACTTGATTTTTTTCTACCGCAAAAAGTTCTATATAGTGGCCATAATATATTAAAAGCACAATCTACAGATGCAAAAGCTCTGATATAGGCTCACTGGAGCACAGAACAGGGGAAAATTGGGAGAAGCTGGTGCGAGAAAGACTGGTCATGTCGTGTCATTGCATTCCTAGGCTGCCCGCAACGTTCACGATCATGAGGTTTGCTTCACAATGATTTATATGAAATAATAACTATAGCCCAGTTGTATATCTGCAATCCTACCTCAAGCGCAAGCAAATCTGCTTCCCACTTTTGATCTTCCAAGGGCAATATTATTGGATTCTTTTTCTAGACGTAACAGCCTTTGATGCTGAAAGAAAACACATTAGTAGTGGCAGTTAGAAACAAACAAAAATGGAAGGAGAATGTTTCATTTTCTCACAAATGCATTTGATTTACCAGATGGATTCCATTTGGCTTTGGAATAAAAGAGTTTCATGTTGCAATGAATATAAATCAGATTCTCGTGATTCCTTGTCAATTAGTAGACCTTTCTGAATTCTATACCACCCTGAACATACTAATATTATCTAGTTTAGGAAGTGAAGCAGAGAATTGCCTGGTTAGTACTTACATGAGAGACCACTGGGAAATACCAGGAATTTTAGATAAGACTATTAAAAAGTCCTACCAGAAACCCCGAAGAGCCACTGAAAATCAAAATCAACAACCCTGGTTAAGATGGACCAGTATGAATGATCTGACTTAGCTTAAGGTGGGCTCCTATATAGACAATCTTGACATTGGTATAGCATTCACAAATCAAAGGAACTTTTGGGAATTGGAGCTGTTCGGCTCAAAGTAAACCTCACTTGGGGTGATTCCACCAAAATTATAGCAGAGTGCAGATTTTATAACCATCAGAAACTTACGTGTGGCGAGTCAGAATTAGCTTCAATTCAACAGGATGATACAGGATTGCAGAGTCACAACGTCAGATTCAAAATATATTTATTGAAGTAAAATCTGTTCTAGATAGAGAAGGATCTTGGAGATAACTGGCTTACTAAGTTATCTTCTAAGGAAGGTAAAAAGATAAAATATCAAAAGTAAGCCTATGCATGCAGCTACATTTTGTCTGGAGAATGACAAAATGAGTCCTTACTTGAAGGAAGACAAAGGCAGAAGAGCCAGGGAAATAAAAATACCTTTAAAGAGGAAGTTACCCCATCCCTCACAGAGATTACATTACTACATCTTCAAAAGAGGAAGGAGATAGAAACAAGGAATGAGCATGCATGGGAATGTGGGGAAAGGAATCCCTCACTCTAATCCTATCTAGTCTAGCTACTCATTGAGAACTGGAGACTTGTGTAGTCCAGGGGTAAAACCCAAGAGAATGGCATTTCGAATGGAGGGGGAAAGTTCACATTTGTCTAAAGAAAGTGTACTAGTGGGGATACTAATTTCCCATTTTTGTTTATTATTATATACAGCTTGGGGAGCCGGCGGTGCCCGGGTTATTTGAGAAAGGTGTTGTGTGCCAAAGTTGGTCTTTATCAGTTATTTATGTGGCTCGCAGTGGTCTCAGGAAGTTAGTGAAGGTACTGCAAGTCCCATCGTCCATGGTCCATTCTCCTCCAAACAGCAGCAGGATGTAGAGTGGGTCACGGGAGCTTTGTGTGCCAAGTGTGGTTTTGATCAGTCATTGGATGAAGTTCCCAGCAGTCTTGGGAAGTGAGTAAAGGTACTTCAAGTCCTGTCAGCCATGGTCCATTCTTCTCCAAACAGCACCAGGATGTAGAGTGGGTCATGGGGGCTCTGTGTGCCAAGTTTGGTCTTGATCAGTCATTGGCATGGGTCACAGTGGTCTCAGGAAGTGAGTGTAAGTACTGCAAGTCCCATCATCCATGGTCTATTCTCCTCCAAACTGCAGCAGGATGTAGATTGGGTCATTGGGTCTGTGTGTCAAGTTTGGTCTTTTTCGGTCTTCGTTGGGAGCCACAGTGGTCTGTGGGAACCAAAGTGTTTGAAAGTACTACAAATCCCATCATCCATTGTCTGTCCACTCCCAAACCTCACCAGGATGTAAAGGGCATCATGGGAGTTATGTGTGCCAAGTTTGGTCCAGGTGCGTCACCCGTGCTGGTCGCAGTGGCCTGTGAAAGTGGCAGCCAATCAGAAAGCTGCCATATACATACACCACCCTCCCTCCCGCCACATACAAACATTGACTTTTATTATATACATAAATTGTGGAATCAACTCTATAACTGTAGTAAGAATTTTATTACGGTCCATGGACCGACAACTGTTATAATTAATAAACATACAGAAGTTTACAGATTTTCTTATAACTGTAATATTGATAAGAAAATCATTTTATGATTCCACTAAAATGTGCACTTTTGTGCAAACCCATGAATCCTCTGGTTTCCCTACAATATGAAAAAAGGGAACATTTAAGATAGTAACAGACAAAATGGCTTCCTTCCCCATCACTGTTCTCTTATTTATCTGTTATTTCCTATGCATGCATGCCTAGACTTTGACAACTCTCTGTTTCCAGCTGGTGTTGACAGCTCTGTGATTTGCCAATGTGGATATGAAGAAATGGCAAGCCCTTCAGCTGAGCAAAAAGACTTGGATGCTCTGAAATGCTGAGCAGACAATACCTCAGTGTGGAGGCCTTCCCAGCCCATCTTCATAATTAGCACCATATCCTAGGAAGAGGACAGCCCCCCTTGCGCATTTCCACTTGTCACAAGGAAACTGGGAGTCTGAACTGGGAGGAATTAATCTGAAGTCAGAATTAAGAATTTCCCATTTCCCAATATCTTGGTCAAGAAATTGAGTGATGCCTCCCAAGTCTTCCCCTGGCTTATTGTAACTTCATGACAATGAATTTCAAAGGGCTTTCCTAGGCAAGAAATACTCAGAGATGGTTTTGCCTGTTCTTTCCTTTGAAATAAAGCTTTCTTCACCCGGTATTCATTGGTGGTTTCCCATCCCAGTGCTAACCAAGGGTGTCTGCAGGGTATTTAGACAGATTCAAGGAACTGAAATAGCCTTAAATTTAGATACATAATTCTTAAGAGCGAACAATTGCTGTTTTGAAGATAAAGACTCGGTCTCCAATAAATGGGTCCATGGACAAAAGATTGAAAAGTTACTTTTGGACAGAAATTTTCAAAATTCCTCTGAAATTCCAAGCAAAATGACCATTGGGGGTTCCTAGAGATTCTCCAGAAGAATGTCCTTGCAATTCCAGTTCTAGTCCTTGCAATTCCAGTTCTAGTCCAGTTCTGGATCAAAGATAAAGTTCTGGATGTTCTTATCTGATCTTGACATCCAGGCTGAGAATTTTGTTGGCTGCATAAGCCAAACCCCCAATCTGCCATTAAGGAAGCTATGTACCCATACTGCATTAACTCTGTAATTCAGATCAGGCCCCTTCCCCTATTCCAGTACTTGAGATCATGAGAACCGAATGGCCTTCGCCTACTCACTCCACCCCATTAATAATATTAGTAAGGAAGGAACACCCAGAGTGGTCCTCTCAGACTGATGGGAACTTTCAAGCATCGTGTGATTATCACTTCCCACAGTGTGTCAACACTGATCATATCACATGGATATTAACATACTTTGGAAAGAACCAGAAGTTGGTTTTTTTTCATTTTGTTAGATTGCAGGGTGCAGAAAAATCATTCCAAAAGCATATCACTTCACTAAGTCTTCAACAAGTTAGCATTTTCTGAAAAGCTTCACATTGTGCATACATGGCTGATAAGTGTTGTGTTCTGGAGCTCATGGGTTTACCAAGAGATTACAAACACATGCAGACTAAAGGAAGACTAAGCAAAAATACAGAACATTGTGCAAGTTCTTCCTTGGATAGGAATGGCAATTGCTCAGCTATTAGCATTCTGAAATTCTAAAGCCACCTCTCCATACTTCGCTTCCAGGGTAGGTAGGCTCTTGTGTCTCATAAATAGCCACCATGAAGCTGAAGTCTAGAGTCTGTAGTTTTATTTTCTGACTCATACGGCACTGCACCTGAAGCTATAATTGTGGCAGTGGGTTTCAAGTGAGTGTAAAATTAATTCCAAATCAGAAAGCTAGCTTTTAAACCCAGAAGTCTTTCTCTTTCTTTTATTCATTCTTTCTTTCCAGCTGGAACATGAATTGAAAATGGTAAACTAGCATAGAGCTCATTTCCTATTGTTTGGAGCTTGGAGAATTATCCTTTTTTTTGCAATTTTACCTTCCAAAATACCCCCCTTCCATCAGTAAACAAGCATGACCAATGTGAAAGTTGTAATCCAAAAAGTTACCTTTTCCAAACTTTCTGCAGTTCCCATTAACCAATAATCACCTTATCAAAAGTGATATTTGTCTATCTTGTTACAGTTATTAAGCAATATTTCTAAATCCATTGACTTCAAGTTTTCCAGTCCTGTGACACAACGAATGTATAAGAGCAATAGTCATCAGACTATTTTTTTCCCCTTCAAAGATACAGGGATGGGCAAATTCCTTAGAATTCTGCAAATCTGAATTATGACATCCCATTGCACCTGGGGTTATTCTTGAGGGGAAAGCATGTGCTGCACCATTTATGTCCATTTTGGAAACCAAATCATGCATTTTGCCTCCGGGAATGGCACAAGGTTCTAACAGGCTATGATCCCTGGCATTCATGCTAAGAAAAACTGGTTGGGAGGCCATAATATTATGTGATAAAGCTGTGGGCACAAGCCATTTCCCTTAATTGGTGCTGGAGGCTTCCCAAAGGAAATCCATTGGTTCATCTTTGATCAGCAATGAAATTTGTACCATCACTCCTTCAATGTGGGCAATATGTCTTCAATATAAAAGGTGCTAGAATTTTATGTCCCTCCCCAACACCCCCCAAGTATGTATGCTTCACCCATAGCTCCATGAGACCATGGGCTTGGTAGTTACATCTGTATCAAGTCGCTTTCATCGGACAGAATTGAAGATGGTTTGCCATAGAAATGTTAGAATGTAGGGGGAAATATTGATTGGTCTAAAAAAATGATAGAAATCACATTTTAAAGTGTTGAGAAACTCAGGAGAAGGGTGAGAATGGTGAAAATCTTTGCAATTTAAGATTCATTCTGCGCAAAATTCACACAGGACTTCTTACCACTTCATCACACTAGAGAAAAAAGAATCCACTTAAAATCCGGTTTCTGCCTCCTGCAGAATTCTGGGATTTGTAGTTTAGTGAGGCTCCTCCCTAAACTACAAAAACCATAATTCTGCGGGAGGCAGAAACCAGATTTTAAGTGGATTTTTTCTTCTAGCGTGATAAAGTAGAAAACAGGATTATCTGTGCAAGAAACAGAATTTTCTGCATGGAAATGCCGTTTTCTATAAAGCAAATTCTATAATTGGAGATTATACTGCATACAATTAACAGATGGTCGATTTCCATTAAAACCGTATTTTCTATGCAGATAACAGTATTTTTTGTCCAGGAATTAATATTTCCGCACTGAAATTATATTTTCCATCTAGAAAACCTAGAGGTGCAAGAGTGAGGTGTTTATCCAGGTATGTTACCACTATCTGTAAGCATTCGACTGCCATATGAACCAAGATGGCGGTGCTGAGAGGTTGTGAGAATGCTGAGCTCCACTGGGGCCTATGCGGATTCTCCCAGATGACACCCGCATCCATGAAGCTAGTTACTCCAGCTAGGGGTGTCAGCTCATGGACTTTCGGGGTGTGTGGACCGAACCTCCAGCTGCCAGCTGAAACGCCGGTGAGGACCTCGGTTCGGCTTGAGGCCCTGCAGGTTGAGGCCGAGACGGTCCTCGAGGTCACCAGAGGGCCAGTCCTGATGGCCAGAGTCATGGACGCTACGAGCCCCAAGAAAATCCTCGGGCCGGCAGCGACCCCCCAGGGACTGCCCACCATGGTCTCCTGTTCCCTGTCCAGCACTGGGGCCCACTGCCCCCCCGAACACCAGCCCCGGCAGCACCCAGGACGAACCACCGGGCCTGTCCTACCTCCTCCAAGGCTACGGTCGGCTGGTGGAGCAGTTGACCATTCAGCTGGGAGAGGTGAGAGAGCTGGGGTTTGTGTTGGCATCCCTCTGTCAGGGGGTTGGCTGCTGCCGCCGCTGCTGCCCGGACCCCTGCGTCAGGACTGGAGGGACATCGGCTGATGGAACCTGGAGCCTCCCGTTCCTGCTCTCGCAGTGCCCAGGCTCCGAGGAGGGAGAGGGAGAAGGAGAGGCGAACGGCGAGGCAGAGGCAATTGGACAGACTGCTGCCGGCTTCCTGGGCGGGCCATGTTCAAGTTCACCGGGCTTTCCACCCTTCGGGGAGCGAATGGGGCGAGTGGAAGAGAGGCGCATGGAGGCCCGGGGGAGCGCCTTGCAGGAGGCGCTGCCCCTGGGAACCCACCGGCTGCCCACCAAGGGACCCCCGACTGGGTGCAAGACAACAGTTGGAGCTGCGTTGGCGCCATGGTGGAGCCCGCGGAGGGCATTGGGGCGCTGTGCTCCCTTGGACCCCATGGAGAGGGTGTTGGCGGGGCCCCCCAAAATGGTGCCGAATCTGTCCCGCTCGGCGTCCTTAGCCCCGCCCCACCTGTTTATCCAAGGGGCCCCGGCCTCGCCCCCTGCCGACTGGTCGCTGGGACAGCCACTACAATCAGAGCCACCGCTGGAGGCCCTAGTTACTTCAGGCTGCTGCCGCAGGGGTTCCCGGCGGAGGCGCTCATGTCTCAGGGTCCTGGCGAAGGCCCCTGGGGAGAGAGGCCCCGGCGACGGGCCTGCCGACTGCCAGAGGCCCCCAAAGCTGCGCCTGGACCACAGCCTGTTCCTCCGCCCTCTGGTGGCCAGGGGGAGAGTTGCAGCCCTGGTCGGGGCAAGACAAGATTGGGGGCGGCTAACCCAGAGAGTCCCATAGGGAGGAAGCACCCGCCTTCAGGGGACTCAAACCCTGGAGGCGCCTTGCAGCGGAGGCCACACGGCCATCGGAGGAAGCGGCGCCGGAAGCCAAGGAACAGCAGATCTCATCTCTCTGGCTTTACCAGGGACCAACAACATGGATCGCTCCCCTGCCGAGGCTGCCGTCCCCTTGGACCTATTGCATCCTCTGCGAACTACTTATGAGAGAGGAGGCCCCCCTCACTTGAGCCTCCCCCTCTTTCCTTCCTCTCTTGATGTTGTATTGTCTGTTTGTTGACCATTGTTTTGTGGACCAGACTTGTGAACCGCTCCGAGCCCTCGGGAAGTGGCAGTGATAGAAGTTTGATTTAATAAATAAATAAATAAATAAATAAATAATAAATAACTGGGATAGCAGCTTCATACAATAAAGTCTTAGGATGAGCATCAACTGATGGGTTTGGATCCCTTTTGTGGTTCTTAGAAGTGGCTTAGAAAATAAAGCAGATGACATCTACAAAAATTATGTTTAGCACCCAAATGTAGCTGAATATTTTAAAGCACAGGTGGGAATAGGGTGTATTAATCCCTGCTGGGTTGAACAAAGCCATATGGCATGCTCTGAAATGGAGGGAATGTTTCGAGCCTGACATATTTTGTCCAAGGTGACCACTTCTTTACGAGCAACACAAAGGTTTATGGGCTTTTTTCCACCTTTCGACTGATTACCAAGGAAAGTGATTGTCTCATTTTCTCATGTGAATGTATCTCGTCTCAGTCGTCATGACAACAGTGTGTATGTTTTTGGGACTGGAAGGATCTAGGGATGTAAAACGGAGTCAGGGAGTGGACACTAAAAGAAAAGGCCAACAATGTTTTTTTATTTTTTTTTTAAAAAAAAATCCTTTACTTGTCCATGCCTGATCAGTTAATACAAGTGTAATATACCCTCCAGGGATTTGTCATGAAATCCTAGATTTCAATTTCCTCCCTCTCCTTCTCTTCCTCTTTCCCTCTCCATTACCAAATCAACTGTATTCAAAAACAAAACATGAGAGATCATTTTTCAAACTGATAATGAACCTTGTCAAGTTTTCAAGCTTATAGGAAAACCGTAGGTGGGTTGGGGGGGGGGGGGTGAGACCCATAATGAAATGCAGAACCATAGAAACACAAACAAGGCTAGAGCTCTCTCCAAGATCCAAGGGAAAGGCTGCGTCCTTGGGGATATGAAAATAGTGACCTGGACCTCACATGAGCCAAGTATCAAGAGCATCTTTGAGATTCTACCAAAATGCAATCCAGGAAAAGATTTGACTCTTGTTACTTGCAATATACTCTAGCCTTTGTGCCCCATCCAAAACATCACTCCCCAGAAGTTGCAATTCTTAATGGGGGAGAGGACACCGAGCAGATGGGGCTATAGTCAGCCCCTGCTCTCTTTTAGAGTTTGGTTCCAGGGCCACCCCATAAAGACCAAAATCCATCAATGCTCAAGTCCCATTATGTACACATGTTTTCAAGCTGTGGATTCTATGTACACATGTTTTCAGCCGTGGAAAGTTGAAGCTATGGATGAATCAGCCATTGATATGGAGGGCTAGCTGTATGCTGTATATGTAAATACTAATATTGCCGCGCCCAAGACACTTGGAACCTCCCTTAGTAAACCACAAGAGTCCAACTGAGGTACAACAGTTTATTTAGAATAACTGGTTAAAGGAAAGAGGCTAGAAGTCAGTCTATGATGCCTTAAGATAGCACCAGCAAAACAGCAGCAGTGTTCAATGAAAGCAGCAATTGATTATAGTCCTCTAGTAATCAGGATCCAAAGCAAAACAAAGTCTTTATGCCCAAGCGGGCCAAATCCAAAGAGTGCAGCAAGCAAGCTTGACAGGTAAAGTTCTTAGCAAGGAGGCCCAGTGGCCTATTCAGGAATCCATGGTCTTGAAGATGCAAAGTTGGCTCGAGATGGGGATGGACGCTAAGGTCCAGTGTTTTATAGTTCCCTAAGGCTTTGAGGCTTTCGACATACTTGCGTCGAGTGTCAGTTCACACAGGATGGATCTCAGCTGCTGTTTAGATCTCCTCAGCAGCAAGGTATGTAAACCCAATTAACTCTGGACATCTGGGCAAACAGGAGTCGCCCCATCTCCGAGCTCCCAGCGCCTCTACTTATCAGCACCCGCTTGAACAACAGTAGTGTCCTTGAATGTTTGAACCCGCCTGCCTTGCAGTTGGTTTGCAGGAGAAAGGAAGACAGGCCTGCATAGCAACTTAATGCAAACATGGCTGGAGTCTGGTTCTAGGGAAATCAAGGCCTGGGGCCTGACAAATATAACCAAACAGTGTAAAATAAGGTTGAGCTAAGCAGCTCACTTTCCTAGTTTGCCTTAGCCAAAGCTTGGAAGTACCTCTTTGGCCCACAATTCCCACAGAACTCCAATCTACATGGCCAGAAACATAGTATTAGCTGGGATGTTCTGGGAACTGGAGTCACTTTGCCAGGCTCTAGCCATGCCATTCTATTTTTCCCAGGAACACATAGAAATGTATTCCAGATGCTATCCTTACTCAACAGAAAACCACAACAAAAACCTAGGCTTTACATGGATAACAGGAAGAATACTTGCTTCCAGGCCCTTATTGTATAGCATGTCTCATAAGTCATGTCTCATCGTGGTATGTCCAAAGCACAACAGTCTCCGTTTTAGGCTTTTAGAGGCAGTTCATGTTTGGTTGTGAAGCTGTTATCTCTTCATCTGATTTCATCCATCAAACGAATTCAACAAACATTGTATAAAAATGAAAATTTGCATATAGACTGGCATTTTAAATAAATAAATAAAGTCTTCAAACATGATACTTAAGTCAACCATTTTTGACCAGGCAGAAATTTGGCGCTCTTTTTTTTTTTAAATCAAATATTTTTATTGAAAAGAAACTATTTAAACAATTAATCATTATCCATTGTAAACATTTATCATAAACATTTTTCTATATTTCCTCTTTCCATTCTTTACAGATTCTAGAATCATTGCTTTTGTGAATAAACCCATTTTATATATGTTGCCCATTTCTCTTTAATTACTTCTGGTCCTCTTGAGTCTTCTTGGGTTATACAAGCGATAATATCTGATTGGACTTGTTCATTTTTTCCATTCCCAAATTCCATTTTTTTTACATCTCTCCACCCCCAGGCGATTGCCAGAATCATTGCTTTGAATAAATCCTGGTTCTTCTCGCCGCATAATTCCCTGTGGTTGCCATTAAC
Source organism: Anolis apletophallus (assembly GCA_030556195.1). NCBI lineage: Eukaryota > Metazoa > Chordata > Lepidosauria > Squamata > Anolidae > Anolis > Anolis apletophallus. Next base: position 27,675,075 of record JARBWK010000013.1, on the reverse strand, counting down.
ATAAATTCATGTTGACTTGGATTGTTATCTTGAAAAGTTTCCCCATTTTACTAATTATCTTGTTCCAAAAAGTTTTTGCATTTAAACAATCCCACCACATATGTGCATACCAGCCTTCCCTGCTTTGCAGTGCCAACACATCGGACTTAGTCCTGTACCCATGTTTGCTAATTGAGCTGGTGTCCTATACCATTTCCAGAGAAATTTCCTTCTAATTCTTTATATTTTTCCATTTTAATTTTGTTTACCCCCTTCTTTAATTCCTCAATACTTTGTTTTGTGAGTATCCCTTCATTCTGCCATTTGTTTTGTAATGTTCTGACTACATATTCCTCGTCTTTATCATTGTTTTATATAATTCTCCTACTAGGCCTTTCAATGTCTTCTGTCCTTTCATAAGTATGTTCTCAAATTTATTTTCTTTGCTTAAACATTCTCCATATTTCCCTTGTTTGAACATTGTCTTCTCCTGAGTAGACCTTGGTATTTAAGCAAGTGGGAACATGCGGTTTTTCTATTAAAATCAAAACAAAAAATATAATTATATCTTTAATAAAGGCATGTACCTCCCTTAAAAGTTTGTCACCTTCAGTCACGCTGTGGCAGCATTTCAGCCTGTCATACCTAAAGTACCACTTTGAATTAGGCACAAACGATCTCCTGAATTGATGGATGAACTGATTACGACGAGACACAAAGCTCTTTTGTTTCTTCTGATATCTCTGGATGTACCTGCCTGGAAACTGTCTTGCTAAGAGATGTGTGTCTTCCTGTCTTAAATCTTTAAGTCAAAACCGGAGACAGGTAACGTCTCTATTCTCAAAGGCCACACTGTTGTCAAGAAAGTGAGTGGTGGGATGGGGAGGCTCAGGAGTATGTTGCCCCACAAATGGTCTTCTTATCCCGCCTTTCCCCACCCAGCTACACTTCATCTATTTTTGGACTACAATGTCTGTCATCTTTTTAACATGTTTGTTTTGAGACTGATAAGAACTATAATCCAAAACATCTGGAGGACACCACGCTTGAGGAAATTTTCTTGGACCAGGATTGAGCAAGTTTCAATACTCTTTCTGAAGTCCTCAAAGATACTGTGTAATAGCCCCAATTTGGCAGGGACAGTCCTAACTAATCCCCTGTCCTCCCATTTCTTTGTCTCTTCTACCTTCTGCAATAAACAGACTTCCTGCTTCAGATTCATGGTTCTGCTGCCATTATCGCTGAACAGCATACAATTCAACTGTCACAATTTGGCAGTTAATCCTCAGTCATATCACCTATTCAGGTACCTTTAAAATGTCTAAGGTTCTCTCTCCTCCAACATTCCCCCTTGGTTCTCAGCTTGCATCAATTTCAAAAGTAGTTTGTGGTCTGTTAACTCAACAGAGAGTGGGGGCATTCTTACGAGAGTTGGATGAAAAGTAATACCACCACCTTCGTTACTTGGGTTTGGATGGGAATATTTTAATAAATCAAATGCAGAAATAATCCTTAGAATGTGCTCTTTAACTACCAGATAATCACCAGACAAATTGATACATTTCTGCCAACAAGGAACACGTTTTCTCGAGCTGTCACGGAAGAAGTCTGTGCGTTTTCATTTCAGGCGTCAGCATCCTGGGTACCCATCATGCACAGATCTTCTGATAGCCAAGCAAAGCAATAATGTGACCCACACATTCTTGTGAAATGTCAATTATGCTTGAAATTTCTCTCTGAGTGATACAGCGATTGTCCTGAATCAATCTGTCAACCTTTTCCTTGTGAAACTCGATGGTTGCTGTCACAGGATGTCCAACTCTTTGTTTGTCGCGCAAGTCAGATGTTCCCACCTCAACATCTTTAAGCTTACTCACTCAATGATGCACAGTACTACTCACATCAACACAATCACCATAAACAGCTTGCATTCTCTGATCAATTTCCTTTGGGGTGACACTTTCTACTGTCAAGAATTCAATGACTGCATGTTGCTTAAGTCGCATTGACTGACCATCTGCACAGGGTTGCATACTTTGCACTTTAACAACACAACCATCTAATGCTAAGGCTTCTTGCCAAAATGGAACTGTAGAGGAGAGTCTACTGAAGAAGCCAGTACCTGCCCCATACCAGTACTGCCATCTGTTGAGGAGTTACGAAGGTGGAGGCATTACTTTTCATTCAACCCTCATACATCCCTTTGTTAGACACTTTTCTGAACAAAACAGGAACAATATAGAACAGCATAGATTGGAGCCATGGCATTAAAGTGGTGTTAAACTGCATGAATCTTATGGTGTAGATGCAACCTTAGTGGACAAATCAGAACTTCCAACTCCAAAGTTAAAGGACAGTTTTGAAAAAGTCAAATTAATTGATCCCCTGCCCCTAGTCCCTGAAGTATGGTTGGAGAGGTGCTGGCAACTCAGAACCTACAATGGTACAACCCAAATCTATTATTCAATTTTGAACACACACACACCCGTTCTCTTCCTTTTCATCACTGCTGTTCTCTACCTTTTCCACATTGACATGCTGAATTGGTTATATTTTGCCAAATAAAGTTATGCACTTGAAGCATGATTGCCTTTTACAGGCATTGGAACTTGTGTGCATGGCATGAGGAACAGCCAGCAGATCTTTTTTTATTTGAAAGTATTTATTTGTTTTATTTTAATGAAATCCTTCTAATGCACATATATTTTTCCTGCCAAGAACTGTGATCCCAGCATAAAACCCCAGGGGAAGTATTTTGTCCTTAACAGCTTAAGCCGACGACCAACACGGATTCTCATATTTTTCTTAAGAAGAGGTCAGTTACGGAACAAACTTCTTAGCGGTGGTGGGTTATGCTAAATTGGAAATACAAGATAGATAAGACTTAATGTTTAGGCGAGACAGCCAGGATGTGCTGGATTTCCTTTTTGTTATTTGTAGTTTCTGTGTATCTATTTTAATGGTTCCTTTTTAAACTGCCTGCTATTACTGTACAATCCCCTGTACATGTGGATTCGACTACCCATATTGAAGAAAAAATGTCATTTCTAGGAATATTCTAGGTCCTCCAGTGTGACCCTATGGTAGCTTCTAATCTAGTGGATGTTGTTATTTCAATAAGGTTTACTATTAACCATGGTTTCCAGTGTCCATTGTAAGTTCCAATGCACATCACTCTCATTGTGCATCAGTACACTGACTAGAAGTGCTAATAGGCATAGGTACAGACAATATGCACAAGGACATTCTTGTCAGCATCTTGATATGGTTCGCGAAAAGGCCTTACTGGTACATTATTTAATCTGTTATGCTTATTCATATCATGATCTGATCACCATGCTCATTATATCCCACATTAATGGGGTTATTGGGATAACAATACAAAAGGTTTGCTAGGGTAGACCCTCTTCCACCCAGTCTCAGCCCCAAACCAAACTCAGCCCCCCCGAATCAAAATCCTGGCTACGGCCCTGCATTGGTAGAGTTCAATATGCACAAGGACATTCTTGTCAGCATCTTGATATACATCTTTGGTTTCACTTACAGAGATTCTAAACTTCTCTGCTATGCAACTAAGTATATGCAGAGGTGTGAAATGCTATTGCACCGTAGCCCTGGTGCCCCTCAGTAAACCCACTTGGCACTTGGCAATGGTTAAATGCTTTATTTAGAATAAATGGTTATAGGAAAGAGACTAGAGAATATAGTCTATTGGGCCTTTTAGAGCAGCAATAGGTAGCAGCAAATAGTCTCTCAGGAAGCAGGATTAAAGGTATAGTCCTTTGGCAATCAGGAACAAGGCAAAAGGGTCTTTGTGCCCCAAAGTGGGCTATATCCAAGGAAAGGGATCTTGAAGCAAAGCTTGGCAACAGAGTCTTTGGAAGCAGGAAGGCCCAAAAACGGGGTTTCGTGGCAAGCGTGGCGTTTCTAAACGTTGACAAAGGATAGGTTTCCATAGCTGGGGTCTAGCTTAAGTAGGGTGCAAGGCTTTGATCTGTCCGATGTTAGATGCGTCTGACATCAGTTCCCATAACATAACCCAGCTGGTGTTTTGCTATCCCTGCCACACCGGTATGGAATGTGCACCCATTGCAGCTGGCAATGGGAGTTAACTCCACTTGGATCTTCCAGGCACTGTTTATCATTCTGAACCCGAGGTGAATCTCTGGGTACGGTGCCCTTGAACAATGAATGAACCTGCTTCTGCTGGTTAGGCTGAGCAGGCCTCTGTGAGACTGTGGTTCTGCTTTGAGATTTAACATGGCATGAGTCTTGCGGAGGGCCTAAGTCGGGTTGAGGACCATGCAGGGGTGTGACAAAGGCAGACCACAATAGAAGATTCTGCCCATAGTTACTATCATACTACTAGGCTATGGTACAATGGATTTAAGGTTCCAAATAAATGTTAGGAAGAACTTCCTTGATGCTAAGAGTTGTTTGACAGTGAAATATATTGCCTCAGACTACAGTGACATCTCTTTCTCTGGAGGTTTCTAAACACAAGTCGATCTGTCTGGAAGGTTGACTTGGGTCTTCCTACATGGCACAAGCAGGTTGGATTGGATGGTCCTTGGTCTCTCTTCCAAATTTGTGCATATATTCTATTCTTTTATGAGCATGCTTGTTCTTTACTCATTTTAGAAAATCATTAAAAAATATATCCTTTTCCCAGTGACACAAATTGCCACAATTTCATTTGAATAGTACCCAAAGCAAAATGTTTGGAGAACAAATGCATGAGCCTTACTTTACTGCTTCCTAGGTTGCAATATGAGCATCACTGAAGCAAACAGGAAATGTTTTTGAGAATAGTTCTTGTTTCTTAGGTAAGCAAGTAACAATATTGCTTTGAGAAAATTCTTTCTCGACACTCTAATTAGGACACTCTTAATCAAGCCCTGTGAAACAATTCCATATGTAGAATAGATGGCGATCTTTACATAACACATAAACATTAGGCTTGTTTGATCAAGGAAAAAAATAGTTCAAAACTCGTTTCAGATGTTGGGTGCGCTGGCGATTCGATGCGGAAGTGATTTCCGAAATTTTCCCCAAAAAAGTCAGAATTTTCCGAGATTTCCGAATTGCTTTGTTAATAGCGGTCGCAATTGCGCAATACACAGAAAAACTGCAAACGGGACAGGCAAAACTTTGGGGGATTCCCTTTCCCTCATTTTTAGACCACTACGGACAAACTTGCCACAGTGGTAGAAAACATTTTCCTCTGTCAGCATACTAACTTTCAATGTGTTTAGAAGATCCCTGGGTTCTTGACAATTTTTAAAGTAATTGCAGTAATCTAATAAGGAATATCCCCCCCCCCCCCAAAAGAAATGTGCTGCCTCCAGGAGATTTCTAGTTTCCAAAAGTTCAACATGTAACCCAAAGCAGACAATGGGGCCTCCAAACTTTTATTGTGTGGTTCCCCAAGGAAATTATTAGCAGATAATAGGAGATTTCTGGTTTCCAAAAGTACAATGTGAAACCCAAAGCAGACAAAGGGGGATCCAAAGTTGTATTGTGTGCTTCCCCAAGGAAATTATGACATTAGGAAATGATTATATGTATGATCAAGTATTATTAGATATTATGGGAATTATGACTAATCAAGCAACAAGAACAGACAAACAAAAGGACATCACAGATAGATGGACGATCTATTTCAACTGGGTGAAAAATGGAGGAGCCAATGTTCACATCATACAAAAAACACAAGGACTTTACCACTGGCTGGATCTGCAAAATTAGTAGAAATATACTGTGGTTGAGGAGGGAGGGAGAGGGAGGGAGAGAAAAATGTAATCTATACCAATGCAATGTACTATAATGTCTTTATTATTTGTTGAATAAAAGACAAATAATAATAGTAATAATTTAAAAAAACATTAGGAAATTTATAGTTTCCAAAAGTACAACGTGTAACCCAAAGCAAACAAAGGGGGCTCCAAAGTGGTATGGTGTGGTTCCCCAAGAAAATTATTAGCAGAAAATGGACTTACCAAAGTCCAAAGGGACTTTCTGGGATCCCAAAATCCAAAGTGTAACCCAAAGGGGATTGAGGTCTGTTGAAAGTTAAAATCACTGCTTCAAAAAGGAAAATTGGCAATGGCAGGCAAGAGAAGAACACTTCTCCCAGCTGCCCTGCCCTACCCTGCCCTTCTTCCCTCCCCACACACAAGGAAGCCTCGCAGGCAAGGGGCCTGCTTCCAGTCAATTTCCCCAATTTGTTCCCAACCCTGTTGTTCCCTTGTAAAGGGATGGCATGGCACCTTTCCCACTCAAGCTGCCTAGTCCCTTTCCTTTCGTGTCCCGAGCTTGCAATGAGCCCACGAGGTACACACGGGCCTTTTTAATGGGCAATGTCTGCCGTGCCAAAACCCCGCCCCTCCCCACATGGTTTCCCCTCATTGGCTGGAGGCAAGCATCCCAGCAGGCAAGCTGCTGCTTGCCTCCAAACGCTGGGTCTTTTCCGATTCACTTCCTGAGTCGGAACAAAGATGGCGACAGTGGCTTCGAAATGGCAAGGATACTTCCGGGTTCCCAAATCGCTTTGAAATCGCTTCAAAAAGGAATTCGATCCGAATTTGATCCAAACTACGAAGATTCCGACTGGACCTAACCATGCCTAATAAACATTAATGAAAAATGTGATGTCTAATTAACTGATTAACTGCTGCATCCTCTTCTGCATTCTATGTTCTCCATTTGCCATTTGGAATACCTTCTGATGTTACTTGGTTTACATGTATCTCAGTTTCCACCTGTGTAACACTGGAAGGAATGAGAAAAGAGAGTTTGCCCCACAAACCAGCTGCTATTGTCCACCCTTAGATGCTTAGACTTAGGAGAATGGAATAATTTTGAATTCAAGAAGGAAACCAATTATATTCTATCTTGGAGAAAGAGATCTCTACTCTCATTATCGGCCCAATGAGAAAATGAGATTTCCTGTGGGGCAAGGGAGCAGAAGATAATTAGGCATGAAAAGCTGTGGGAAAAGTTTGGAAATGCAACATCTGTCCCTGCAGGAGCAAAACATGCTTGTTTCCTGGCCTTAATGGGCTTGTGGTCTTCTGCAGGAACTCTGCCCAGGACTGTTGTTAAGATTCCAGGCAAGGAACAATGCCAGCAAGCCATGAGATCCCTTATGTGGTCACATTAATGACTTCTCAGCTGCCATGATAAATGGACCTGTATCCCTCTTTCTCCATGGCAACAAACCCACCTTGCCTAAAAGCGGAGAAGAACACGCATCCCATGGGAAAGAAGCAGACTGAGCCATTGTGTTGGCTTGTCATTGTGGTAGGAGAAGCATTACAACTGCGGGTGTGTATGAGTGCCCTGTTTTAAATGCAATCTCTGTTTAAGAACGTCCCTGTTGGATTCCTTGGATCAGATCATAGAGCGCAGTGAATTTATATCTCTCTGATCGTATATTTCTCATCTGGCAGTTATCAAGTCCCAGGTCTAAAAGGATCATAAAATCGCAACGTATTGCACCTGACTATTTCACATTCCACTTGAAAAGAACAGCGTTTCCATGCTCCAGTTCAGTGGATGTTTGCGGTATGAAATCTGGTAATGTGATTTGTTCTGGGGAAATTTCAGATGTTCCTCTACTCCCAGGAGCCATACTCTTGCTGTCATGCCAGTTCAAATGCACCTAATCTTCCTCGGTCTGGAAAGCACAACTGGCCTAGCTTTGGATAGAAGAAGGATGGAGGAAGGGAGATGTGAAGCCACACAATGCAAAACTCAATGCCAATAGAGTTTCATCATTAGCACTAGACATTCCAATGTCTTGACAGCTCAGTTAGAGATGAATGCAGACTTGTTATACTAAACCACCTGCTCTTGTTTACATGAGTGATAAATCCTAGTTTACCAAATATCTGTCCTTCATCTATTAACCTTTTCACTTTATTTCTATCCTGCCCTTTTCCTGATATTGACATGAATGACTTTTCAACAACTTTAAAGCATAGGTTCTTTTTATTGCAATTTCCAGTGTGAGAGGGTATATCAGATTACAGAAAACATTTAGATATACAGACATACAAATTCTATGCAACTACATTGGATTTACAATTACATGGCTAACAAACAAACAAACAAAGGGGAATTACATCTTCACTCAATATTCACACACATGAACATGCATTCATCCTCATGCACCCAAATATTATTACAGTGGTCCCTCGCTACTTTGCGGTTTGCTTTGCACGAACTCGCTGTTTCACGGTTTTTCAATATGGACTTAAGAGCATTTGTCTGTATGGAGAGGCTTCCTTTGTGGATAAAGCTAGAGCTGAGGATTATGTGAACATGTTCAAGGAGGGGTATGTAATGTGTGGGGAGGGTTTATAAAGACTTAAAATAGTGTATAACTACTAAAATAATGTTTAAACATTCAAATAATTTATTCAAATTTATTCGCCGCCACTCCCAGTTGGCTTGGGGTGACTTACTGTACATGATAAAACAAGAATTAAAACAGACATATAAAAACCATGTCACAGGATTAAAAGCGATAGCAATAAAATACACATAGCATCAGGAGAAGCTATAGTGTTCCTACTTTGTGGATTTTAACACCAAGTGAGGGAACACTGTATATCCTTTTCTCCCTCCTTGGAGAAGCACCTGTTAGGCCAGACACTGCTTTCTTGCAGTCCTTCCAACTCATAGTTCCAAAACTTCCACAACTCCATAACCTCAAAATGCCGAAATGCCAAAACTTCTTTCCCTAAGAGCAATGCCAAGGAGCAGATCTCTTTTTTCCATACAACCGAACCTGACTCCCTGCACAAAATCAAAGACTCTAAAAGTGCACTTCTTCCTCTTCCCTTAAGGAAGAGGCCCCAAAGTGACCAGACTGCTCCCATGCAAATCTGCCACTCTCAGAGTACACTATCTCTCTCCTTCCCATGGAGCAGAGCACGGTGGGTGACCTGGACTCCTCAGGTCTGTCACACTTTAAGCATTATTAGAAACTTATACACTTTAAGCATTATTAGATTGAGTCTTTTATAGGAATATTCTGCTGATGTAGCCCCAAAGTTGTAAATGAATGATAGACGTCCGACGTCCCCCCCAAAAAAACCCATCTTATTTTAGGGAGGCATTTGGATTTTTAATATGTTGCAGCAGATGGAGATTTTAAGAGGGGAAGGATATTATGTCTATATTTTGTTTTAATGTATTTCCAAAACTGCTTTTTAACTTGGGTTTTTAGAATACTAAAACTCTGGTTTAAGTGTGTCCTAACTTTGGTATTTTTTTTAAAAAAAGTTGAACTGCGTTATTAAATGTTTGTAAGCTGCCTTGAAGCCCATCCAGAATATACATAAAATAAATTAAATAAGCATTGCGGCATCACAGTCGAGTCTCTGTTTTCATTCAATGCCTAACCTTTTACACAAGTGAAACAAATAATTCAGATGAGGCTCCAGATATAAAGAATACGTGCCCACTATTTCATGTTCAAAATACCCTCAGTGATAAAGTGATCAACTCTTATGAGATGTTTTGCATTTGAAGATGATTTATTAATTTTTTTGGCCAGAACATTGCACAAAACTCATTGGCCAAGATGTTGCAGTTCACTCATGGAGAACAAAGCTCTACTAAGCATCATTATAGATCCTTTCCCTATCCTTGCATTTGTTTTAACCGTAGCATCAATTGGGTTGATGTTATCCCGGTACAGTAACTCATGCTATCACCCAAATGGATCTCCTCCCAAACAGACCATTCCACAAAATATAGTCCTAGAATCATTGTTGGAAGAGACCTCATGGGCCATTCAGTCTAACTCTTTCAAACAAAACTACGCTGTACCTTTAACTATTTCAGGGCTGGAAGGGCATGTGACACAACACTGTAATCATAAACCATGCTCTATATGCAAACAGTATCAAAATGTATTAATTGCGACATGTGTAATATTTTAAAATCATCACAACATTCAAAGTGTCTATTAATCACACAGTAACAGGTCTAGACTCACATAACTATTTAACATGAAATATCATATCTCATATACATATCAAAGAGAGAAGCATGGAGCCCATAACACAGTAAATGGGTGCAAAAGACGCAAGCTCACCGTCCAAATGAACCCATAAGCAAGTTCGGAGTCTGTTAACTCAAACCAGAGACCAAGTCCTTGTGGGAGCCGATGATAATGAGCTGGCTGGCAAGACGCTGGCTGGAAAGGCGCCTACGGCTGGAGGTACAAGGATGATGCCACAATGGCTGTTTCGCGTTGCTACACTTCCTCAGGGTGCTTGGACTTCGAACCGTAAGCTTACAGCCCGGGAGGACTTCGCCTTTGCGATGATATTGATGTGCTGAAATGCGAAACCTCTCATGAAGACCACATTGAAGTTGAAGGACTACAATCCTAGTGAGGAGCGGTTCGAAGTCCGAGCGCCCTGAGGAAGCATAGCAACATGAAATGGCCATTGTGGCGTCATCTCTGTACCTCCAGCCATAGGCGCCTTTCCAGCCGGCGTCTTACATATAGAGCGTGGTTTATGATTACAGTGTTGTGTCGCATGCCCTTCCAGCCTTGAAATAGTTAAAGGTACAGCGTAGTTTTGTTTGAGTGTGTTTACATTGAGCATTCCTTTTGTGTTACATGTTTGAGCTGTCCATTCAGTCTAACCCCATTCTTCAGGAAAATCGCATTCAAAGCATTCCCAACAGATGGCCATCCAGCCTCTGCTTAAAAGCCTCCAAAGAAGGAGCCTCCACCACATTCCAGGGCAGAGAGTTCCACTGCTGAATGGCTCTCACAGTCAGAAAGTTCTTCCTGATGTTCAGGTGGAATCTCCTTTCTGGTAGCTTGAAGCCATTGATCCACATCCTAGTCTCCAGGGCAGCAGGAAACAAGCCTGCTCCCTCCTCCTTATGACCTCCCTATATTGTAGCTAAAACAATATAAAATTTGACAAAATCAGCATTTTTTTAATTAAAAAAGCAGTGTATGCTTGTAACTCTTGAAGACAGACTACACAATATGAAGCATCATTGTAATTAAATTAGAAAGACAACTCTGATAGTGTGGCCATGCATTAGTATTTCCACCTAAATGCAATGTATAGGTCTTTTTAAATATATTCATAATACAAAAACAAGGTGTTCCTGGTGTCTTTCTGCAGTAAAAAAAAAACCAGTGCAAAACAAATGTGAGTCCAGGAAACTATTACTTTCTTGGACTAAAACTCCCGTCCTCCTCCGGCCAGATTTTAGGATTTCTAGATATATATATATATATTAAAAACAAACAACTTTTACAACTTTGTATCTCCTTTGGTCTGTAAATTTGAGGCATGAAAGACTGCCTGGTTCTTGTGTCTTGAGAGCCTCCAGATTCCAGCCTTCTGCTCAGTGATTGACTGGGTTGTGTTTCTTTAATACAGAAGAGACCGCGTTGTATATCTAAAATGTATGTCAAGAATAAAATAATCATTTCCAAGAACAATGGTGGAAGGCACCCAAAAATGTGCTAGGAGGGGAGTGCATTAGCTTTGGAGTCCAAGCAAAATATCAAATGGATGAATCAGAATAAAATACATAATATATGGGGTTATTTTCCCCCCTTTCTATACAAATGAAAGGTTGTGTTTTCCTATGCCTTTCCCCCTCCCTCTCTCCCCCTTGCAATTTAGTTTGTGCTCTTAGTGCTGAAGCAATGTGTCAAACTGAATCTTGTTTTAGCCATTCTTTGGAGAGTGATAAAAAGAACAGCTTTGATTATGGTTTCCATCAGGCTGCATTTAGCATTCACGTAAAGACGTGCCTTTATTGTTATCATCAATAAGTTTTGGACACATTGCTCTTGGTTAAATGTTCTTTTTCTTGGTGCCTGCTGGTGTTTCATTGCCGAAGTTTATTAGTCATGTTGAGGATTTGATTCCCCACGCCTTACTTGGTTTCATTAGGAAATATGTCTTTGCATCCTAGGTTCCTGGAAGGCAAAAGCCAAGACGACTGAACCAAACCTGTCATACTTTGGGCATATCATGAGATAAAACTTGGCAAAGAGGAAGGCAGAAGGGGGAAAGGAAGACTGAACTACAGGTAAATTGATTCAGTCAAGGAAGCCATGACCCTGAGTTTGCAAGCCCATGTGTTCATAAAGCAGTACAGTGTTCCCTCACTTATTGCGGGGGCTCCATTCCAGGAACCCACGCGATAAGTGAAAAACCATGATGTAGGGATGCTATACTGTACAGTATAGCTCCGTCCACTCCTCTCCCCCCCCTCTCTCTTTCTTCCTCTCCCCTTTCCCCTCCTTTCCTCCCTCCCCCCCACTCTCCTTGCTGGAGCCACCCTTCTCCCTCCCTCCCTGCTTCCCCACTGGCATGGGGCTCTCACCCGGTCGCCCGAGGAAGAGCAACCGGGAAGAAGCCCCAGTGGAAGCTGCCTTGGCGGCCCTCTCCGGCGGAAGAAGTCCTGGCGGAAGCTGCCTTGGTGCCCCTCTCCAGCCCTGGAGAAAGAAGCCCTGGGAACTGACTGGGAAGAAGCCCCAGCAGAAGCTGCCTTGGTGGCTCTCTCCGGCCCCGGCAGAAAAAGCCCCAGCGGAAGCTGCCTTGGTGGCCCTCTCTGACCCTGGAGAAAGAAGTCCCGGGAAGCAACTGGGAAGAAGCCCCAGCAGAAACTGCCTTGGCGGCCCTCTCCAGCCCCAGTGGAAGAAGCCCCGGCGGAAGCTGCCCTGGCGGCCCTCATTGGCCCCTTCGCAAGCATTATTTCAGGGCTCTTCACCAGCCACACACATGCCTGTTTGTGAGGAACTCAGCAATTCAAGCCTGTGGCAGCATATACAGTGTTCCTTCGCTACTTGTATTTTAAATTAATTTTTTTTGAAAAACCGCGAAACAGCGAGTCTGCGGGAAGCGAACCGGAAAGTACCAAGGGAACAGTGTATTTACAAGCATATGGATTTGCAGTTTACATGATGAGTGTGACAATGGAAGGGGTAGAACCAGCACATTCCACTGCCAACTTCATGCTTTTTTCCTGCATTGATAATGCCTGAATGGAGCTAAAGAAAAAAAAGGGTCATTAGGACCAAGCAGGGTGGGCTAAATAACTTCCTCTGTGATAGAAAATAAAAAGGTTCCCCAGCATTTATTTTAACTGAATGTTTTGGCTTTGCCTCATTATTTATCTAGCTACAGGGAGCCCAAACACGTTGGCATCGTGCAGCTCCAAAGTACTGTGAGAGGACAGAATGAGACGGCCAACACTAACTATAAATAGCAGGCACCACCAGACCTGTCACGTAACCCTTGGCTTTCTCTCTGCAAGGAAACAAGGGGAATGGGAGAATCCAGAGGGCACATAACCTTGCCAGCCATTGATACCCAGCCTGGTGAAGATGCCTAAGGCTCCTGGCTTGCCAAAAGGAGCTCTTTTTGCCAATGCAACCTCCTCTTCTTTAAGCCAAGTTTTGCTACCCTTTTATCACCCTTTCCCATTCCAATGCTCAATAATTAATTAAAATCTCCAACAATTACATTCAGAGGATTCCATCATGTCACTGTGCATCAAAACATGCCCTGGTGAACCCGGAATGGCTGTGAATGGAGAAACAAGGCCTCGCGACAGTGGCCCTGGCATTTGGGAACTGTCAGCTGACAAAGAAAGCACTCAACAGAAAATATGTTGTGAAAATGTCAAAGGGGGTCTGTTCTCCAAAGGAGCCTAGGAGGAGAAGCGACCTGGTAGTAGGAGGCACAATGCCTGGCTGAAGAATTATGAGATCCTCCATATGCCTAAGGCAGGGACAAAGGTGACAAGAAGCCAAGGGCCAAATCTCCCTGCATTTGCAACCTTCAGCAAAGAGATAAACGGGGGGAGATCCTTCAAAAGTGCCTGGTTGGCCCTTGAATAGTATTTTCAAACACACACACACACACACACACACACTAGCTGGACCCGGCACGCGTTGCTGTGCCCTATTTTGGAGATGCGAGGAAGTCTGAGTATGTAAGGGTTGGAGTTGTTGTTAGTTATGGTGTTGTTGGCTGTGTTGTTGTGGGTTGTTTTGGTGGGTGGGATGTTGGAGTCCTGTGGAGTTGTTGGTGTGTGTTGTTGCTGGCGTTCTGCATTGCTTGTGGATATACAATGTTTTTTGTCTTTCCGTCTGCTGTGTTGATGTAGAGGTTGATGCGTGTGTGGGTGGGGTACTTTGGAAGTGAGTGGAGGTACTTGAAATCCCATTATCCATGGTGTGTCCTCCTCTAATCTGCAGACGGATGGAGTGTGGGTCATGGGGGGCATTGTTTGCCAAGTTTGGTCTTTATCGGCCTTGGTTCTGGGACACAGTGGTCTGTGGGGAATGATGGGTTTTGAAGTATTACAAATCCCATTATCCATGGAGGTACGTCAAGTCCCATAATCCATGGTCCACCCTCCTCCAAACTGTAATATAATGTAGCGTGGGTCATAGGGGCTCTGTGTGCCAAGGTAGGTTACTGTAAATTCAGGCCATACACAGTGTCCCATGAGCTGAGGCCTATTCAGGAAGAGCAAGTTAATGAAGCCTTACTGTCAATTCAGAGCGTAAACAGCATTCCATTACGTGAGGCCTAGTCAGGGAAATTAAGTTAATGAAGCCTTACTGTCAATTTTGGGCGTGGTCTGTGATTTGTAGGGTTGTAAATTTTCTGTGGGAAGTGAATTGGGTGTTTGTGTTTGTGCCTCATCCCTTTGCCTTATCCTCCTCTGACAGTTTATTATGGGTCGGAATGTTCATGTTGGCTGGCCAGTACAGGAATTATGCAAATCCGCCCCTATTGGCAGCCAATCATGTTGTCAGAATGTAGAGGCTGGGAGAGTCGTTGGCAGCCCCGGAGGATGCTGGGAAATGTAGTTTTAATTCGTTGTTTTGGGGGCCTTTTAGGTTTTTTGGGGGGGAGTTTCTTTGCTACAAACGTACCTTGTCTGAGGCCTATTTCTATTGGCAAGTTTGGTGTCTCTGCGTTGTAAGGTTTCTCTGTTTGGGACGGTCGTGCCATGACGACTCTTCCTTTATATATATAGATTGCCCCCTGCCCCCAGTGGTGCAATGGGTTAAACCCTTGTGCTTGCAAAACTGCTGACCAAATCCAGGGAAAGTGGGTTGAGCTCCCTCTGTCAACTCCAGCTCCCTATGTGGGGACATGAGAGAAACCTCCCACAAGGATGGTAAAACATCAAGAAAACATCTGGGTGTCCCCTAGGCAATGGCCGATTCTCTCACACCAGAAGCTACTTGCGACTCTTATCAAACAGGCTGCTACATAAATACTTCAAAATGAAGTGGCTGGTCTTCACTTTCACCCCACAGCCCAAAATCTTCCCAACTACAGAAACATTTCAAAAAGTGGCTGAAACTGGAGGTGGCTTCCAATTAGTGAAGCTTGTGAACAGAGATGAACTTTATATAGTTCTCCACCCTGGAAGAAATGCTTGGAAGGTTGGTCTACAATTGACATGAGAGCCATGTATAAATCTTTGAAAGGATGCCATAAGGAAGAGGGAGAAGGCTTGTTTTCTACTGCCCTGGAAACTAGGACTTGGGGCAATGGGTTCAGATTACAAGAAAAGGGATTCCTCCTGAACACGAGGAAGAACTTCCTAACTTCCTGTGAGATCTGTTCAGCAGTGGGATTCTCTGCCTCGGAGTGTGATGGAAGCTCCTTCCTTGGAAGCATTTAAACAGAGGCTGGATGGCTATCTGTCAGTGGTACTTTGATTGCGATTTTCCTGCATGGCAGGGGGTTGGACTAGATGGCCCATGCAGTCAGCTTCCAACTCTATTATTCTAATTGGGGAGTTTTGGTTGTGTGCCTTCAAGTCACTTTTGATTTCTGGTGACCATGTCGCAGCAGTTTCTTTTGTTCAGATAGGGAATTGCCATGGCAAAACTGGGAGCAACTTGACAGACTTGAATCTCCTTGAAGAGATCTGTCTGTCTAATCCAGGGGTGGGCAACCCATGGCCCGTGGGCCGGATGCCCTGGCAGCTGGTTCTGTGCAGCCCAGGAGAAGGGCGTCGGGTCGCCATGCCGATCAGCCCCCGCAGGTTGCGGAGTGCTCCCCCTGTAGGCCCGGATCACTTCCAGGGATGGCAGGCACTCCAAAGCCGCCGCTCCTCCACCTGTCTGCCAACACAGGCCCCACAGAGCCCGCGAAGGGATGGCGGCAGCGGCACCCCTTCCTCTTGGCCCCGCAGGGCAATCACCTGGGGAATGGCTGGGGGCGAGAGCGGGCGGAGGTCTGCAGCCTCCAATGGCCTGCAGCTAGGCTCTCCTCTGCTGCGGCAGCAGCTGGGTCCACTTTGCCCTCCCCATGGCTGGGGCCATTGGGCCATTCCATCATGGGATCCTTCCTCTCTTCAGGATGTCACCCTTTATCTTGGTTCGCACCTTGTCTTCTTGAATTTTATTTTATTTTATTTTAGTGGTTTTTATTATTATTGTATAATAATTTTATAATAATATAATAAATAATATAATGTTATATTATATTATAATTTCAATATATTATAATGTCTATGTATATATATATACTATAATATAATAATTATGATATTAATACTAATAATATATGAATATTTCTTGATATATTAATATGTTAATATTAATGATGTGTAATATATAGTAAATATAGTAAGTAAATAAATAAATTATGTAGATTAGAATGTAGTTCAGCCTTT
>JARBWK010000013.1:27437229-27658286 GCA_030556195.1 Anolis apletophallus | reverse complement strand
GGATTTGCAGTTTACATGATGAGTGTGACAATGGAAGGGGTAGATCAATAACCCACTGGGGAAGTTGCACGTAAAACTCAAAAGCTGTGCAAAGGTAATGAGAGTAAACAATAATGCAGTAGACAGGAGAAGGTATCCCACTAAGTTCAATGAGGCACACCACAATGTCCAGTAGGTGGTAAAAATAAATGTATTGAATTCTCAATAAGTGAAGAACAGTAACGTCGTATATTCATCAAATACAGTCATTCAAAATGCAAAACAAAACGGCCTGTATCTTCATGCTTCTAAACACATATCGGGTATTGTCACGACACAGTTGCCAGGCCAGAAGTAAGAGTAATAGGAGTTTTATTGTCCACAGTCTTTTAGGTCAAAAAGGCGACCAATAAACAGAAAACACTTCTCAGCAGTGATAAAAAACCAAAAGATAAGCCTTCTTGGCAAAGCCCCACTCAAAAAAATCACAAAAGAAACACAAGTGGTCGTTTAAGCTTTAGCAGAAAAACAAACGGGGAAAAAACCAGTTTACAGGAACTTTCGAAGGTCTTCAGCAGAGAAGAAGAGGAGTCAAATTTCAGACCAGGTCAGCAGTAGTCCACAGAATGAATGCAGGAGCCAATTTTGAATCAAAGGCAGCGTCTCTCATTCACAGTCCATTTGCAAGAAGACAAACCCCCCAGTCAAGCGAAAAGGAGGGGTGGTCGGCATCAGGTTTCACAGCAAACCTAGAATTCCAGACGTAACACTTTGCCAGCCACAGAAAGCAATCCCTCAGAAGCCCTTATTTATTAATCCTCCATATCAGATCTGTCCTCCCTAGCATACGCCCCACTATGAGCAGCTCCAGCTGTTGCAACTTCCCCGGCTGTGCTCTCTTGATTCTTTCGCCAAACACGCCATCTTCTGTCTTCATTTAATTCACCCCAATCATCCAGATGTCCCGAGGCCCACTCCTATCATCTGAAAACCCCAAAAATGTGCTAGTGTCAGAAGTTTCCCCACATACTGCTCGGACCTCGTTTACCAATGTCTCATCCATATCTGTCTCTTCGTCAGAGGAATCTCCCTCACTCTGACTCCCATCCTCCCCCGGAAAACCCAGAAATGATTCTTCGTCACTTGACTCCATAAGTATCTGCCGGATTCTTTTACTTTGGAGCACGTCTTCCTCACTTTGTTCACGAGTCAACCTCTTTCCCCTCCTGAGGCCAGTACTATCATTGCAAGCAACCCCACCCAAATCCATATCAATGTTTGATGCCGTAGTATCCTCTTCACACAGCCCTGTCCTCCTAGTAGTACCTGAAGTCCCAGACTCAACTACAACACTATCCCCCCATAAAGCTCCCCCCCTTCAAGCGGGGCCGCAGAATGGGTGACATCGTCCACCAGGGCAGACCGGTGCTCTGGGAGGCCTTCTTCAACAAGGACCGGTGAAAGACAGGATGAACCCTTAGAGAGGAAGGCAATCGCAGCGGAAAGCAACAGGGGATATTTTATGGATAATGGGGTAGGGTCTAAATAACGGACATGAACTTGCTGCCAGACGGTCGAATGTTTTTAGAGGATAGCCACACCAAATCTCAACCACAAGTTCCTCCCCAGCCTGCCGCAATCGGTCAGCAACTGCCTTTTGAGCTGTTTTAGCCTCTTCCAGAATCTGTTGCGCAACGTCATGCAAGGCCCGTAATTCGCTTGCCCTGTATGTTAGATCTTCTGTAACAATGTTTTGAGATGGAGCCGCACACCACTGAGGTCGAAAGCCATAGGCAAGTTCGATCGGAGAATGTTTTCTGACACTATGAGTCGCATTATTATATGCAAACTCCGCCATGGGTAGCCACTGTGCCCAATCTCCAGGTTGCTGTAGACAAAGCAGCGCAGATATTGCTCCAGCAGACCATTCACCCTCTCTGTGACCATCAGTCTGAGGGTGGAATGCAGTTGAAATGTTTAACTTAGTTCCTAACTGAGCGTGGAACTCTGTCCAAAAACAGGACACAAACTGAGGAGCTCTGTCAGAAATAATGATTTCAGGAGCTCCATGTAAACGGAACACATGTTTAGTGTATAATTTAGCTAGATTCGGCGCCGAGGGAACCCGTGCACATGGTACAAAATGAGCCAATTTGGTGAACAAATCCACCACTACCCAGATACAGGTATATCCACGAGCACGAGGTAAATCAGAAATGAAGTCCATGGCAATGATTTGCCATGGTCTTTTCTGGTACTGGCAATGGAGATAATAGACCCTGGGTCTGCCCACAGGCTGCTTACATTGCTGACATATAACACAACTATCGCAGTACCTCAATATGTCTTGTCTCATTTTAGGCCACCAGTAACTACGGGTGATTGCTTGTACTGTCTTATAACGGCCAAAATGCCCTGCTGTTGGTTCATCATGGTGAGCCCTCATGATCTTCACCCGCCTTCCCGTGGTACATACAACTGATTGTTACGCAACAGTTTGCCTTCATCATTACGTAGATGTGGAAATGCTGTCTTACTCCCACTGTCTATCAATATTAATTGTTCCTGTGACCACATATCACTTCTTGGTTACTTATCACTTGAGCATGCAGACTTGGAACTGACTCTATAGCGTTTAAAGCTACCGTAGGTAAAATTGTTCTATGTATGGGTACCATTACCTCCTTGTATTCTGGTTTTAGAGAGGGCATCAGCCCTGGCATTTTGCTTCCCTCAGCAAATACCACCTTGAAGTCAAAGCGTAGAAAAAAACAATGCCCAAATGAACCTGCCTCTGGTTTAATTTCTTGGCAGTCTGCAAGTGTTCCAAATTTCTGTGATCAGTGCGGACACTGATCTGGTGTTTGGCCCTTCTAGCCAGTGTCTCCAAGTCTCAAATGCCACCTTGATAGCCAAAGTTCTTTCTCCCAAATGGTGTAATTTTGCTCAAAAGAGGTTAGCTGTCTAGAATAAAATGCACAAGGTCTCAATGTATCTTTAACATCAGCCTGTGACAAAACGGCTCCAAGCGCAAAGTTGGACGCATCTGCCTCCACCACGAAGGGCTTATTAATATCAGGATGTGCCAAGACCTCCCCATTATGAAAGCTACGCTTCAATTGTTCAAAGGCACTACGCTCCAGTTCAGTCCATACAAAAAGGTTGTCCTTTCTGAAGGAGACGGGTCAAAGGGACTGTTAACTGAGCATACCGTGGTATGAATTCCCGATAGTAATTAGCAAAACCTAAGAACCTCTGAACATCCTTTTTGGACGTTAAGTCTTTCCAGGAATCTATAGCTTCCACCTTATGTGGATCCATCTTAATCTCCCCCCCCAGAAATCACATGTCCTAAAATTCTACTTCTGGAACATGAAACATGCACTTAGATGCCTTGGCAAATAAGCCATTCTCCCTCAAGCGACGTAAGACCTGTCTCACGTGTTGTTCATGTTCACGCAAATTTCTAGAGAAAATCAAGATGTCATCCAAATACAGGACCACAAAGCGGTCCAGCAGGTCACGAAAAACCTCGTTCATGAGCGCTGAAATACCGGGGGCATTACACAATACGAATGGCATTACAAGGAATTCATAGGCCCCGAAACACGTATTAAAAGCGGTTTTCCACTCATCCCCCTGTCTGATGCGTACCAGGTTATAAGCACCCCTCAAATCCAACTTAGAGAAGATGGATGCCCCTTGAACTCTAGATAGTAACTCAGGTATCAATGGTAGCGGATAACGGTCCCGTATGGTGTATTTATTCAACACCCTATAATCACAAACTAACCGCAAATCCCCAGTTTTCTTTGATACGAAAAACACGGGTGCCGCCGTAGGAGAACTGGAAGGACAATGAATCCTTTAGCTAGATGCTCATCAAGGAATTCCCTGAGCGCCTGGCGTTCTGGTACTGATAATGCATACAAAGCGTCCTGATGGTAATTTAGCCCTTCCATTAAATTAACTGCACAGTCATATGTTCTATGTGGTGGTAATCTATCAGCCTTTTGCTTAAAAAAAAACATCCTTGAAATCAAAATAACATTGTGGAACTCCAGTCATATCTGGGTTAATCTCTAGAGCCAAACAAGGTTGTTTTACAATAGTCAAACATTTCTTACTCCAATCAATGTGTGGATTGACCTTGCTTAGCCAACTCATTCCCAATATAACAGTATACCTAGGTAATCTAGTCACATCCCACACGAAAATATCCAGAACCCCTTGCAACTCCCAAGACAGTCCAACAGTCTCTTGATTGACCAATCAGTCCCCAGTAACTCCCCATCAGCTCCTTCCACCCACACAGCTTTCTTCTTGTTGGTTACTTCAATTCCTTTGTTTTTGGCGAATTCTATATCCATATAGGAGCCCGAGGCTCAGTCCACCAAAGCCCACGTCAAATGCTTTCTCCATTACTTTTAATGATTTTTATCTGTACAAACACATGGTCAGCACTTCTGGGCAAGCGCACAGCTAGCCTAATGTGTTGGACTCGTCACACATTAGGGCTGATCTTTTCCCTGAGCCTTGGATGACTTCACAAGGCATTCCCGGCAAAATGTCCATCACCACCACAATATAGGCATAGTCTCAGGCGCCTTCTGCGCTCCTTCTCAGTGTCAGTTAGTTTCCTGAAAGTCCCAAGTTGCATGGGTTCTTCCTCATCTTTCTTTCTGCTAGTGGAGGCACCAGAAACAGCGGCAATGCCCTTGGCAAAATGACCCTTCCTCTTAAAGGCTAAGCGTGCCTCCACTCTTAAAGTCTTGTGCACCAAATCATCCCAGGAAGTGGCAGGCTCAAGCCTAATCAACTCATCCTGCAGTTCACTGGATAAGCCTGCAGTAAAGCTTACCATTAAAGGCCTATCTCCCAATTCACTCTATTCTTGAGCAACTTAAATCTGTTCAAATAGTCAATCAAGGTGTTTCTTCCCTGTTTGATATGATGTATCTCCCACTCAGCATTTTCCACCTTCAGTGGATCACCAAACGCTTCTTCCAGGGCCAGTTTGAAGTCTGTTTGAAAATACTATTCAAGGGCCAACCAGGCACTTTTGAAGGATCTCTCCCCCTTCCCCCCCCTTGTTTATCTCTTTGCTGAAGGTTGCAAATGCAGGGAGATTTGGCCCTTGGCTTCTTGTCACCTTTGTCCCTGCCTTAGGCATATGGAGGATCTCATAATTCTTCAGCCAGGCATTGTGCCTCCTACTACCAGGTCGCTTCTCCTCCTAGGCTCCTTTGGAGAACAGACCCCCTTTGACATTTTCACAACATATTTTCTGTTGAGTGCTTTCTTTGTCAGCTGACAGTTCCCAAATGCCAGGGCCACTGTCGCGAGGCCTTGTTTCTCCATTCACAGCCATTCCGGGTTCACCAGGGCATGTTTTGATGCACAGTGACATGATGGAATCCTCTGAATGTAATTGTTGGAGATTTTAATTAATTATTGAGCATTGGAATGGGAAAGGGTGATAAAAGGGTAGCAAAACTTGGCTAAAAGAAGAGGAGGTTGCATTGGCAAAAAGAGCTCCTTTTGGCAAGCCAGGAGCCTTAGGCATCTTCACCAGGCTGGGTATAAATGGCTGGCAAGGTTATGTGCCCTCTGGATTCTCCCATTCCCCTTGTTTCCTTGCAGAGAGAAAGCCAAGGGTTACGTGACAGGTCTGGTGGTGCCTGCTATTTATAGTTAGTGTTGGCCGTCTCATTCTGTCCTCTCACAGTACTTTGGAGCTGCACGATGCCAACGTGTTTGGGCTCCCTGTAGCTAGATAAATAATGAGGCAAAGCCAAAACATTCAGTTAAAATAAATGCTGGGGAAACATTTATTTTCTATCACAGAGGAAGTTATTTAGCCCACCCTGCTTGGTCCTAATGACCCTTTTTTTCTTTAGCTCCATTCAGGCATTATCAATGCAGGAAAAAAGCATGAAGTTGGCAGTGGAATGTGGTGGTTCTACCCCTTCCATTCAAAAGCTGTGCAAAGGTAATGAGAGTAAACAATAATGCAGTAGACAGGAGAAGGTATCTCACCAAGTTCAATGAGGCACACCACAATGTCCAGTAGGTGGTAAAAATAAATGTATTGAATTCTCAATAAGTGAAGAACAGTAACGTCGTATATTCATCAAATACAGTCATTCAAAATGCAAAACAAAACGGCCTGTATCTTCATGCTTCTAAACACATATCGGGTATGGTGCGAGTCCTCTTAGAACCCCAATGCAAACGTAGACGAGACGGGGGGAGTCCCGCATCAAATGCGTGGGGACCTCCGCCCCAATGGCCAACGAGGACAACTGATGTTTACATTGTGTATGGCCTGAATTGACAGTAAGGCTTCATTAACTTGCTCTTCCTGAATAGGCCTCAGCTCATGGGACACTGTGTATGGCCTGAATTTACAGTAACCTACCTTGGCACACAGAGCCCCTATGACCCACGCTACATTATATTACAGTTTGGAGGAGGGTGGACCATGGATTATGGGACTTGACGTACCTCCATGGATAATGGGATTTGTAATACTTCAAAACCCATCATTCCCACAGACAACTGTGTCCCAGAACCAAGGCAAATAAAGACCAAACTTGGCAAACAATGCCCTCCATGACCCACACTCCATCCGTCTGCAGATTAGAGGAGGACACACCATGGATAATGGGATTTCAAGTACCTCCACTCACTTCCAAAGTACCCCACCCACACACACATCAACCTCTACATCAACACAGCAGACGGAAAGACGAAAAACATTGTATATCCACAAGCAATGCAGAACGCCAGCAACACCACACAACAACAACTCCACAGGACACCAACATCCCACCCACCAAAACAACCCACAACAACACAGCCACGACCCCAACAACACCATAACTAACAGCAACTGCAACCCTTACATACTCAGACTTCCTCGCATCTCCAAAATAGGGCACAGCAACTTGCGACTCTTATCAAACTGGCTGCTACATAAATACTTCAAAATGAAGTGGCTGGTCTTCACTTTCACCCCACAGCCCAAAATCTTCCCAACTACAGAAACATTTCAAAAAGTGGCTGAAAGTGGAGGTGGCTTCCCATTAGTGAAGCTTGTGAACAGAGATGAACTTTATATAGTTCTCCACCCTGGAAGAAATGCTTGGAAGGTTGGTCTACAATTGACATGAGAGCCATGTATAAATCTTTGAAAGAATGCCATAAGGAAGAGGGAGAAGGCTGGAAACTAGGACTTGGGGCAATGGGTTCAAATTACAAGAAAAGGGATTCCTCCTGAACATGAGGAAGAACTTCCTAACTTCCTGTGAGATCTGTTCAGCAGTGGAATTCTCTGCCTCGGAGTGTGATGGAAGCTCCTTCCTTGGAAGCATTTAAACAGAGGCTGGATGGCTATCTGTCAGTGGTACTTTGATTGCGATTTTCCTGCATGGCAGGGGGTTGGACTAGAATGGCCCATGCAGTCAGCTTCCAACTCTATTATTCTAATTGGGGAGTTTTGGTTGTGTGCCTTCAAGTCACTTTTGATTTCTGGTGACCATGTCGCAGCAGTTTCTTTTTGTTCAGATAGGGAATTGCCATGGCAAAACTGGGAGCAACTTGACAGACTTGAATCTCCTTTGAAGAGATCTGTCTGTCTAATCCAGGGGTGGGCAACCCATGGCCCGTGGGCCGGATGCGGCCTGGCAGCTGGTTCTGTGCAGCCCAGGAGAAGGGCGTCGGGTCGCCACGCCGATCAGCCCCCGCAGGTTGCGGAGTGCTCCCCCTGTAGGCCCAGATCACTTCCAGGGATGGCAGGCACTCCAAAGCCACCGGTCCTCCACCTGTCTGCCAACACAGGCCCCACAGAGCCCGCGAAGGGATGGCGGCAGCGGCACCCCTTCCTCTTGGCCCCGCAGGGCAATCACCTGGGGAATGGCTGGGGGCGAGAGCGGGCGGAGGTCTGCAGCCTCCAATGGCCTGCAGCTAGGCTCTCCTCTGCTGCGGCAGCAGCTGGGTCCACTTTGCCCTCCCCATGGCTGGGGCCATTGGGCCATTCCATCATGGGATCCTTCCTCTCTTCAGGATGTCACCCTTTATCTTGGTTCGCACCTTGTCTTCTTGAATTTTATTTTATTTTATTGTAGTGGTTTTTATTATTATTGTATAATAATTTTATAATAATATAATAAATAATATAATGTTATATTATATTATAATTTCAATATATTATAATGTCTATGTATATATATATACTATAATATAATAATTATGATATTAATACTAATAATATATGAATATTTCTTGATATATTAATATGTTAATATTAATGATGTGTAATATATAGTAAATATAGTAAGTAAATAAATAAATTATGTAGATTAGAATGTAGTTCAGCCTTTAGGTACAGCCCTCCAAAATATTTTTTGGCTCTCGTGTGGCCCCTTGGAAAAAATAATTGCCCACCCCTGGTCTAATCTATCTCACTAGGTTGTTGTCAGAACAGGTCGCAGGTTCGCATCCAGCTTGGTTACAGAATGACTATTTTGATAGGACATCTCCTCATGGAATCATTCCAAGATGCAAATCGGCCAGGTGCATATTGAAAACCGCATGCCTGGATATTTAATCCTGACTGATTAAATTGGCTCCCATATCACTGATTGGAAACATATTCCCCAAAATGCAATCACTTCAGAGCAATTGTATAGCCATTACAGAGTCATTAATCCACCACAAATATGTTTTTAATCATACTCATACTTAATAGAGCAAAGGGAAATGTACATTTGGCAACCATGAAACAAGACGTTACAGGACTTACTCCACCTCCACCCTCCACAAAGCTAATGAAACAAAGAAGGAGAATATGTTATGCAGCACTAGTGTTATTCTCTGTCCCACAGTGATGTATTTTGTATATAGTCTGGATTTCTCTGTTTAAACACCCTGTGTCCAGAGGAGGGCGACTCAAGGGTCTGGACAACCAGCCCTATGAGGAGTGGCTTAAAGAGCTGGACATGTTTAGCCTTCAGAAGAGACGGCTGAGAAGAGGCATGATGATAAATATTTGAATAAATAAATATTTGAATGAATAAATAAATAAATAGGGAGGAGGGAGCAAGCTTGTTTTCTGCTGATCTATAGACAAGGACGCAGAACAATGGCTTCAAACTACAGGAAAGGAGATTCCTCCTGAACATTAGGAAGAACTTCCTGACTGTGAGAGCTGTTCAACAGTGGAACTCTCTGCTCCAGAGTGTGGCGGAGGCTCCTTCTTTGAAGGATTTTAAGCAGAGGCTGGATGGCCTTATGTCAGGGGTGCTTTGAATGTGATTTTCCTGCTTCCTGGCAGGGGTTGGACTGGATGGCTCATGAGGTCTCTTCCAACTCTATGATTCTAGGATGCTATCTTACAGACTTTCCCTAAACAAGGAAGGAACTGGACAAACTATCTTTTCAGTATTCCTTGCTTTAGAAATCCCTATGAAATCCATGTTGACAGATGACTTGAAGCCAGATATATATACACACATAATTATTTCTAAATGTATGTGTATTTTAACATTGTACATCGACAATTTGGGCTTCGTGCATTCTCTTTTGTGGTGGTTGATGGTCCTCAGCTATGACTAGTAGTCACCTGCAATAGAGATGGACCATCCTGGTGGGGTAGAAGCAGAAATTTCCTGCCGCAAAATCCAAATATCAAAACCAGTGAAGTATCTGAAAGTCCAGTCTAAGGACCAAAACAACAATATTAGTCTTGGCTTTCAAGGCCTTGTATGGTCTGGGGCCAGTGTACCTGAGGGACCGCCTTACCCCATACTGTCTCACGAGATCACTGAGATCTGAAGACGAAGATCTTCTACTGGTTCCGAGTGCCAAAGCCTATCGCCTCACGTCAATGAGGAGAAGGACATTCTCCATCATTGCCCCCACGCTTTGGAATTCCTTGCCACCGGAGGCCAGGTCACTCCGTGACCTTCTGGCTTTTCAGAAAGCCTGTAAGACCTGGCTATTCCGGCAGGCTTTTGTAACTGTGTCAGTTTAGATACATGCTAGTTGAGCAAATACTGCTGCTCAATGTAACCTTTTAATGTTTTAATATTGCTGTTGTTATTGTTGTGTGGTTTTATGGTTTTACTGTTTTATGCACTACTGCAGGGCTGTCCAACTTCTACCAGACCTGTGGCCGGAATTCCGGTCACTGATCACCTGGGGGGCCAAGCCCCCGGCTCTGCCCCCTCCCCTCCCCAGCTCCGCCCCCTCCCCGCCCCCGGCTCCTCCCACAAATTACTAGTTGCATTATTAATTATAAAATAAATAAATAAAACAATGGAACAGAATGATTATAAAAGAATAAGGGGCAAATATACAATTAAATATATTACTAATAACAAAATATACAATTAAATATATTACTAATAACAAAGGGAGATGGATGCATGGAACACATAAGGGGCAAAATATACAATTAAATATATTACTAATAACAAAATATACAATTAAATATATTACTAATAACAAAGGGAGATGGATGCATGGAACACATAAGGGGCAAAATATACAATTAAATATATTACTAATAACAAAATATACAATTAAATATATTACTAATAAGAAGGGAGATGGATGTATGGAACACATGGCCAAAATATACCATTAAATATATTAATATTAACAAAGAGGGATGGATGGATGCATGGAACACATAATATGGCCAAAATATACCATTAAATTAACAAAGAGGGATGGATGGATGCATGGAACACATAAAGAGGCCAGAATATACCATTAAATATATTAATAATAACAAAGGGAGCCCCCTGCTTCAGCCTACCTTCCCAAACGCACAGGATCCAGGAGTAGCCGGACCACGAAAGAGGTGACGAGCGACCGAGCCAGGAGCCGAAGAAGGATGGAGAGATCGCATCCAAATCGCGTCTGTGTGGGCCGCAGGGCTTCAGTAGCCGAGATTTCGGCAACAGGAGGAGTATCGCGAGACTATGCCAGCCACGCGGGATTTCGATATCAACGCAGGCGTGATCTTGCGTTGAGATCGAAATCCCGCGTGGCTGGCGTAGTCTCGCGAGACTTCCTCTGGAACCCGGAACTGGGTAATTTATTTATTTTTTATTTCATTTATTTTTCTATTTTTATTTTTTATTAAAAAGATGAGGGGGCCGTAGGAAAGGGGCTGGGGGGCCGTGTACGGCCCATGGGCCGTCAGTTGGACAGCTCCACACTACTGTACTCTGTTATTCTCAAATCTGTGAGCCGCCCCGAGCCACCTGGGAGTGGCGGCTAAGAAGGCTAATAAATAAATAAATAAATAAATGTGTTCATTGAACTCATCTTCATGCAAAATCACTTGAAAGTTGGTATATGTGAGTCACCTATCAGTTTATTGGGATCCCATTAATTTCATAAAGAAGTTTTGCCAGTTCCTTCCTACCATTTTTGACAGTGTCCCATCTAAGTACCAACCATCACTGATCTTGCTGAGCTTCACACAAGATCTACTGCCTGGAAAATATCCTTTCCTCCCTTCCGAGTTGTTTCTAAAAGTCTCCTGGGATGCACAAAGGAAACCTCAGAAATTCATGTAACCCAGAAACCATACTTTGCCCATCTCTGCCCTATCAACTGAATGGAACAGCACATTATTACATTAACTCTTTTCTCCATGATGGTGGTAATGCTGAAAGGATGCATTCCCTGTATTGATGAAGGCTTTCGTGGCCAGAATCACTGTGTTATTGTAGGTTTTTCAGGCTATATGGCCATGTCCTAGAAGCATTCTCTCCTGACGATTCACCTGCATCTGTGGCAAGCATCCTCAGAGGTTGTGAGGTTTGTTGGAAACTAGGAAAATTGGGTTTATATATCTGTGGAAGGTCCAGGGTGGGAGAAAGAACTCTTGTCTGTTGGAGCTACTGTAGGTGTGAATGTTTCAATTGGGCACATTGATTAGCACTTGATGGCCTGACAGTTTTTAGGTTTGCCTGTTACTGCGTGGGAAATTCCTTTGTTGAGCGGTGATTAGGTGTTCCTGATTGTTTCTTGTCTGAAGTCCCCCTTTGTTTGAGTTATAATATATTTCTAATATATTTACAACTAGCCGTCCCCTGCCACGCGTTGCTGTGGCCCAGTCTATGTATTAGGCATGGGAAAAATGAAACGGAAATTAAATGGATTCGTTAGATATTTATTTATTTACTTTTGATTTTTATGACGCTGTCTCAACCAGGAAGTAGACTTTCTTTTTACGGCACAAGATATAATTTTTTTATCTGGGTCGTAAAGCATTCGTATGGTTTCTTTGCCCTTAGTTGTTTTGTCATTGGCTGATGGATACCATGGACATTCCCTTCACTCCACCTTTCCTTTAGCCAATCAGAGGCAAAGAAACATGGATGGGGTGAGCTTCCTCCTCTCGCCAATGACAGGCCTGATAGCCTCGATCCATGCATCGGGGCTAGAGAGAGGCAGAGAGGCGCGGAGGCCCCTAAGATGGGTCACTTAAAAGGAGTTTCCCGCGCTATAACCCGACCCAGGCCTGGGAAACAATGCTTCAAAGAGCGCTTTGGAAGCAGCTCGCTATGGCCTCCTGTTTCCCAGGCTGTCCCTCAGAAGCGGAGGGACAGCCTGGGAACAGGAGGAATCCTCCGCCCAGGGGTTAAGGGAGGCAGATGCGAGGCGAGGGGTGAGCAAGGGCCCCTTTCCCCGCTAAAATATAAGCCGACCCAAGCCTGGGTCGAGCATATTTTAGCGGGAAAGGGGCCCCGCGCCTCTCTGCCACTCTCTAGCCTCGATCCATGGATCGAGGCTAGAGAGAGCGAGAGCCTCGATCCAGGCAGCAGGGCCAAAGAGATGTTGCTATGGCCCCTCACATGTGTTGCTATATGTGTGTGTGTGTGAGTGTATATGTGTGTTTTTGTGCATGCGTTGTAATGTATTTGGGGGGTGGTGGTTTAAGTTTCTTCCACTGTTTTTTTCAGTGTTTTATGAGTGATGGTCACTCGTTGGCCTGATAGGTGTATTGTGTCCGAATTTGGTGTCAACTTGTCCAGTTGTTTTTGAGTTATGTTAATAATAATAATCATCATCATCATCTTTATTTATACCCTGCCACTATCTCCCCAATGGGGACTCGGGGCAGCTTACATGAGGCCAAGCCCAACAACACATTACAATAAATGAAGTCAGAACACAAACCAGGGCCGGTCTAAGCGTTACACCAACTACGCAGCCGCGTAGGGCGTCGTCACCTGGGAGGGGCGTTGTCACCTGGGAGGGGTGCCGCCACGCCGGCCCCGCCCCGCCGCCCGCACCGCCCTTGCAGCGCCGCCCCGGCTGCGCCTCTGCAGCCGGCCATGTTGCCCGCGCCGCCGCGCCGCGCCAGCTATGCTTCTGCAGCCGGCCGTGCTTCTTCAGCCGGCCCCGTCGCCCGTGCACTGGCTCCAAAGCGGGAGGCGCGCTTTGGAGCCAGTATGCATGCGCTGAGATTTTCACGCATGTGCAGAAGCTTCTAGCTGCTGTGCATGTGCGAAAATCTCCACGCATGCATACTGGCTCCAAAGCACGCCTCCCGCTCTGGAGCCAGTACGCATGCGCAGAGATTTTTGCACATGCACAGCAGCTACTACAGGTGCTGTAGCAGCCGTACCACGCATGCATGCTGGCTCCAGAGCGCGCCACCCACGGGAGGCACGCTCGGGAGCCAGTTCGCATGCGCGGAGATTTGCGCATGCGCACTGGGCTCCTGAGCGTGACCCGCACTCGGGAGCCACTGGGGGGCGCAAAAAAATTTCTGCTTACCCCCCCGGAATAGGTAGGTCCGCCCCTGACACAAACAACATAATGATAAATTACATAAAACATAAGAGTACAGCAAACAGTATACAATTACAATATGTTAATCCCACAAATGTACATTACATTTTTATTTATAAGGATATATTTATTTCCTGTTATAATTTTAGTGTATCTTAATACTGGTAGCCAGATTTTGTTCATTTTCATAGTTTTTTCCTTTCTGTTGAAATTGTCCACATGCTTATGGATTTCAATGTCTTCTCTGTGTAGCCTCACATGGTAGTTGTTAGAGTGGTCCAGCATTTCTGTGTTCTCAAATAATATGCCATGTCCAGGTTTGTTCATCAGGTGCTCTGCTATGGTTGACTTCTCAGATTGAAGTAGTCTGCAGTGCCTTTCATGTTCCTTGATTCGTGTTCAACAAAGGAATTTCCCAGGTAGTAACATGCCACACCTAAAAACTGTCAGGCCATCAAATGCTATCAAAGTGACCAATTGAAACACTCACACCTAGCTCCAAAAGACAAGAGTTCTTTCTCCTAGCCTGGACCTTCCACAGATTTATAAACCCAATTTTTCTAGTTTCCAACAAACTTCACAACCTCTGAGGGTGCTTGCCACAGATGCAGGCAAAACATCAGGAGAAAATGCTTCTAGGACATGGCCGTACAGCCCGAAAAACCTACAACAACCCAATGCATTCCCTTCTTCTTTTTCTAGACTGTTCCCCATCTATCCCCTCAATTGTATGATGAAGCTACATCATCCGCACAAGTTGCTTGAATGCTTCCAGCTTGACTTGCTGCCAGAGCTTGATTTTCCATCAAAATGACAGGACATTCCCCAGAACGTGCTAATTACAGGAGGAGGAGGAGGGTTTTGGAGACGGGAAGGAATTTATATTACATACATTACTGTAGCTGAAACAATAGGTCCCTTCTCACATTTTGAGTTGAAGCTTTGCCTGCTCCATCCCTCTCTGTTGGCAGCCATCCGCAAGATGATTACAGTTTCGCCTGCAAACAAATGCTGGGAATGTTCAAGATGGAGTTGTTTGCTCATGGTGAGGCCAAGGAAATGAAGCGGAAGATGTAAGTACACAGATGAAAGTGCCACTTATACAAATGGAATCAACCCTACCCTATCAAGTCAAAAAGACTTTTCCATCTCTGGGAAACCCAGAGGGAAAATAATGTATACTTGAAAGGAAAAATACTGCATTTACTTGAAGATAAGTCTGATAACACAAAGAGAGAAGAACTCTACCTCCTCTTCCAACTACTGAGATAGTTCTAACCTGGCACCTTATAGCTCTGTCATAATAGGTCTTCCATCACACCTTGCGCCAAAGGAGGGAGGGTTCAGAGATAGAGGTGTGCACTCTCATATGTTCACTTCCATGTTCATGTTGGGATGGCACTAGAGCCATAATGTTCTTTTCCAAACCATGGACCATTCAGGTCCATGGTTCGGGGAAAAATCATGGGATTTTTTCCCCTTGTGATTCTTGGATGCCAACTCCTCAGTTTTGCCACTGCTTCTATTCTGGAGTGTATTAGAGGGGTGTCTTGGAATAAGATTCAACTGTGCCCATCAATCTGTTTTGTCCATGGAATTATTAGGCAACATGAGGATGACTAAAATGATCAAGGGTCTGGAGAACAAACCCTTTGAGGCTTAAAGAGCTGGGCATGTTTAGCCTGCAGAAGAGAATACTGAGAGAAGACATGATAGCCATGTAAAAATATGTGAGGGGAAGTCATAGGAAGGAGGGAGCAAGCTTGCTTCCTGCTGCCCTGGAGACTAGGATGTGGAACAATGGCTTCAAACTACATGAAAGGAGATTCCACCTGAACGTTAGGAAAAACTTCCTAACTGTGAGAGCTGTTCAGCAGTGGAACTCTCTACCCCGGAGTGTGGTGGAAGCTCTTTCTATGGAGGCTTTTAAACAGAGGCTGGATGGCCATCTGTTGGGGGTGCTTTGAATGTGATTGTCCTGCTTCTTGGCAGAATGGGGTTGGTGGACTGGATGGCCCACGAGGTCTCTTCCAAATCTATGATTCTATGATTTCATCATCCACCCAAGCCAGTAGAATGGTTTTGGCCAACCTAGGTATTCTTCTACGTCCTTTGCTCTCATCTTCAGGCACTAGGTAATATATCAGCTCTTAGAAGCACTCCTTTGGTCACACTCTTCCTCCAAAGCCATGGGAAGAGGGTAAATTAATAGCAACACAAGCCACTTGCTCACCGCCAGCCCCCAGCGGTCTTGTTAAAACTAACAAGAAGGCAAACACAATGCATGCAAAGGCTGTGGGGAATTGACTGCTTACTTTCCACACTCCCTTTTATGAGCGGAGGTTGGGGCAGAGGGAGAAGGGAATGTGGCAATTATGGAAACAGTTGGGGCGGCTGGGCCTTTTCAGCCGAAAGCTCAGGCCTCTTACATATGGCAAAATGTTGTCAGCCTGCCAAAGTCCTTTGGCTGCAGCTTGTTTTCATTTGCCTCTCACTGTTTCTTTTGTCCGGCACTTGCTTGTGTGCTAATTGCCTGCGCCCAAGTAAACTTACCCACATGGAGGTGGGCTAATATGTCTTGCATTTTGAGGATCTTTCTTGGGAACACTTTCTTTTAATTATTCCGTAAAATGGATTGACAGCATTCCTATACATCCAGGTGTTTTGTTTGCTCAAGGGCTCTTACCCCTGCTAGAAAGAGAAGGGGAAAGTGAAGGGAAGGAGAACATTCAAGGATTGAAGAAAGTTTTGGGGAAGGATTGGCAAAGTTGGGGTGATGGAGAGAATACGTTGGCACCAGAACTTGGGAATATTGCTTTTGGAGGTTACAACTCCCAGAATCCCCAACCAGCATGGTCACTGGATGAGGTTCTGGGAACAAGCTGAGACTGGCAAGATCTGCATCTCAGTTTGGCTCTCAAATGTTTGCAGTTTCTACACCAAGTTCTTCCCTGGTGTTTTAATAAGTGGTGTGGGGACTGAGAGAGGGAATGGGCCAAACCACAGATTACCTCATATTTAATTTGAAATATCTCACTGGGATTAAGACCATATATTATTGTCATTCAAAAGCGGGGGGAGCATGTCATGAAAAAGGGGTTAGTATCAAGTTGGGCCAAGATATTTAGATGCTGGAGAGAAATGACAAAATGGTACCCCTTATTCAAAAGCCATGCATTCTGATCAGCAATAGAAGAGCCATTTCCATCAACTCTGTGTAAATCTTAATGGGTTACTCTAGACAGATTTAATATATCTATCTCTACTCTAGTTGTAACTAGGAGTAGTTTCCGTTTGTGTTACTTGTGATGATGTAAAGAATATTCACAAATGTTCTCAGCTTTCATGAGAGAAGATGTTTGAATACATCGAGAAGCCCACTGAACAAATGGTCAACTACTACAAGAGTATTCACATTTTGGAACATTCGTTTGCAAAGAAATCCTTTGCATTAAATATTTGTGTTTGGTATATTAAAAAAAACCTTTGGGGTTTGAATTCACACACTCCAACAGTTTTTTTTCACATAAAGCAGCATATTTTTTCACAAATATTCTGTTCGTATTGCTTTTGCACACAAACAATTGTGTTGCTAGCCCTACCTAAATTAGACTAATTGAATCAATGGCAAATAAATGCATTCAGTGATGAGAATCAATGGGAGAGGTAGGTTAACATTCAACAGATCATTGAATGGGTCTAGTCTAATTGGGACTACTATAGTTTTGTTTTTGCTTTTACACAAGTTGTCCTAAAGAGCAACACATAACTAAAAATGTGCACATACCCAAACATTCACAATTTCTCATAATCTCAGCCAGGGGAGAAAAAATTGAAACTATTTTTCCTACATATATATATATATATATATATAGAGAGAGAGAGAGAGAGAGAGAGAGAGAGAGAGAGAGAGCAACCCAGTTCCCTTTCGTGCCTGGGGGGCAGGGGGCAGCACCGGGGGTCCCACTTGCATTAGGGCCAGATGCAGCTGATGAGGAAATGGAGGAAGGGGCTGGTGAGTTAGCTGGGCCTTCCTCTCCCACAGAGAGCTTGGCCTGGGATGATGAATGGCCTGATGGCTATGAAAATTGGGAAAGTCAGACTGACCCCGAGAGCGATGATTCCGATCAGTATGAGAACCCAGGTGGTTTCGGGTCGCAGGAAAGCATCAGGGAAACAGTGGAGGATGAGGCCATGGAAGCCGAAAGGGAGTTCGGCTCTCACGAAGATAGCGAGCCAGGTGCTGGGAGGCAAGGACGGAGCTTTGATAGGAGACGGAGCATTGAATCCAGCAGGAGGGATCGGCACCGTAGCCTAGAGCGTCAGAGAAGCGCTAGGTCCCGTAGCACAGATTGGCGGAGAAGCCTAGAGCGTCGGGGGCCTCGCCAAGGGGATTAAGGATATGATCCGTGGGAACGGATCCTCAGTAGCTCGGCCACTTCTATTCTAAGCGGAGTGAAGCGAGCGGAGGTCCACGGAGCCAAGTTACCGGCTCAAGCCTTGCCAAGAAGTTTCTTGGGTTGTTCATGAACTTTGCCTTGTTCTTTGCCACGGACCAAGTTCTTGATCCGCATTGCATTGCGGAGCCTTTGCCACGTTTGCCTTTGGATTTTACTTACGAACTCTTTACCTTTTGGATTTACCTTTTGATACTTTTTATGGACAATTCACCTTTTCACCTGTTTCTAATTATTCAATAAATAGTTAGCTGATTACCGTCTCTGTGTGTGTGATTAAGGGGCTGGGCCACGACCCTGCATCATGACTATATATATATATATATATATATATATATATATATATATATATAGGAATATAAATGATGTAAATAAATAAATTTGTAGTTAGATGTATCCTATTCAGAGCTTGAATAAAATGGCTGACATCTGTGATATATCTGTGTGTGTGTGTGTGTGTGTGTGAGAGAGAGAGAGAGAGAGAGAGAGAGAGAGAGGCATACAGACAACTGGAGATGTCTAGAGCAGTGGTTCTCAATCTGTGGGTCCCCAGGTGTTTTGGGCTACAAATCCCAAAAATCCCAGCCTGTTTACTAGCTGTTAGGATATCAGGGAGTTGAAGGCCAAAAACATATGAGGATTCACAGGTTGAGAACTACTGGTCTATAGGAAGGAGTTGGTAGCAGAGGTCACAATTGCACCCTTCCCCAAAACCATGTAGTAACTTGTAGGTGAGTCCTGCGTGAGGGGATAAGGAAGACATTATGGAAACCCGCCATGATGGAACTTTCTGATGCCTTTCCTGATATAAGTCTTTACCTTTAAAAGATAATATATCTTAAGAAACAACAACCTGCATGGATAGCCACCATGCTACCTAGGAGATTTTGGGAGTCCATCTTCTTTTGCATTGTATAGTTCACTATCTGAAGGCACCTTCTGTTGAAAAAAGCTATCTGGATCCATTTGAACCATTCAAGGAGGCCACATGGGATCACAGAGCAGCCTCCAATAAAATATGTATACGGAAGACATTATTAAGAGAGATACAAGGAAGGGCATTACTTCTAGCACACCATAATGGTGACATTTTTGGATTGTGTGGGTGGTGGGAGCAGTGATAATTATATAGCTAAATATGGGGGCTGGCAGCAGCTGTGAAGGTTCTCTATTATGGATTTTAGCCTCATTCCAGTTCTTGATGGCCCACCAGCATTGTGGCACTGGGAGCAATCAATTGATGGAGAAACTTTCCCTTTAATGACTCCCTTCTTTAACTGTACTGCACGGTCTTACCATCATAGTAAGGCTAAAGTCAGCTGGAAAGTTTGAAGCCTGGGCCTCATTAGAGTTTATTAAACACCGGAGATCTTTTTTTGAAAAGTGCTAATGGATGAGGCTGACGAGCAGCTCTGTTAATTGCAGCGAGAGGCAGGTGTTGTCGAGGAAATGCTCCACAGCTTCATACTTCTTGGAAAAGCAAGAGGAGCAACACTTCATGATGTGCCAGAGACTCATTTGCCTCGTTTGGAAGGTCCAAGGACTTCATTGACCCTTGAAGGGGGCATACTAGGTGTTATTTGTTTCTTGTAATAAGCAAGCAACCTCCCCTTTTTTGAGCCCACCCAAGAATTTTGTTGATTGAGGCAAAGGAGATCATGGTGTTCATTCTCTTACATGTGCAAAAACTGCCTTAACTGGCAGCTGAAGCTTCCTTCAACCACAACAGTGTGATAAGGTCCTTTGCCACAACTAAAAACAGTTGGTCAACTTAGAGGGCATAAGTCAGACTATATGTTCTATTTATGCAGTTCTACCCTGCATAAATAGAAAGACCAGAGTGCTCAAGAAGAGTTTTGGCAGGCTGGAGCTGAGGTTGGACTTCTACACTTTTAATCCTTAAGAGATGTTGAAGCAGAATGTGATACCATAAAGCTCCATCAAGTTGGATGAAGATATCTGTTTTCTCCTATCTTCTAAACCCCACAGCCATCCATTATAAAATATGGTTACAGTCCCCCAGGAATGGAAGGTGGGGTGAAGGACAGTGTGGAGCACTGTCCTCTTTGTTGGGTGCTCATCTATGTGGCTTCGCACCATCTCCAATGGAGATGTTGTAACCATGTTGGGAGGAGATGGCAGATGCTCAAAGGGAAGGGAAGGTATGTTTGTCCCACTTGATGGAGCATTAGGGTACTTTGCCCTGCACCAAGAACTGTTAAGCTCTAAAATTATAGAAGTTCCCTCCCAGATCAAAATCTCCAGAATAATAGCTTGGGGACTGCTTCTTCTGCTCCCCTCTGCCTACTACTTAACATGGTTGCCTCATTCTCCTGAATTATATGGACATCCCTGATCTATACATGTCTAAAACCGGTTTGCAAGATGAGAAAAGTTAACCCATAATCATAGAATCATAGAGTTGGAAGAGATCTCATGGGCCATCTAGTCCAACCCCATTTGCCAAGAAGCAGGAAAATCACATTCAAAGCACCCCCAACAGATGGCCATCCAGCCTCTGTTTAAAAGCCTCCATAGAAGGAGCCTCCACCAGACTTCGGGGTAGAGAGTTCCACGGCTGAACAGTTCTCACAGTTAGGAATTCTTCCTAATGTTCAGATGGAATCTCCTTTCTTGTAGTTTGAAGCCATTGTTCCATTGCATCTTAGTCTCCAGGGCAGCAGAAAACAAGCTTGCTCCCTCCTCCCTATGACTTCCCCTCACATCTTGATCCATGGCTATCATGTCTCCTCTTAGCCTTCTCTTCTTTAGTCTAAACATGTCCAGCTCTTGAAGCTGCTCCTCATAGGGCTGGTTCTCCATACCCTTGAGTTTGCCCTTGAATCAGTGCACATCTTTCCATGTTATAGATAGATGTTAATGAAGTAGAAACTCTGTTTTTTTTAAAAAAAATACCCTTTAAAAAGCTCTGGAACATCAGCATCTGCGCTTAATCAAAACCGAGTAACAACAAAAGTGATAAAAAAATATCAAATATTGAAATAACTGTGTGTGGTATGACATTCTGTTGTGTTTTATACATTCAGCACCCAAATTCATTAAAAACCGCCACAATGATGAAAAGGTGTATTTTCATGGCAGGGCTGTGTTATTATTAAATGTGTTTGCCCATCATGAAATCCTGTACTAAAGCACCCCAAGGCGTTGAAAGAAGCATGGTAAATTTTAGTATAACAAACAAGCACTGTTATGTGGTATTAAGCCATCTATAATATAATTCCATTTTACGCCAGAAACAAAATGCTCTGGAAACAAAATATCCTCTTACAATGAACAAATTGAACCTTACTTAAATAATGGCTTCACCAATTAACATTTTTTCAGCTATTACATATGTGTATGGCACACTAATTAGGCAACTATTTTAATTGAATTCCCCTATTCATTAACTTCTGCAGCCCCAGTTGTGCTGTTTTGCTAAGATGGTAGGAGCCGCAATCTGGACAAAGCGGTTCAGGTTTCCTTGCAAAATGTGTGAATTCCATGGAGTTACATAAGGGCACAACCAACTATTCCCATCAGAACAAAATTAATATTTTGAGCATTATAAATATCCCAAAGGGAAAAACTCATTATGGGCCTACTTTTTGAGTATGTCTATGGGCCTTTAAGCTACAACGGGGTCACACATTTATTTCCCATGTCTCCAGACAGGATTGGAAGAAATGCCTGACCAAAGCTGTGTAGAGAACCACCACCACGCAGTGCAGATCCTGGCAGCAAATCAGCCCTTTTGAGCTTCCTTGGATGGCCGTGCCTTTTACTCATGAAACCACCTGTAACAGAATAATTATAATGGAAATTTTGCTTATGTTTATATTATGACAAGGCCAGGCAGAGTTGGATGCATATGATTGGTTGATGCATTGCCATGGTTGCAAAGCCTCTGCAGTAGAAATATATCCATTTTAAAGTGGCTAGCAAGCAAAAGAGGCAGAACTAGCAGAGAAGAAAAGAGGGGACATTTTAAAAATGAGCCAGTCTCTAGCCAGGGGAGCTACAGGGAAGAGGGTCCTAGTTTAAGTTTGAGTCTTCAGCCATTATATTAAAGTAATAAAGGAACCATTTTGAATTAATCTCTAGTCTGTGAACTAGAGCAGTGCTGTCCAACTTCTTCCGACCCAAGGGTCGGAAGAAGTGTCACTGATCACCTGGGGGGCCGTAGGTGATCAGTGAGCAGGGGGCAGGGCCACGCATGGGGGCGGGGTGGAGCAGGGCGGCGGCGGCGCCAAGGGCAGCGCGTCAGAGGCCTGGCGTGATGCGCTGCCCTTGGCACCGCCTACTGCTCCTTTTTCACCGTCTCCCCGTCCTTCCTAGGGAGGGGGAGCCGGCGAAAAGGAGCAGAAGGCGGCACCAAGGGCAGCGCGTCAGAGGCCTGCCGTGACGCGCTGCCCTTGGCGCCGCCTACTGCCCTTTTCGCCTCCCCGCCCTTCCTAGGGAGGGGGAACCGGCGAAAAGGAGCAGAAGCCGGCGCCAAGGGCAGCGCGTCAGAGGCCTGCCGTGACGCGCTGCCCTTGGCGCCGCCTACTGCTCCTTCTCGCCGTCTCCCCCGCCCTTCCTCGGGAGGGGGAGCCGGCGAAAAAGAGCAGAAGGCGGCGCTAGGGCAGCGCGTCTGTGGCCTGGCGTGACGCGCTGCCCTTGGCGCTGCCTACTGCTCCTTTTCGCCGTCTCCCCCGCCCTTCCTAGGGAGGGAGCCGGCGAAAAGAGCAGAAGGCGGCACCAAGGGCAGCGCGTCAGAGGCCTGCCATGACGCGCCCTTGGCGCCGCCTACTGCTCCGTCGCCCCCCGCCCCTTCCTAGGGAGGGGGAACCGGCGAAAAGGGCAGAAGGCGGCGCCAAGGGCAGCGCGTCAGAGGCCTGCCGTGATTGCGCTGCCCTTGGCGCCGCCTACTGCTCCTTTCGCCGTCTCCCGCCCTTCCTAGGGAGGGGAAGCTGGCGAAAGGAGCAGAAGGCGGCACCAGCGCAGCGCGTCAGAGGCCTGCCGTGACGCCGCTGCCCTTAGCGCCGCCTACTGCTCCTTTTCGCCGTCTCCCCCTTCCTAGGGCGGGGAGTCAGCGAAAAAGGAGCAGAAGGCGGCGCCAAGGGCAGCGCGCCAGAGGCCTGGCGTGACGCGCTGCCCTTGGCGCCGCCTACTGCTCCTTTTCGCGTGGAGAGAGGGACAGAGGGGCGGTGCAGGGAGGAGGAGCTAGCTCTCTTCCTCCTCCCTGCCCCTCCCCCCCCCGGCCGCCATTTTTTAAAAAAAATTAGATTTTTTTTTAAAAAAAATTTAAAAATGGCGGCCGGGGGCATAGCGGGGGGCGTGTCCAACAGGCTGGGGGGCTGTGTATGGCCCCCGGGCCACCAGTTGGACAGCCCTGAACTAGAGGGAAGAAATCCTTGTATAGGAGTAGGCCTTCCGTTGTGGTACTGAAGAAATAAGAGTCCTATTTTGTGTCTAAGTCTTCAGTTAGGTGGAACTGGGAGTCAGAGGGTTCTTTGAGAACAAGTTGTAGCCAGAATATTGAAGGAAAGAAGTGTATATAAGTCATAAGTTACCCAGTGAGAAGGATGAGAAAGTATCACATTTAAGAGAGAAGGAAGTTACCTGACCAAGTTGATATCAGTTATACTGTTCTGAGTAACAGTTTGATTTATTCACAAGATTAAAAGACACTTGTAACAATATTCAAGTGGAACTAAAGAAAAGTACTGTGTAACCAATATGCTTTATGTGCACAAGGATACATTTATTTTATTTTATTTTTATTTATTACTCACGTTTCTATGCCGCCACTCCCAGAGAGGCTCGGGACGGCTCACAAGAGCCGTACAGGCACAATAAAAACAACAACAGTGGTTAAAACAACAACAGATCAGCAATAAAATAGTACAATAGTTAAGAATCTAACATAAATAACTATATCTTTGTTTCATGCTGAGTTTCTGAGAGGTCTATTCTTCTTTAACACCTTTGCCTTGGCACCTACATGTACATATAATTTTACTGGTAGCAGAAGGTGGCACATTAAAAGTCAAATATAATATAATATAAAAGAAAGTAGTTCCCCTTCCTCACCACACACTGGTATATGTATACCACACCATCATATAGCAGACTCCAATCTTTTTGCGCTGTTCACCCCTTCCTAATGGTGAGGAGCTGAAAAATGAAAGTCCTCATCTAAGGATTCCTTACTTTCAGTCTTGAGAACTTTAAGCTAAAATATATCAATAATTTTCATCCTAATATTTTGTCTTTAGTTTCTACTGGGATGCAGCCTTTAGATTGAAAGGTTGTCCTTGAGCAAGATGGACCAATATGAGTAACCTCCTATAACCCCATTAATGCCCTCTGTGGGGTATGTAAAAGTTTTTAAAAATCAGTGATCAAGATCCTGGTATAAGATTTCGGCAGGCAGCTCTTCACTGCAGCTCCCTGCAAAGACTGACAGTTCCCTTGTAATAGTATCTGGCTAAAGCTTTTTTGTTAGAGGCAACCCAATAAACAGCTTCCATTCAAGGGTACATTGTTCAGAGGGCTATGGCAGCAAAACCATGAATCCAGGCAACGCAAAGTTCGCTTATTGCAGAAAACAGATGATATCAGTCCTTGCAGTGACTAATAAAAGACATAAACAGGCATACATGGAATATTCTTGGGAAACAGGTTGCTGACTATGAAACTTGACAGAGAGAGAGAGAGAGGGGATGATGGTGATGATGATGATGGGTGAGGAAACGGCATGAAGGTTGTCCCTCTCTGAAGCACCTAGGTGAAGATGAGCCTGAGGCACCAATGAGCATTCTGCTCATTGTGTGCATGTGTGAGGCCTCCCTCTAATACGGAACCCGTTAATCCTTAAAGTGCATCTAATTGTGCTTAATTACCCATGCCAGTTTAGAAAGTGGATCACCCAGTCTTTCAGTCCTGTCTCCTAATTGGCAGCAGTATTTTCATTTCCCTGGAGTCTGGAATGTGGGCAAGGCTCATTCTGGTTCGGATTAGCGGCCTCCGGCTTTAGATTGCCCCTGGCCACCCACAAACTTCACCATTTCTTACCAAGCTCCAAGCTCCCTATTTGGGTGCGGATTCAGTGCCTTACATGAAATTTGGATAGATGCATCTCTGACTGCTCTAAAGTGGAATGAGGAGAGGCAAGGGAGCTCTCTAGAAGCTGCGCCCGTACCTTGGAAAGTCTGATCTGGCTACGGTCGTCCATGCTCTGGTCACATCCCGAATAGATTACTACAATGCACTCAACGTGGGGCTGCCTTTGAAGACAGTTTGGAAATTACAATTAGTCCAACGGGCAGCAGCCAGATTACTAACGGGAGCTACATACAGGGAGCATACCACCCCCCTGTTATGTCAGCTCCACTGGCTGCCTGTCCACTTCCGGGCTCAATTCAAAGTGCTGGTTTTGACCTTTAAAGCTCTATATTGTTCTGGCCCAGCTTACTTGTCCAAACGCATCAGCCTCTACGTCCCACATCGTAACTTAAGATCTTCCGGGGAGGCCCTGCTCTCGCTCCTGCCAACTTCTCAAATGCGGCTGGTGGGGACGAGAGAGAGGGCCTTCTCGGTGGTGGCTCCCCATCTGTGGAACGCGCTTCCTAGCGACATACGATCAACTCCATCCCTCCTGGCATTCAGGAAAAACGTGAAATCCTGGCTGTGGGACCAGGCGTTTGCACACTAGCACAAGGCAGCACTTTGGACTGGATTTTAATGGCAAGTTGGTGGATATGGCTCAATGCTTTTTATGGACGGAACACTGTTTTTAACTTAAATGAATGTGTATGATGTGTTAATGTTAATTGTATTTTAATGTATTTTAATGCTGAATGTTTTTGGGGTTTTTATATTGTATTTTACTGTGTTTGTTAGGCCGCTCTGAGTCCCCCCTCGGGGGTTGAGAAGAGCGGGGTAAAAATGCTGGAAATAAATAAATAATAATAGAACTTACCATAGGGTCTGAGGATGGATATCTCTGATTCATGAGTGTTTATCATTGTGATGGTTTTGCAATCAGGTTCTTTGGACAACGACTTCCATTAGCTACACCCAGCATTTTCAACGGCCAGGATGAAGGGTTGATAAAAGTTATAGTCCAAAACCTCTGGAAATGTTTCCACTGGGCTGGAAAAGTTTGTTTGCTATTTAGTACTCAACAAAGAGTGGATGTAAAGCAAGAGAACAGTTGGATTTCTTGGATTTTGATGTCTCGTTTTAGACCTGCAATGGTATGCGTAGGAACTTGCCTACATTGCCACAGTCCTATCTGAGACTTCCAAAGTATCTTCCATAGGGACTTTGAATCAAAATCAAAGCAAGTTACTATATTCATCTCACCCTGGGAGATTTGGCCTATCCATGTTGGAGCTAGTTTGTTCTGTCCTCAGCTCCACCCAGAGCTATGTTTATCCTCCCCAAGGCCTAGGGAGAGAAAGCATGGGGTGCATGGAATTTTCTGTTAAGCTCATTCAAAACTTTTCTCATGGGAAGAAGTTGTTTGGCTCCAATCAAAATGGCCCAGAGCTTTGATTACCCCCTGCCTTTGTTTGTTATTCTCAATTTGGAGGCATATTTTAAATCTTTCCATTTCCCATCTTACTGAACATGCATGCATCCACAAATATGAAGGTCTTTGACACATGGCAGTTGAAGGGCATATAGTTGATCAAAAGCCAATAATACTAACTTAGTAAAGGCAAAAGCCTCCTATCACTCTGGTTTGATTCCAGATTGAGATGGCTTATCTCTTGGTGTCTGAAACATACCTCGCCAGTAGGGTTATATTGCATAACCCCTATATAGTAAGATCACAGATTAGCAAAGGCATATAAGTGCATTTGGAAGGCTTCACAAAAGAGTATGGAATAAAAACACCTGAGGCAAAGCACCAAAATCAGTGTGTACAGAGCTATCATACTGTCTATTCTCCCTTATGGGTCTGAAACATGGGTCACCTATTGCCAACACCTACGACTCCTCGAACGCTTTCATCAGTGCTGTCTTCGCTCAATCCTAAATGTACACTGGACTGACTTTGTGACAAATGTTGCTGTCCTTGAGCAAGCAGGGATCACCAGCATTGAGGCCATGCTATTGAGAACACAGCTGCGCTGGGCAGGGCATGTCTCTAGGATGGAGGAGCACCGCCTCCCAAAGATACTACTCTATG
The DNA here is from genome assembly GCA_030556195.1 of Anolis apletophallus. Taxonomy (NCBI): domain Eukaryota; kingdom Metazoa; phylum Chordata; class Lepidosauria; order Squamata; family Anolidae; genus Anolis; species Anolis apletophallus. Next base: position 27,630,845 of record JARBWK010000013.1, on the reverse strand, counting down.
GTGAACTCGCCATGGGTCGGCGCAAGAGAGGCACCCCCAGAAAGAGATATAAGGACTCCCTGAAACAACATCTCAAGCTCGTCCAGATTGATCACCAACAATGGTCCACCCTGGCCTCACATCGGGAGGCGTGGAGACGCACTATCCATAATGTTGTAGCCTCTTTCGAGAAGACATGCCAAAGGGGTCTCGAAGAGAAGCGACAACGCAGAAAGAACCGCAACTTGGAAACAACCACCCAAGGAGACTTTCTGCTGTTCCTTCTGCAACCGGACTTGCCTATCTCGGATTAGCCTTTTTAGTCATCAACGCACTTGTAAAAAGCATGGGATGAGTCCTTCCTAAGAATCTTCATTCGTGAAGTAATGCCAGAGAGAGATGTGTGTCAATGTGCATAGTTGACAATCCATTGTCCAGTTGCAATGCAACTCTACAGAATGCTTGGGACAGAATTTAGTGGCATCTGGTCTTATCCTCGGTTTCATGTAAACATGGTCAACTTGGGAACATGATATGAGGGTATTTCTGTGTACACATTTTATATGTATTTCCTTTTGTGCATTGTCCATTCGTTACTGCCTTTAAGGCTGAGAAAGGATTATTTTCACAGGATCAAAACAATGGGTTTCTAGAGCTGAGTTGGTATTGGAAACTTAGCTTTCCAGAGTCCTTATCTGGCTTGCTAACTATTAAGAAGACTCCTTTTTATTTGCAGAAAAGTACTCCAGCATGTATAGTTTCTTCCAGTGGAATAACAAATAATTAATCAGAACGGTCTCTACCAAAACTGGGTGCCTTAGAGCAGTGTTTTTCAAACTTTTTTGAGCCACGACACATTTTTTACAATTACAAAATCCTGGGGCACACCACCAACCAAAATGACACAAAATGATACTCTAACACAGTAATACATATAATTAATATGTTTTAAAATGTATTTATACACTCAGTGTGAAACCTGGGACTGTTTTGATGAACACAACATAGATATCCTGGCAGGAATGGCAGAAACACACACACAAAGGTCTTGCTCAACAGCTGGGAGTTATAGTTCATCTGCAATCAAATAGCATTCTGAACTCCACCAATGATTGAATGGAATCAAACTTTCCACACAGAACTACCATAACCAAGAGAAAATACTATAAGAGTTTGGTGGGCATTGACCTTGAGTTTTGGAGTTGTAGTTCACCTACATCCAGAGAGCACTGTGGAGGAAAGGGAGGAAGATGTGGGGCGAGTCTGCGCAGTAGCGCCCACACGGGTCATGTCTTCCTCCCTCCCCCCCCTCCTGCAGAAGCGGCAGCGTGAGCAAAGCGAGGCAAAGCAAGCAGAGCGAGGCTAGGAAGAAGGGAGCCCAAGTGGAGAAGAAAAAGTGTTCGGCAGGAGGGGGAAGAAAGGGTATTGGAGGTTCCAATTTCCCATGGCACACCTGATGATCGCTCATGGCACACTAGTGTGCCACGGCACACTGGTTGGGAAACACTGCATTCAAGGACCCATTTGACTGCTAGGACCCAGTATTATTTACTGGTTGGCCACCTTCTTGTTGACACTGACTCCTGCCACACCAATAGGCTAAACACCTTGGACAGCTCCCTTAAAGTTCTGATTTAAATCCAGGTTGGATTTCTTGCCCCAATGATATTGCAGCAAGCAGCTGCTATTGAGTCCACAATATCATCAAAGCTATTTTGATCACAATCTTCTCGATTCGGGCATCAGGGTTTGTTTTAGGGTCAAACAAGGTGTGACATAATCACACATTTATCCATTGTGGGAATGTATGATTTAAACTGAATGACAGGAGAACATGACTCAGATGGGGATGATAGTGGGAGCAAAAGTTTCAGCCCTCCTCAACGGGATCCAGATCTCAGTTGGGCCCCAGCTGTTTATTTGGTTTTCAAACGTCATGCATTTGTTGATTTCATGAATGGAGTATCATCCACTTTGGCCTGACTGTGACTACGAGCTGTTACCACCACAAGCATAACTTTAATAAGAACAATGCTTTAAACAAAAAATCCAGGAGCTTTATACCCACTTACAGGGAACAGAACACCTTCCTTAAACAAACAAGGACTTCCTGCATTGGCCGGCTGCTTCCTTTTAAACACCATACCACACTTAACCGTTATGGTAGCCACTAAAGGAGAGATAAATTAATTTATGGGAACACTTAACATAGTAAAAGCTGATGATTATCTGGAAGGGTCAAAAGCAATGGGCAGCACCGTAGTGTGATGCTAAACAGCTATTTAAGTAGGCAAATAAATCAATACAACAGTAGTGATAAAATCAATCAATTCATTAAGTTGCAAGAAATAATCAATTATTCTCCACAATGGGAAGTATGCATAAGTGGGAGTGGATAAACCACTATAATGGGTACACAATCATCAATAGGCACAATGGCTGTACAGAAATAGAAGTGGGTGGACCACTGTAGCAATCCGCTATACAGTATACAGAATACAAAATCAAGGCATCAATAAGCACAATGGCGGTTGAACATAAACAATAGTAGAGGAGTCAGTGTGGAGCAGGAAGGTTGAAGGGCCTTCCTAATCAGCTCGAAAATAATTCAATACTTCACGATTAGTGAGTATGAAATAGCAGGATGGGAGTATCCCCAATGTTCCGAGTCAAGCGGAAAAATAAAGCTGGTGACGCTCAGAAGGTCGTAGAAGTGTAGACTCTCATGGGCATGCGCAATGGCTCGCCGCTGAGGATTGTGGGCGTCGTGGTCAGCTAGGCTCGCTCTGTAGCCCGAGCGTGTGCGCATGCGCGAGGGACGCACAATGGCGGCCCGCAAAGGTTGCTGGAAGAGGTAGTTCGGGAAGAAAAACAGGGCGGCCTGGTAATGAGTGGTGTTAAGGATGGTAATGAAGGGACCACTGCTGGCAAGATAGGCGTAGGCAGTGGAGGGGGTCGCCTGACGGCGGGAGCTCTCTCCTGAGCCGGCTGAGGGCCGTTTCGTCGCTTGGACTTCCTCAGAGGCGTAAATGATAGCGTCCTCAATTCACGTGTATCTAAACAATCACAAAAATTATGAATATAGAATCTTAAATGAACGGTGGGGTCTGGGCATGTAAGGAATAACTATATAAAGGATAATTACCGTATAGAGTTGTTCAGACTTCACGGAGGACGGACCACTCCAAAATCCGGAAATGGCAACGTTTGGAGGTTGTCAAGGGCTTTTTATAGGATTTTAAGGCAAGCTTTTAAAGGGGACTCTCCTAATGTAAAGAGTAGGGTCAGCAGGGAAGTAGAATAGGGTGGCTGTGTGGCAAATGGTAACGCATTTACTTGTTCAAAAGGGCATTTATGGTCAGGGGTCATTAAGGCCCCCATAGCGTTCTCTGTTGCTAATTGGACAATCCAGAAAGTCTCCCTCTTTTGAGCAGAGATGTCATGTCCACGTGTGGAGAGCCTTTTACTCTCTCAACAACTTGAATTTTAATATTGTCAAAAGTGTGTTGTTTTCAGTACAATGAGCGTATAGCGTGGAATCAGTCGCTTTTAATTTGATTCTGGATTTGTGTTCAAGGGACGCTCGCGTAGGCTCCTAGTGGTAAAGCCTGTGTACTGCAAGTGACAGCTGCACTCGAGCAGGTACACTAGGCCGGTGGATTGGCAGTTGGAGTAAGTTTTTAGTTTGAATTGTCTCTTGTTCGTGGTACTGATGACCATTTTATGTTGTTTAATGTGCCTGCAAATCGTACAGGATCCGCAGGGGTATGTGCCAACTACTAGGAGCTCTTAAGTTGAGGTTGAGGTAAGCTGGTGTGTGTTAGAACGTCCCCTATATTCCTGGTCCTTTTATGGGCCACCATCGGGAAGTTCTGAAGGCCAGGAATGTTGGAGACCAAGGGCCAGTAACGTTTGGCAATTTTAGTGATTTGAGTGCCGTGAGGACTCAGCGTGAGAGGCCACACTATTCGATCTTCCCTTTCTTTGGTAACCTTGGGTTCTAATAGTGATTGTCTACTGAGTCGATCAGCTCTTTCCCTGGCTCTGCTTAGGATGTGTCCTGGATAGCCTCTACTCCTGAGGTTCTTCTCTAGGAGATCGGCTTCTAATGTGTAATGAGTCAAATGAGTGCAGTTCCGTTTCAGGCGAAGGAATTGACCATAAGGCAAGTTATTCTTTAAGTTGAAGGAGTGGTAACTCTTGTAGTGCAAGAGGCTATTCTTTTGTGTAGGTTTTCTATAGTTCCTGACTCGAATGGTGTCATTGTGAATGTATGTTGTTACGTCTAAGTAGTTAATGCTGTGATGGTCAGATGACGATGTAAAAGAAATTGCATCATGCCATTGATTGAGCCAGGAGTTAAGTGTGGCCATGTCTAAGTCTCCTTTAAGTACAAAGTAAAGATCATCAATATAGCGGAACACTCTACGAATCTTAGAAATCAAAGGGGGGGCAGTGGTAGAAAATAGCATCCGCTTCTCCAAATGAATCATAAAGATATTTGCAATGGTCGGAGCAACACTGCTCCCCATTGCAACTCCGTCTACTTGTAGATAATATTGGCCATCGAAAGTAAAATAATTATAGTCGAAGACCACGTCCAAGAGTTCCATAAGGAACCTCGTTGGTGGATCTTTTTGATGTCTAGTATCAAGTAGTCCCATGACGATACTCCTGGCTAACTCAAGAGGGACGTGAGTGTACAGAGACACTACGTCCGCTGTTGCCAGGTAGTCCGTAGGGTCAAGTTTGAAACCTTCAATTTTAGAAATAAAATCTTTTGAGTCGAGGATGAAAGTAGGAGTGTCCGTGGAAAATGGATGTAAAATGTCTTCCAAATATTTGGATAACGGTTCGAGTAGGGAAGACACGGCCGACACAATAGGTCTCCCCACTGGGGGGCGCTGTGGTTTGTGAATTTTGGGTAAAGTATGAAAAACTGGGACACGAGGAGATCTATTGACAAGGAAGTCCGCGATAGTGTCCGTGATGTAACCCATGCTATGACCATGGTGTACTATGGAAGCAATGGTGGTCATGTATTTTCTAGTTGGGTCTTTTTCTAAAGTTCTATAGAACTTCTGGTCTGAGAGTTGTCGCTTGCATTCATTGACGTAATCAACTCTGTCCATAAGTACAATCCCCCCTTTATCTGCTTTTTCCATACTAAGGAGGGTCAGATCCTAATCTGTTAAGGGTATCGATTTCTGTCTTTGTAAGGTTACTGTATTTTTTATCAGTGCGGTGGTCTATCTTCGAGACTTCCCTAAGAATAGTGTCTTCGAAGGTCTTAATGTTGTCAGGAATTATGTGTGGAGTAAATTTACTCGGAGTTTTAAACTTCTGAGATTGTCCCATGTAGGTAGTGGTAGCATCTTTATTGGTGAAGAAACTCTTCAGCCTGACGGAACGAAAAAGTGATGCCAAATCCTTGCGGATGTCTAAATCAGTACAGTTAGGAGTTATGACAAAAGAAAGACCGTGGTTCACAAGGGCTTGCTCCTGTTCGGAGAGTACGTAACTAGAGAGGTTAAATATTAGGTCGGTCCCTTTTTCCCCTTGGCCTTGCGAAAAAAACGCTGGGGTTTGGGGGCTTCCTTATTCTCATTATTCTTGTTGTTGGTGCGGCTCCTTAGGGAATATTGTCCCGAGGGACCTGCCTTGGCTTGTTCTGATTCACCACCACTTAATTCACCAGAGCCACCTGATTGGACTGATTCGCGTGAGAATCGAATCCGTCTATTGCTGTTAAGGTTAGTTTTAGTCTGCCATTTAAATATTTTCCTTTCCTTATAGTCCCTCTCATCGCGTTTTAGCTTGGTGAGTTGGGCTTTTTTCAAATCGTCAAAGAGTTTCTGGCAGTCTTCCTGGATTTTATCCAGGTCTGGCTTATTCGTGGTGCTGCTAAGGGTGGTTTTAAGAGTAGCAATCTGCTGTTGTAATTCGTCACTCTCAATGGTCGCTTTACGAATTATCAAGACCAAAAGATCCCTGGAGCATTTTTCCACTATGGCTATCCATGATTTAATGAATGCCGGGTCGTTCTCATATATACCTGGTTGGACATGTACCCTAAGGCCTCTGGGAGTAAGGGACCGCCTCACATATTCAGACAAAAATGCTGCATTGGAATTAACACGCACAAGCCTCGTCTCTGCATCAAATAGATCGTCTAGTGTAGGTTCTAATTCAGGATTAGTAGCATCAGTGGCATCCTCCATAGGTGGACAGAATTGCCATCTCCGTATGGCAGTCTCGACCTCCTGTTCGTTGAACGAACTCACAGTCTCTGTATTAGTAAGGTCTTCCATGCTAGGGCCCAACGAACAAAGTCGTATATACAATAGTCAAAAGCAATGGGCAGCACCGTAGTGTAATGCTAAACAGCTATTTAAGTAGGCAAATAAATCAATACAACAGTAGTGATAAAATCAATCAATTCATTAAGTTGCAACAAATAATCAATTATTCTCCACAATGGGAAGTATGCATAAGTGGGAGTGGATAAACCACTATAATGGGTACACAATCATCAATAGGCACAATGGCTGTACAGAAATAGAAGTGGGTGGACCACTGTAGCAATCCGCTATACAGTATACAGAATACAAAATCAAGGCATCAATAAGCACAATGGCGGTTGAACATAAACAATAGTAGAGGAGTCAGTGTGGAGCAGGAAGGTTGAAGGGCCTTCCTAATCAGCTCGAAAATAATTCAATACTTCACGATTAGTGAGTATGAAATAGCAGGATGGGAGTATCCCCAATGTTCCGAGTCAAGCGGAAAATAAAGCTGGTGACGCTCAGAAGGTCGTAGAAGTGTAGACTCTCATGGGCATGCGCAATGGCTCGCCGCTGAGGATTGTGGGCGTCGTAGTCCAGCTAGGCTCGCTCTGTAGCCCGAGCGCGTGTGCGCATGCGCGGGGACGCACAATGGCGGCCCGCAAAGGTTGCTGGAAGAGGTAGTTCGGGAAGAAAAAACAGGGCGGCCTGGTAATGAGTGGTGTTAAGGATGGTAATGAAGGGACCACTGCTGGCAAGATAGGCGTAGGCAGTGGAGGGGTCGCCTGACGGCGGGAGCTCTCTCCTGAGCCGGCTGAGGGCCGTTTAAATCGCTTGGACTTCCTCAGAGGCGTAAATGATAGCGTCCTCAATTCACGTGTATCTAAACAATCACAAAAATTATGAATATAGAATCTTAAATGAACGGTGGGGTCTGGGCATGTAAGGAATAACTATATAAAGGATAATTACCGTATAGAGTTGTTCAGACTTCACGGAGGACGGACCACTCCAAAATCCGGAAATGGCAACGTTTGGAGGTTGTCAAGGGCTTTTTATAGGATTTTAAGGCAAGCTTTTTAAAGGGGGACTCTCCTAATGTAAAGAGTAGGGTCAGCAGGGAAGTAGAATAGGGTGGCTGTGTGGCAAATGGTAACGCATTTACTTGTTCAAAAGGGCATTTATGGTCAGGGGGTCATTAAGGCCCCCATAGCGTTTCTCTGTTGCTAATTGGACAATCCAGAAAGTCTCCCTCTTTTTGAGCAGAGATGTCATGTCCACGTGTGGAGAGCCCTCGGGACAATATTCCCTAAGGAGCCGCACCAACAACAAGAATAATGAGAATAAGGAAGCCCCCAAACCCCAGCGTTTTTTTCGCAAGGCCAAGGGGAAAAAGGGACCGACCTAATATTTAACCTCTCTAGTTACGTACTTTCCGAACAGGAGCAAGCCCTTGTGAACCACGGTCTTTCTTTTGTCATAACTCCTAACTGTACTGATTTAGACATCCGCAAGGATTTGGCATCACTTTTCGTTCCGTCAGGCTGAAGAGTTTCTTCACCAATAAAGATGCTACCACTACCTACATGGGACAATCTCAGAAGTTTAAAACTCCGAGTAAATTTACTCCACACATAATTCCTGACAACATTAAGACCTTCGAAGACACTATTCTTAGGGAAGTCTCGAAGATAGACCACCGCACTGATAAAAAAATATAGTAACCTTACAAAGACAGAAATCGATACCCTTAACAGATTAGGATCTGACCCCTCCTTAGTATGGAAAAAAGCAGATAAAGGAGGGGGGATTGTACTTATGGACAGAGTTGATTACGTCAATGAATGCAAGCGACAACTCTCAGACCAGAAGTTCTATAGAACTTTAGAAAAAGACCCAACTAGAAAATACATGACCACCATTGCTTCCATAGTACACCATGGTCATAGCATGGGTTACATCACGGACACTATCGCGGACTTCCTTGTCAATAGATCTCCTCGTGTCCCAGTTTTTCATACTTTACCCAAAATTCACAAACCACAGCGCCCCCCAGTGGGGAGACCTATTGTGTCGGCCGTGTCTTCCCTACTCGAACCGTTATCCAAATATTTGGAAGACATTTTACATCCATTTTCCACGGACACTCCTACTTTCATCCTCGACTCAATAGATTTTATTTCTAAAATTGAAGGTTTCAAACTTGACCCTACGGACTACCTGGCAACAGCGGACGTAGTGTCTCTGTACACTCACGTCCCTCTTGAGTTAGCCAGAGTATCGTCATGGGACTACTTGATACTAGACATCAAAAAGATCCACCAACGAGGTTCCTTATGGAACTCTTGGACGTGGTCTTCGACTATAATTATTTCACTTTCGATGGCCAATATTATCTACAAGTAGACGGAGTTGCAATGGGGAGCAGTGTTGCTCCGACCATTGCAAATATCTTTATGATTCACCTGGAGAAGCGGATGCTATTTTCTACTACTGCCCCCCCTTTGATTTCTAAGATTCGTAGAGTGTTCCGCTATATTGATGATCTTTACTTTGTACTTAAAGGAGACTTAGACATGGCCACACTTAACTCCTGGCTCAATCAATGGCATGATGCAATTTCTTTTACATCGTCATCTGACCATCACAGCATTAACTACTTAGACGTAACAACATACATTCACAATGACACCATTCGAGTCAGGAACTATAGAAAACCTACACAAAAGAATAGCCTCTTGCACTACAAGAGTTACCACTCCTTCAACTTAAAGAATAACTTGCCTTATGGTCAATTCCTTCGCCTGAAACGGAACTGCACTCATTTGACTCATTACACATTAGAAGCCGATCTCCTAGAGAAGAACCTCAGGAGTAGAGGCTATCCAGGACACATCCTAAGCAGAGCCAGGGAAAGAGCTGATCGACTCAGTAGACAATCACTATTAGAACCCAAGGTTACCAAAGAAAGGGAAGATCGAATAGTGTGGCCTCTCACGCTGAGTCCTCACGGCACTCAAATCACTAAAATTGCCAAACGTTACTGGCCCTTGGTCTCCAACATTCCTGGCCTTCAGAACTTCCCGATGGTGGCCCATAAAAGGACCAGGAATATAGGGGACGTTCTAACACACACCAGCTTACCTCAACCTCAACTTAAGAGCTCCCTAGTAGTTGGCACATACCCCTGCGGATCCTGTACGATTTGCAGGCACATTAAACAACATAAAATGGTCATCAGTACCACGAACAAGAGACAATTCAAACTAAAAACTTACTCCAACTGCCAATCCACCGGCCTAGTGTACCTGCTCGAGTGCAGCTGTCACTTGCAGTACACAGGCTTTACCACTAGGAGCCTACGCGGCGTTCCCTTGAACACAAATCCAGAATCAAATTAAAAGCGACTGATTCCACGCTATACGCTCATTGTACTGAAAAACAACACACTTTTGACAATATTAAAATTCAAGTTGTTGAGAGAGTAAAAGGCTCTCCACACGTGGACATGACATCTCTGCTCAAAAAGAGGGAGACTTTCTGGATTGTCCAATTAGCAACAGAGAACGCTATGGGGGCCTTAATGACCCCTGACCATAAATGCCCTTTTGAACAAGTAAATGCGTTACCATTTGCCACACAGCCACCCTATTCTACTTCCCTGCTGACCCTACTCTTTACATTAGGAGAGTCCCCCTTTAAAAAGCTTGCCTTAAAATCCTATAAAAAGCCCTTGACAACCTCCAAACGTTGCCATTTCCGGATTTTGGAGTGGTCCGTCCTCCGTGAAGTCTGAACAACTCTATACGGTAATTATCCTTTATATAGTTATTCCTTACATGCCCAGACCCCACCGTTCATTTAAGATTCTATATTCATAATTTTTGTGATTGTTTAGATACACGTGAATTGAGGACGCTATCATTTACGCCTCTGAGGAAGTCCAAGCGGCAAACGGCCCTCAGCCGGCTCAGGAGAGAGCTCCCGCCGTCAGGCGACCCCTCCACTGCCTACGCCTATCTTGCCAGCAGTGGTCCCTTCATTACCATCCTTAACACCACTCATTACCAGGCCGCCCTGTTTTTCTTCCCGAACTACCTCTTCCAGCAACCTTTGCGGGCCGCCATTGTGCGTCCCAGCGCATGCGCACACGCGCTCGGGCTACAGAGCGAGCCTAGCTGGACTACGACGCCCACAATCCTCAGCGGCGAGCCATTGCGCATGCCCATGAGAGTCTACACTTCTACGACCTTCTGAGCGTCACCAGCTTTATTTTTTCCGCTTGACTCGGAACATTGGGGATACTCCCATCCTGCTATTTCATACTCACTAATCGTGAAGTATTGAATTATTTTCGAGCTGATTAGGAAGGCCCTTCAACCTTCCTGCTCCACACTGACTCCTCTACTATTGTTTATGTTCAACCGCCATTGTGCTTATTGATGCCTTGATTTTGTATTCTGTATACTGTATAGCGGATTGCTACAGTGGTCCACCCACTTCTATTTCTGTACAGCCATTGTGCCTATTGATGATTGTGTACCCATTATAGTGGTTTATCCACTCCCACTTATGCATACTTCCCATTGTGGAGAATAATTGATTATTTCTTGCAACTTAATGAATTGATTGATTTTATCACTACTGTTGTATTGATTTATTTGCCTACTTAAATAGCTGTTGATTATCTGGAAGGACCTATTTTGAGGGGGGGTGTCCTTTTAGTTCAATGAAAGAAGGGCATCATTGGCCCTTTCACTCTCCACACTTAGAGCACTGTGGTTCCTCTTACACTGCTATGGCAACATTCTATGGAATTGTGAAATCTATTAGACTTCTCAGTATGTCACCACGTTAGCAATCCCAGAATGCCATATCAGGCACCCAAGGCAGTTGGAGAAGAATTATAGCAAATATAGTTAAATATGGGGCAGTGGTAGCCCAGTAGGTTAAACCGCTGAGCTGCTGAACTTGCTGACTGGAAGGTTGGCAGTTTGAATTCACAGGATGGGGTGAGCTCCTGCTGATAGCCCCAGCTCCTGCCAACCTGGTAATTCAAGTAGATAAATAAGTACCATTCCAGCAGGAAGATAACAGTGCTCCATGGAGTCATGTTGGCCCCACATGACCTTGGAGGTGTCTATGTCTACAGACAACGCTGGCTCTTTGGCTTAGACATGAAGCCAAAGAGCTTCACCACCCCCAAGTCAGACTTGACAAGACTTAATGTCAAGGGGAAATCTTTACTTTTACCTTATAGTCAAATATGATTTATATTACAGAAGACACCCTCAGAGTTGGTCAACATCATTCGGAGTGGATTATCTCCATAGCACTGTAGGACCACTTGAACACTTCATTAGAGAGGTCATCCTTCTTTCTATTTCCAAGACCACCTATTCATTATTTAAAAACTAGTGTAGGGTTGTGTGTATGTGTGCATTTATGCAAAACTAAAAAAAAGAAAAGAAAAACTTGCAATACTTAATTGCTAGACACTAGGAATTCAACCCATGGGCCAGTCAGTCCTAAAATCAGCATGGAAATGGATAGGTTTCTTTGTCCAGTCAGCCTCTTCTGCTGCTTATTGTTGTTGGCAAGAGGAGTGAAGAGGCCTCCAGATCATAACTTGTCAAAAAGCACAAGTGAGAGAAAATTGTTCTCATCTGAATAAACAGGATGAGTCTATTTGCTGGTGGCCATAATTTCCCAGCTAAGCATTCAGTGCTGGCTGGTGTTTCTGTATGATTGGCACATCAGACTGTCAAATCCCAGTGCTGACGGTAACAGTGAACAGCTTGCAAGCTAAACTGATTTCTTTCTTGACTGCTGCATCTCAATATATGAACTGCAAAACAAAATCTACCTTGGACAAGTCAACCTCTCTCCACTTCAGAAGAGGGCAAAGGCAAAACTCAACTGAACAAATATTACCAAGGAAATCCAAATACAAGGTTGCTTTATGGCAGTGGTTCCCAACCTGTGATCCATAGACCACCAGTGGTCCACAAGAACTAAAATATGGTCCACAGCATACACCATTGTATGCTTATTAAATATGGTTTTCTGTGGGTGAGCAGATGGCAATTACTGGATGGCATATGTTCTGTATCAGAAGCTAGAGCTGATGTGATCTATCCAATGCAATTTTCTGAATCAGTACCCCAAATAACCAAACTGAATCTAAAGTTGACCAAAAACTAATTTGTAATCATTTTGGTTCTAATGTTGGAGAGTGGTCCCTGGTCAAACGGTTCCTGGTAAAAAAAAAAAGGCTGGGAACCACTGCTGTAGCATCACTATAAGTCAGGAACAACTTGAAAGCATGGGACATCATTGATATTATTTGTATCAAAAAGGTACAAATAATATAAACAATATAAAATACATACCAATATACAACAAATAACATAATGATATAGAACAAATAAATCAAACTTACCTTCTCAAATTTTAAATTACTTATTTTAAATTAGTTACTTTGTGTTTTGTTTTGTTGGTGACTGTGGACTTTCATCTATATAGGGCTCTTACTTTTAAAAAAATTATTAGAGTTTTTAATACATATATGATAAGAAGAAAGAGTAAGGGATGTAGGGAAGGAAAAGCACGGGTAATTGGGACAGTAGGTAACGGTAAAGGAAAAGGGAGAAGAAATAAGTGACTCGGGTTAAGGATTGATAAGGGAACTTGGGAGGTAAATGGAGGGCTAGGGTAGTGAGAATAGATAGAAAAGGGGGGTTTCTTTGACTCCCATCTTCTTTCTTCACTGGTTAATTATATTTACTGATTCAGTTCTAATTTAGTCATTAGTTCTTTAGTCACTTCTTTCTTTACATTTATCTTCTTTATTTTCTTATTATTATTTCCTTTCCTTATAAATTAGGGGTTCTGTCGGGTCTGTCGAGTCTTCATATAGTCCTTAAATAATGTCCAATCTGTCCGTATTAACGCTTTTCCCTCTGAATCTTTCAGATAGAAGGTAAGCGTATCCACGTACATTATTTCCCATACGTTATTCTCCCAATCTTCTTTTGTTGGTATTCCTTTGCATTTCCATTTTTTTGCATAAACTATTCTTGCTGCTGTAGTCATATAGGTAAATAATTTGTCCATGTTCTTGTCTGATATTAAATTGCCTTCTGTTATTCCTAATAGGAAATATTCTGGTTTTAATTCCATAGCAATATGCAGAATACTTTGAATACTGTCCTGTATTGATTTCCAATACTTTTTTGCTCTCGGACAAGTCCACCACATATGAAAAAAAGTTCCGGTTTGTGCTTCACATTTCCAACATTTGTTTTCTGTTTCTTTATACATTAGACCTAGCTTCTGTGGTGTTATATACTATCTGAAGAACATCTTGTACCAATTTTCTTTAAAATCCATTGCATATGTGTATTTTAATTTAACCTTCCACATTTGTTCCCATTCTCTTATCTTTATTGATCTTCCAATATTTCTGGCCCATTTGACCATACATTGTTTCACTAGCTCTGTCTCAGTAGACCACTCCAATAATTTGGAATATATTTTTTTTATTATTATTATTCCATTTGTTATTAGAGCCTTCCAGAAGTCTTCTTTTTCCACAAATCCTCTCTGTTCATCCTTTTCTTTAATTTGTAAAATTTGAAGCCATGTTAAATTTTTATATATATCCTGTAGCTCTTCCTTTGATTTAAGCTGTCTTTGCCCTTCTCAATGCACATTCGTATTCATTTCACTCTTACCTTGACATTTCCCTCCCCCCTGCTTTTTAAAGTCATTTTGTACTTCTCTTGATGGAAGAGAGATAAAGATCTCGTAGAAAAATGCATACATATTTCTTCTCTGGTTTCCTAGCAACATCATTCTGAAGGCTTGCTTCCAAGTTAACAGGACTAGGTTAATGTTTGAAGGCTTCTGTTTCCATTCTGTTTCAAGAAGTTGAGTCGGATGATGACACCTCATTAGCATGCCCACCTATTCAACAGTCATCCGCTGGCTCTTGGGATATTTCCTTTCTATAAGAATGAAAAAAGCAAAAACACACTCCTACAATGTCAATGCTGATGGTGAAGAGGCATAAATGTAAGTCTGTTAAACGTGTTAATAGAGGTATAGAGGTCTTCCGTCTCCTCAGACACCTGAAGGGCAGATGGAGACATGACCAGGAGGTCTTCCGCTCATAGAGTAAAAGATACGCACCATTTTATTGTCTCTTCTGGTTAGTAAATAATCTCAAGACACTCTATTACACTCTAAGCAAGTAAGCATATGTTAACAGTCTCACCAGTACAGCTCTGAAGCCTGTCCACACTTGGACAAACGTGGAGGAAAAAGGAGGCATTCCAGCCCAAAATAAGAATTCTTCCCAAACTGAGATGAATAATCTCTGAATGGGAAAACACAAGAGGAAACAGGAATGGGAATGAAGAGGGAAATGCAAACTTGGGTACAAAATTTTAGTACATGTATACTGTTAGGAATGCATTTGTGGTTGTTAAGTGGTATCAAGTCAACTTTGCCTTATGGCGACCCTGTCTGTGTGAGTGGCCCCTCTATCATCAACAGCCCTGCTCAAGTCTTGCAGATTTAGGGGCATTGCTTCCTTGACTGAGACTATGGTCTTTATCTTTCTCTATTGCCTTCTCTACTATGGTCTTTATCTTTCTCTATTGCCTTCTACCTTATCAAGCATTATTGTCTTTTAAAATTAGTAATATCGTCTCATAATATGGCCAAAATATGATCGTCTCAGTTTATTTGCGATTTGTAGTTGCTGGGATGTATAGTTCACCTCTAATCAAAGCGCATTCTGAACACCACCAACAATAGAATTGGGCCAAGCTTCCCAATTGGAGAGTTCCTTCTTTGGAGAGTTCAGGCTTGATTTGTTCTAGAGCAGTGTTTCTCAACCTGGGGGTCGGGAACCCTGGGGGATCACGAGGGGGCATCAGAGGGGTCGCCAAAGACCATCAGAAAACACAGTATTTTCTGTTGGTCATGGGGATTCTGTGTGGGAAGTTTGGCCCAATTCTATTGTTGGTGGTGTTCAGAATGCGCTTTGATTGGAGGTGAACTATACATCCCAGCAACTACAAATCCCAAATGTCAAGGTCTATTTTCCCCAAACTCCACCAGTGTTCACATTTGGGCATATTGAGTATTTGTGCCAAGTTTGATCCAGATTCATCATTATTTGAGTCCACAGTGCTCTCTGAATGTAGATGAACTACAACTCCAAAACTCAAGGTCAATGCTCACCAAACCCCTTCCAGTATTTTCTGTTGGTCATGGGAGATCTGTGTTCCAAGTTTGGGTCAATTCCATCATTGGTAGAGTTCCGAATGTTCTTTGATTGCAGATTAACTAAAAATCCCAGCAACTACAACTCCCAAATGACATAATCAATAACCCCCTCAACCCCATCAGTATTCAAATTTGGGTGTATCCGGCATTTGTGCCAAATTTGGTCCTGTGAATGAAAATGCATTCCACACATCAGATATTGACATGCCGATTAATAGCAGTAGCAACATTAGAGTTATGAAGTAGCAACAAAATTAGTTTTATGGTTTGGGGGCCACCACAACATGAGGAACTCTGTTAAGGGGTCGCGGCATTAGGAAAGTTGAGAAACACTGCTCTAGAATCTATTTATATTTCATTTTTGCAGTCCACAGTATCTGCAGATCTCTTCCCCAGCACCACATTTGAAATACATTGATTCTCTTCCTATCAGCTTTCTTCACTGTTCGGCTTTCATAGCCATGTGTAGGAATATGATGCATTGAATAAACTTAATGCATAGGAGGGAGTATTTTCCCTTCACATCTTGTTTGTGGTATTTCCAAAGGCATCTATTTGGCCACTCTAAGCGCAGAATGATGGATTAAATGGGACTTTGGTTTGATCCAGCTTGACTCTTCTTATGTCTCCACCTTTGATTCAAACGTTCTTTGGTGAGGACTATTGGTAAGGTCCTAACAACCAGCCTCCTTGTTCATGGCTATGCTCAGAGGCATGGCTTATTCATTAAGTAGCTCTAAGCCGACCCATAAGTTAATAGAAATTGGGGGTTGTTTTACACTGAAGGGGGCTTTACAAGGCAATTAGTATAGCATGGGTCAGTAGGTGCCTTTGGAGATGCTAATTAGGTTACTTGTACGCATCAGCATTGTAAATATTTCCATCCAGGTTGGGCCAACTCAATCTGCAATGCCAGCTAGCTACTTCATTTGCTTTTCAAAGAAACTTTGATGATTATTTTTTCCCCTTCATGGGATGTATTGAAATAAAGCTGCAGTTGAGGTGAACAAGAAATGAGAGTACATTAATGTTTGGCTCAGGATTTTCAACCTGATGAAAGGTGTGGGGTTTCTTTGGTCAGGACTTCCTTATGACTCTCAATGAGCTCTCTTTCAAAATAAGCATGGGGATTATTCTTGTCTGCTATGAAAGAGAATTTAAATTTTCTAATCCATAGACATTATGATGTGGGAAATACTAGATAACTTTTCATAAGGCTGAATACACAGACTCTCAAAATTTTGTTTGGTTCAAAGGAAAGTCTCACCGTTGTGCAGATAGTAGGCTCGTGCATTTTGGGAGAATCTTGATCCATTGCTGGATTCTGGAAGCCCCAATATCAATTTTCAAGTGCCTCCCAAAAACTGACGTTTTCATTTAACATCCGAAAAAACAGATATTTTTGGCCCATTAGCAGTATTGGGGAACTTACGAGGCTCTCCTTTCCCCTGGGAGCCTTTCCTTCCTTCCTTCCTTCCTTCCTTCCTTCCTTCCTTCCTTCCTTTCCTTCTTTCTTTCTTTCAAGGGAGCCTGGGTGTCAGCAATGGGGTTAAGAAAGCACCCTATCCAGCCCATTATGGGAGTGAGCACTTCCCACAGGCTCCCATATGCTTCATTAAGGCCTGGATTTATAAAAGCATCAGAGTTAGATACTACTCTTTCTTGATCCTTTACCTTCTGTTTGTAGAGAAGACTGAGTTTAATATTTCTTAAAACTATTTCTATTCTAGAGGAGCTGTTTCTTCTCTCAACAGCGCCAGCAGCATGCCACACAGCTTTCCAAGGCATATTAAGGAGGCCCAGGGAAGGAAGACCGATGACCTGAAACTCAGTGGCGCTATCCTCCTTGGACTACCTTAAAAATCCCCTCTGTTTTCTCTACTGCCTGACTGCAATCTCCTTTCTGCTTGCCAGTTTTGCTTCCTGTTTCTACTTCCTGCTTTAGATGAAAGGTAGTAGGGTAAAGGTAAAGATTTTCCCCTGACTTTAAGTCTAGTTGTGTCCGACTCTGGGGGTTGGTGCTCCCCTCCATTTCTAAGCTGAAGAGCCAGAGTTGTCAGTAGACACCTCCAAGGTCATGTGGCTGCCATGACTGCATGGAGCATTGTTACCTTCCCGCCTGAGCGGTACCTATTGATGTACTCACATTTGCATGTTTTGAACTGCTAGGTTGGCAGAAACTGGGCTGACAGCAGAAACTCACGCCGCTCCCCGAATTTGAACCTGCGACCTTTCAGTCAACAAGCTCAGTAGCTCAGCGGTTTAACCCACTGCGCCACTGGGGGCAGAGAGGTAGGCTTCTTTTTTGGTTTGCTGGGATTACTATTGCGTGAGCAGGCGTGACACACCTGGCGCCAATAACAAGCAGACACGTTGGTTGAAAAGTGGTTGAATAATATTGGCCACAACTCGTTTATTGAAAACAGGAACAAAGAGGTTGGCGGCCATGCTTGGGTCCTGGATCATGGTAGACGGCCCCCGAAAATGTCCAGAGATGATAGCAAGCCAGGGGTGCGGCGGCCAATGCCTGTCACGGAAACTCAGCACCCCAGTGGGCCTGGGCGTTATCCCCCTAACAACCAAGGGTGATAAGCCAACCTGATCCAGGGGCCAAGCAGCCCGCCACAAAAAGGGGGAGACATGCTGGACCCCGCCCCTTTCCGCCAACCTAAATTCCTATCCCCAATAAGCGGAACTGATGACTGGCAGCAGCCAAGTCCTCCTGCGATGGCCATGGTAGTGGAGCCGCTGCTCCCAGGCTCCGGCCATGCTCCCAATAGCCACTGGCAGTCTGCGCTGAATAGACTGGTGGGAGTCCAAGCCGTGGCCATGGCACCGGTGGCAGTTGCATGGCGCCTCTTGGCCGCGACGCCGCGCTAGTGCCGTGCCCTTGGTCTCCTGGCCGCTGCTGCCCTGTGAGGGTGAGAAGGGAACAAACCAGCAGCCTGAGCGCCGTCGAGGAGGAGGCCCGGCCTGATGTAAGAGGTGTAGGCGGATGATTTCCACCTTCCCATGGCCTTGATAACATCCACAGGAACACCATCTGCTGCCGCCGCGGTCGCTGCTCCAATCCTGAAGGAGTGTCCTCCATATTCCTGCTGCGGCAGGCCCAACACCTGGAGCGACCTGCGGAAAACTGACATAAACTGGTACCTGGTGAGTGGGGTCCCATCCCGGTGCACAAACAGGGGTCCCGGGAAAGGATCCCTAGCTTTAAGATACCTGGAGAGAGCCCGTACAGGGCACAACTTACTTCCCCTGCGGCCTAGTATGGACAGGGTGACACCCTTCCCCCTTTGGTCCGTCTTGGACATCCGGACGCAGATGGACAATGAGGCCCCATGGATGGTAACATCTCTGCGCTGCAGGGCCCTACCGGAGTGGTCTGTCTTGGAGTTGGCCACCACCTCCCCGATGCGTAGTGCCCCACAGAAAGCGGTGGAGAACGCCGCAGTGAACAACCTGGCCACATAATGGGAGGAGCAAATGCTTCTGAGCACCGAGGCAATCAGAATGAGAGACTTGTGGGACAGGGGGCGCCTGGTGTCCTGGTGCTTGGGAGACTGCCGGTTCCAACTCTTAATAAGTTTTTTGATCCTGTAAGACTGGGAGGGGTCGGCCCAGCCTGCAACCTTGCAGAAAAGGGCAATGCCAGCCAGCTGCATTCTGATAGAGTGGGCCGTGACTTTTTCCCTCCGCTGGACGATGATGAAGTGGAGGACCTCCTCCTCCCCAACCGGCCACCTGCTGCCATAACCTGCGTTGGCTCTGAACCTGTCGAACTTTGCCATTGCAGCCCGGTAGGCCCTGAAGGTGGCTGGGGCAATGGAGTGCATCAGCTGACACCAGGCTTCTCGTCTCCAAGGGTCCACAGTGCTGGGCAAAAGCGGCCTGCCTCCGAATGAGGCCAGGCAGTCCCGGGCAGCGAGAGATGCCTGCCCGGGCGGAAGTCTAGAGCCAGCCGGAAGCAGCGAGGGGCAGGCGGGCCAGCCCCCCCATTGGCCGGCTGGCCTAGATGGCGGGAGACCTTCCCGCCACGGAGGGGGCTTCTGGGAAGAAGAAGCTCCCTCCAGGCAACAAGATGGCAGGGGCAGCGCCGCTCCGCAACCCGACGTGGCCGGTGAACCTGCGACCTTTCAGTCAACAAGCTCAGTAGCTCAGCGGTTTAACCCACTGCGCCACTGGGGGCAGAGAGGTAGGCTTCTTTTTTGGTTTGCTGGGATTACTATTATTAATAATAATTATTATCTTTTAAAAGTTTTTTTCCTGAAGGAGAGGAAGGGAAGGAGAAAAAGAAGGTAAAGTGACTCTCTGTCTCCAAGCCCCCAAACACATGCACACCCTACCCATTGTCCCTCAGGTCCCCAACTCCCAGTCAGTCCCACTAAATAAAAAGAATCAGGAAACTAAGGGAAAATCAAGAAGACTCAACTGTGATGCCAAATAGAGGAGGAGCAATGATTGGCTGCCGCATGGTCACTTTTCGGATGGGAATCCGTAATGGCTGGGCCCTTGCCATTTCAAGCACCTGTAACAAAACAGAAAAGCTGAATGGCTGAAGGGACTGACTAAAAATGGATCCATGTACATGTCTAGCAGATAGTATTTTATTTGCTAACAAACTACATAGTGAGGATTCAAGGCAGCCTCCTAATACTGAGTTGCCTGAACTCTTGGTTCACCTGACAACTTCTTATTCTTAATCCATTGTCATTTAATCTGATATCACCACGCCAGCTATAGCGTTGTCTTGAGCAAGATCACAGGACCCACCACAGACAGACAAAATGGCAATGTAAGCCAGCAAACAGCAAGTACCATGAGTTCAATGCGAGATGTTCAAACACAAATATGTTTGTAACAAGTGCCCACCAAGTGGGAAATCAGAAAATATTTTTGGACCCTTGTGGAAATAACAAATGCAAGCAAGAAATTCATTTGGTACCTCTCAGCTTTTCAGGCTTCCTTTCGTGATGGCTTCAACATGTTCGCCAAACTTGTGTCCTTTCTGCAGCTCACATGAAATATAGTTAAAATGGGGCGTGACGAGTACAACTGACTATTTTAGTAGAAAGAAAACAGAATAAATCAAATATTTCTCATGTTTCAGGGTGCTTTATAGAAGTTGAAGACAGAGCAATTTTATCTTTATCACACTTGGCCCAGAAAACTAGACATTCCAGACCCTTTTCCAAAAGGAGTCAAGGGACCCTGCTTGTATGCAGCCCCAGGGCCTCTCTGATGTTTGTTATGTTCAATATAATTTTTTCCTAAGAAAATATGCAATTTTTGAAAGCATGCATTGCATAAATAGGACAGTTTGTCCACCCTTAAGCAATCTTTCTCATTTCTTTCTCAGTTGGGCTTTGTGTGCCAGCCAGCGACTAAAACACAGCAAGTGATGCAAAGAAGACAGATGCAATCCTTGTTATATCCCAGTATGTGTGAAAGATTTGCTTATAATCTCCAAACAAAAATTGGAAATAGGGTTACAAGTATACCTCCATCAACAAAGTAGATGTCTTCCTAGACATTATTACTTAAAGAAAAAATTGGTACCAGATGTCAATATAAAATGGAAAGAATAGGAATAGGTTCCTACAACACAATAATGTTTAAGTAAACGTAAAGGTCAAGGTTTTCCCCTGACATTAAGTATAGTCATGTCCGACATGGGGTGGTGGTGCTCATCTCCATTTCTAAGGTAAAGAGCTGGCGTTGTCCATAGACACCTCCAAGGTCATGTGGCCAGCATGACTGCACGGAGTGCTATTATCTTCCCACCGGAGCGGTACCTATTGATCTACTCACATTTGCATGTTTTCGAACTGCTAGGTTGGCAGAAGCTGAGTAAACAAAAACACATTGACTCTTCAAGAGACCTTGCAAAATACACTGAGTAACAGCTTGGAAGGAAGCTCACCCCGCTCCAATGAAGGAGGCTCAGTTTGAGTTAGTCCCACCTGGGACTATTTTTTGTGGACTGGGGCCAGTCCCTGCAACTTGACAGTAGGATTCAATCACTGGCTCACCTGCCCACCCTATAGCACTGTACTTACTGTAGGTGTCACTTTGGGGTGAGGTAGGATCCCCCCCCCCTTTGTGGTCCCCCCTTATCTTTCCTGCAGTGCTCATTTGGTGGTTAATTGCCTCAGGTGGAACCATAAATGGACTGTCCTGCAGGGATAGATTTCCATCTTGGTGTGCACCTAAGGCACCATGATTGGTGAAGACCTGGAACAGGAAACCCCACCTATGTGTTCGGGTAACCAAAGTGGGGGTGAATGGAAATGGCCTTGGAGCTGCGTTTGATTTCTAACCCCACTGGAGCCTCATGGCTTGGGGTTGGAATACTCAAAGCAGCTTTTCTAAGAGCTTGCCCTGGGAACAACTCGAGTTGAGCTCAGGAGACTCGTGTGTCTAGCCCAAGTTAGCTGAGGAGGAAGTTGGAGAGTACTTACTGTCCCAGCTTATCCCACATCACATTCATCCCTCACTCAGGGTTTATTGCAGTTCATGAAGAAAGTTTAAATAGGTAACAGTTAATGAAGTTGCCTATAGCTATTCCCATATGGTTGTCTACCTTGTTATTTCAGTGGTGGGGGAGCAAATGATTCCCCCCCCCTCCTTTTCACCATCTTTTGCTTTGCTTTTGATTTCCATTTTGTTGACCAGATTTATAGATGTATATAATCTTGTAACATGCTGAGCATGTTTGCCTGTTAACACACAAGCAGTAAAGGATGCTGGTGGCAGCTGCTGTTTGCCTTTCCTGTTGCAGGGAGGCACACATAGCTACAACAGGATCAACTAGAATAGATTCCCATTCTTTCCCAGCTCAAGTTTTATTACACTGTCTACTGCAGACATGTTGAAGCAACCTGTCGCTGTCAGTTTGTGTTTATCCAGCCCTCCTTCATCAGCCTCCCAATGATGAGGGGGTTATAAATAAAGAAGAAGATGTTAATAATTCTCTTAAAAGAAACCCTTTCATCTAGAAAGAAAATGAGGAAAATCACAACAGTGAGTGGATAGATTTAGCTGCCTAGATGTCAGATGGCTTTTCTGCCATCTTCCATTGTGGCCATCATTATTGTTTATCCAGGTGTTTATTTTTCCAACATCACTGGGTTTCTGTGTGTTGGTTTTTAATGTTTTTAATGGTGGTGATGAGTTTTTAATGCAATCTGGGGAATTAGCAAGTATTAGAACTATTTGGCAAATGAGATGAAAGAGCAAGAGGGGAAGGTAAAACAGGGAGATGCTGCCAGTTAGTTCACATCAAAGTCATCTGTTTAATTTCCTAGACTTTCTGCTGGATTTAGTCTGGGTGAAATAGTGATAACGCCAGTGTAAATGAAAAAACTTCAACGTACAGGACTGAAGTTTCTGGTTAAACTCCAGAAAGGGAGAGACAAGAGTTTCTTGATCTTATATTTTTGGAGAGGCTGACTTCCTCCTTGTCTCTCTTTGCCAGAGGAGATCAGTCATTCCCCTTCTATCAGTTGAGCGAATGATGTTGCCTAAATCATTAACACAGCTGGAGAGAGGAGGAGGTGTGGGGACCCAGACCCAGTGCTGAGCCTAGAGTAACAAGCAGTGACTATGTAACCTGTCTATTTTAATTGTGTAAGTTGCCCAGAGCACCTTTCGTGGAGGGCGACTCATAAGAAATAAAGTTAGTTAGTAGTACAGTAGTTAGTTAGATTAAGGCAATCAAGAAGCTTTTCTGGTGTGACAAGAATCAGCCCCCTGAGGTGACTCCAGATGTATGAACTTTGGAGTCAGTGGCCAAAATCCTCTTGGAGAATTACACCAATGTAATTCCTGATTAACCTGGCAGTTGTGCAACTTACATCAACTTTGGAGGGATGCACGACTTCAGAAGGACAGGAGAGTTGGGGAATTAGCAGGAGTAAACCACCGTATACATACTGTGCATTGTCAATTGTTTGTTTTTCAGACAATGGTCATAGTAAGTGAATTTATGCATGCAGGAATTAGAATTGATCAGTTTCATAATATCCTCTGTTATGTTGCTACACAGGACATCCATCAGCATGACCAATGCACAATGGGACTGGTGCAAGGAACAATGGCAATGGAGATCAATGCATGTTGGTTTCAATGTGCACTGGACACCACCATGCATTGGTTTCAATGTGCATTGGACCCCAATGTGCATTGAGCTCCCTTGTCCCAATATATGTCTTCACTATTCACTAACAAGATTTCTTATTTATTTATTTTATTTTATTAATTCATACTTGATTGGCCGCCCTTCCTGAAAGGCTCGGGGCGGCTCACAACATATATAAACAGTCAAGTATGGTTAAAAACAAGGTTAAAACACATCTAAAAATACAATAAAAACACAGAGCCATAAGCTGAACAAGATACGGACACAGCTGAGGCAACATATAACAGTTCTTATTACCTCTGCATATAAAAAGGTGCATTAAACAGAAGGGTTCTGGTATTTTAAAGGGTATCTGAAATTTTTGGTACTTTCAGGATAGATTATGCTTTCCTTACCACTTACACGTGTAAGGAAATATCCAATGCTCCCTTATGTGAGCACCTTCTCCATTCAGTGTAGACCAGTAGGGCAAGGGCACAACTCAAACTCTACTTCACCCCAACATGGGAAGACCCACTGGAACTTCCCTAGATAACTCTGGAATGACTGGGAATCTATTTGACTTTTCACCATGGCTGTTGTCACTTCCACCTGTGTAGTGCGTCAACAGAGTTGCCTGCTCCGGTGATGTTAAACAGAATCTCAGTTATAGTTCTTGGTTTTGACTCCAATTTTTTGCAAGGTTTGAATGACTCACCTTGAACCTAAGTGATTATGGACATTTATTCTTTTCTTGATAACCAAAAGGTTAAAGAAAGGAATGGAAGGGCATATGCATCTGCATTCTTAAATCCAGATGAGACTATGAATCCCTATTATTATTATTATTTTACTGACACAAAAACACAGTATGACACAGCAAATAAGATATATATGCTGGATTTCATATCGTAAAATCGCAAGTCAGACACTTCCCAAGCATTTAGAGATTGTGTGATGTATTTGAATGATGCACGCAGATCCAAGTAAGGTGGCCTTTTGAAGTTGACAGATCGTGATTTTGTCAATGTTTATTGTTTTCAAGTGCCAGGTCAGATCTTTTGGCACAGCACCCAGTGTGCCGATGACCACTGGGACCACCTGTAATAGTTTATGCCGGAGCCTTTGCAGTTTGATTTTCAGGTCCTGATAATGGCTGAGTTTTTCCTGTTGCTTTACATCAATTCGACTGTCACCTGGTATGGCAACATCAATAATCCATTTTTTTTTAATTTTCCACAATTGTGATGTCTGGTGTATTGTGTCTGAGAACTTTGTCAGTCTGGATTCAAAAGTCCCACAGTATTTTTGTGTGTTCAAGGATGCTGAGAGCTGTGCCAAGAATGCTGGCGGTAGTGTAACTACCAGCTGATCCAACCAAGTCAGAGAGGTCTCCGTTGAGGAGTGGAACTAAGAGCACCCAACTCATTAGCACTATGGAGAAACAAAGCAAAATGAAGTCTATAATAGCTCGGTCAAGATAAAAAGACTGTGGTGGATGCTGCTGATTCTGGACATCTATCAACAAGTGGGTTACAAAATCAAAATATAGATGAACAATCACAGAAGTGGAACAAATATACAATGTCAGAAAACTGCACAATTATTGTGTTGTTTTTGTTGCTGCTATTGCTATTAACTTGTGATGAATGCCCCATCCTTACAATTCACTGATGTGTTCTTTCCATCCCATCAGTGTTGCTGAGGGAGTCAAAAGGCAACTGTTGTCCTTCTCTGCACCCCTTTGGGCTGAGCTTTTGCAAAAACACTGTGTCTCTTTACTGTTGAGTTAGCACATTCCAGCAAAGCAGAGAAGGGATTAAGGTCCCGTGTATTATCTGTGTAGATGTTGGGGGAAGAAGCCAAGGGAAGAATCAAGCCAGAAAGCTATGCGAAGGAAGTGGGGGCAGGGAGGGGAGGCCCAGTGGACGAGGCAACAACAGCAGGTGGGTTAGCCGAACTATGTTTAGGAATCAGCTAATGTTACTTCAAATGTGCTCAAGAAGGAGATTTTGATTAAAAGTGCTTAGCTAGAGAAATATGCCAAGGCTGATTCTGCAAGATGTGGGTGAGAGTGTGTTCAAACTAAACAAGCAAACCCTAGTATGCTCTGATAGTCCCACAAAGCACATCATAAAATATAGTTCTTTGTATGACCATTTAATCAGAAGAGATTCCATACAATGATTCACGGTACTGGGGCTTCTGGCACAGAACAATCTAAACCAGTGTTTCCCAACCTGGGGGTCAGGACCACTGAGGAGGGGGGGTCACAAGGGGGTGTCAGAGGAGATGCCAAAGACCATCAGAAAACACAGTATTTTCTGTTGGTAATGGGGGCTCTGTGTGGGAAGTTTAGACCAGAATCATTGTAGGTTAACTATAAATCCCAGCAGTATTTTCTGTTGGTAGTAATGGGGGCCATCACTGTTTGAGTTCACAGTGCTCTCTGGATGTAGGTGAACTACAACTCCAAAACTCATGGTTAATAGACCAGTATTTTCTGTTGGTTGTGGGAGTTCTATGTGCCAAGTTTGGTTCAATTCTATTGTTGTGGAGTTCAGAATGCTCTTTGATTGTAGGTTAACTATAAATCCCAGCAACTACAATTCCCAAATGTCAAGGTCTATTTCCCCCAAACTCCAGTAGTGTTCACATTTGGGCATATTGAGTATTTATGCCAATTTTGGTCCAGATCCATCACTGTTTGAGTTCACAGTGCTCTCTGGATGTAGGTGAACTACAACTCCAAAACTCATGGTTAATGCCCCCGAAACCCTTCCAGTATTTTCTGTTGGTTGTGGGAGTTCTATGTGCCAAGTTTGGTTCAATTCTATTGTTGTGGAGTTCAGAATGGTCTTTGATTGTAGGTTAGCTATAAATCCCAGCAACTACAACTCCCAAATGACAAAATCAATCCCCTCAACCCCAGCAGTATGCAAATTTGGTCATATTGGATGTTTTTGCCAAATTTGGTCCAGCGAATGAAAATACATCCTGCACATCAGATATTTACATGATATTTCATAACACTAGCAAAGTTACAGTTATGAAGTAGCAACGAAAACAATTTTATGATTAGGGGTTACCACAACATGAGGAACTGTGTTAAGAGATCACGGCATTAGGAAGGTTGAGAAGCACTGATCTAAACAAACACTCGCCAATCTGCCTTCCACATCCACAAATTCTTTTTTCATGGATTCAACAATCCACAACTTGGCAAAAAAAATATGTAATGCCCCAAAAGTAAACTTCTATTTTGTCATTTCATATAAGGGACACCATTGCATGTAATGGGACTTGGGCATCCATGGATTTTGGTATCCACTGGGTGTCCTGGAACCAAACCCCAGGGACCCACTGTATGCCATATCTGGGTTACCCCTAAGAGTGAAAGCCCAGTGGCCATTTGTCACATTGTTGTCATGTCAGGAGTGACTTGAGAAACCGCAAGTCGCTTTTGGTGTGAGAGAATGGGCCGTCTGCAAGGATGTTGCCCAGGGGATGTTTTGATGTTTTACCATCCTTGTGAGAGGCTTCTCTCATGTCCCTGCATGAGGGGCTGGAGCTGATAGAGGGAGCTCATCCACACTCTCCCCGGATTCGAACCTGAGGCCTGTCACATACAGCAGCAGCTAACATTAAGGGTGATTGCAGTACTAGACATAGATACATTCCTGCAGAAAGAAACTGCATCACATTTTCCGGACTACCTTGGAAATGGGAACTCAACAACTCATTGGCGTGTACTTCTGTAATGTTGAAATGCAGTCCTCAAAATTTAAATATGCACTGAGAATGGAAACAAGTATTCTAATGCATATTTTGAGCAAATTTGCACGTTTTTAAAAGCATTGGATATATAAATATGTATTTTGTGGTGAGGATTCTTTTCAAAAAGGGTTTAGATCACAGATTTATGCAGAAAAGGAATGAAATTATCCCAAAATCATGCAAAAGTGCCAAAGAAAAGAGACAGCTTCAACTATCCCATTCTCTGGCCGAAAGCCTGCCATTAAGTCTAGCTTTGGCCCTTAATCTTAAATTATGGCTCCGTGTTGCTTTCCTAGTTGACACTGTACAGTGTGAAACTCTGCGTCTAGAAATGATTTCTTCTTGCCAAGGGCTGTCTGCAGAGTGTCAGAAATGGAAAGCAGAGTCTTCTGCCCGTATTGAGATGTCCTGACCAGATTGGGAAGGTCGGTCGGTCGGTCGGGGAGATTGATCTGGAACTTTCTCTCCTGATGCGGCCCTGGCAACTTCATGAAGTGAGAGACAGAAAAGCCGTTAAACAATCCAGCCCAAGCATCTCGGAGTGCAAAGGCTCTGTGGGTTTTAAAGTTTGTGTGAAAACAGGCCAAAAACCGAGGCGCTCTAGGAGGAGTCTCTAAAAAATTGACAGGGCAATATCCCAAAAGACAGTTGTAACTGTGAAGATGAAGCCTGTCAGTTTTTGAACTATTCTGCAAATCTATAAATGCTGCAAAGGAACATCCATAAGAAGGCTGGGTCTTCTGGAGCCAATAAGATGCCCCAGTGTTCAAAACCCCATAGTCCACGAGGAACCCCAATCAATCAGTCTGTGGAGGCCATCTTGGATAATATTGCAGAAGAGGGTGAGTTGAGGACAATGCAGATATTCTTTCCAGACAATATGGAAGTAATTAGCTGCTAATTAAGAGTGTCATCAAGACTGAGAGCCAACACAGTCCATAATAACACTGTGGCATGAACACCAGGGTGAAGCCAGATGGAAGACTTTAAGGGTTGCTCTTCAAACACAATATGACCCTGGCTGGGGGACTCTCATCACAGAAATCCATTCGAATGGGTCAGACACTGGAGTCGCTGTCCCTCTCACCTCTCTTCTCAGGTTACTAGTAGAGTTGTGCCATTTGGGTAAACTGCAATCCATTTCGGTGTCCCAGATTTCAGTGGTAGCCCCAGCCTGTTTTTTGAGAGACTCCCAAATTCGGAAGGACAAAAATCCATTTTTGATCCAGGAAGCCGAAAGATTCATTGTCAACCAAGCCCATTGGCAGCATTGGGGACGGGGGCTTCCCAGGCTCCCCTTCCCATCATTTTAGGCATCATTTGTCCTTATGGACTTCATTAAGAATTGGATTAAAAGCACCAGAGTTAAGATACCACTCTTTCTCAGATTGTTTGTGTGTATATCCTTCATTAAGATCTGGATTTAAAAGCATCAGAGTTAAGATACCACTCTTTCTCTGATCCTTTCCCTTCTGTGTTTAGAGGAGACATGAGTTTAAGGCGAGGGCATAAAAAACCCTGTTTCCTGGGATCCTTTCACTTCTAGCGGCTGCCTCCCATCCTGCACTCCGTGTGTAGCTGAAAGAAACCAAAAGCAGATGGTTTTTCAACAACCATTATTCTGTTGCTGCCGAGAAAAAAACGATGGTTGGAGCCCATGCTGTTATGGGCATCCAAGACAGCCAAATACCATTTATAAAAACTGATCAGTGCACAAGCCTGGTTACAACAATTCTTCAAAATACATAGATATATACATGTATCACAATGTTATCTCTGTTTAATTGTGTCGATTCATTGTGGAGAGGAATAAAGAAGAAACTGCATCCAAAAATTAGGGGGAGGATTGAAAATTATGTCAGAAAATTTCTGAAAGCCTGTGACTTTCATGCTTACCTTATGGTAACTCATGTTCTGTGCTTCTCAACCTACCTGATTTCAAAAATTGACAATGAGAAATCAATCCCATAATTTCAACCACAAAATATTAAGTACGATCTTCTTGCTAAGCATGGAATGCAAGTCTGCCAGCGAAGGTCCCTTTCACACTCCACAATTCTAGTATTTTGATACTGTTTTTTAGTGCTATGGCTATGTCTTTTACTTCTTCGTTGGCGCCCCCTTGTTGTGGGGGAGAGGCTTGTGTACCCTAATGAAGTTGTGAGCTATGCTGGCGGTGGCATAATAGCCACCGGTAGGGCCTCCCATGCCAGACAGGTCACAACCGAGGGTCTGACAAAGAACGTCAAAGGGCAGGATGGGCTCTCTAGCCTTTTTGCAACCATCCTAGGAGAAGGAAAACTCTGATTTCAAACCCAGACAGATGGTGCTCATCTAACCCTGTAAGGTAAACCATCTAAGAGAAGGAAACTTGAACCAAACCTATGACCTGAGGACCTCGCTGCCACCGTCCAAGCTTGCTAGGCCCCAGCAGATTTAAAGGATGAGGCCAGTTCTGTGCGCGCTGTGCTTCACCAGCGTTCGAAGGACACATCCAACCTCTGAATCATCAACACGCTTGTAGAAAGCATGTGATAAGTCCTTCCTGAATCTTCATTTGCGAAGAAAAGCCAAGAGAAGAGACTGAGAACTAAAGTCCAAAGCCCTTTTCCTCATTGGGGTGCTCTCTAGAACCAAGTCCAAAAGTTAAGGTCAAAAAGGCCACCTGATTGTGCTTTTCTTGCATGGCAGAGGGTTAGATTAGATGGCCCATGTGGTCTTCTCCAACTCTATGGTTCTATTGACCTCTATATTCTATTATTGGTCACTGCGCTTGGAGAAAGCATGGGATGAGTTCTTCCTGAATCTTCGTTCATGAAGAAAAGCCAAAATATGCCCTTTAAGATCCTGGGATTTGTAGTGTGACAAGAGATCCTGGGATTTGTAGCATTGGTATTCTCTGCCAGAGAATTCTATGTATCTTGTAGAATATTAAACTCTGAAAGCTTAAGATCTGCCTAATCCAATCCTGCTATGCAGGAATACACAGGGAATAAGACAAAAGCAACACACAGTATCTATGAATCACAGCAATATATATTAATCACAATTTAACAGACTCACTGGTCTAAGTGTTAAAGTAGTACCAAAACGTACGTTCATTACAGGTATCATAACATCATATATGTATGGGCAAATGCCCTATACATAAAAACAATATACTATACATAAACAGCAATCACGGGCTGCTGGCTCACACAGGAGTGAGCAGAGACGCTGAGGAGGGGGGCGGGGGTTCCTACGTCATCAGGATGGACACAGACCCGGACGTCTTCCCAAGCGCAATGCAAATGATAATATAAGTTCATGAAAGAGTCAAAGAGAATGCTCAAATGCGCAAATCATAATAGTATCTGGGAGGCGTCCACAGCGGTCAACGAATAGTTATTATGCGCGCCTTCGTTTCTCCCTGAAGGGCTTCCTCAGGACCGTGGGCGTGGCCAATGCAGCAATTTTCACGAGCGTCTCGCAGCAGGAACAACACATCACAGGTAGAAGCAGGAGCACCGCAAAAAGCTTTTAGCCCGATATCCCCTGATATCGCCAGCATTTTGCGGTGCTCCTGCTTCTACCTGTGATGTGTTGTTCCTGCTGCGAGACGCTCGCGCGAATTGCTGCATTGGCCACGCCCACGGTCCTGAGGAAGCCCCGAAACGAGCGCGCATAATAACTATTCGTTGACCGCTGTGGACGCCTCCCAAATACTATTATGATTTGCACATTTGAGCATTCTCTTTGACTCTTTCATGAACTTATATTATCATTTGCATTGCGCTTGGGAAGACGTCCGTGTCCGTCATGACGTGGGAACCCCGCTCCTCCCTCCTCCTCGTCTCTGCTCACTCCTGTGTGAGCCAGCAGCCCGTGATTGCTGTTTATGTATAGTATATTGCTTTATGTATAGAGCATTTGCCCATAAATATATGATGTTATGATACCTGTAATGAACTTATGTTTTGGTACTACTTTAACACTTAGACCAGTGAGTCTGTTAAATTGTGATTAATATATATTGCTGTGATTCATAGATACTGTGTGTTGCTTTTGTCTTATTCCCATTGTTTGTGATACAGCCCCACCTTATTCTTATGCAGGAATACACAGCCAAAGCATTCCTGAAAGATTTCCATCCAACTTCTGTTTAAATCCTTCCAGAGCTCCTTCCAGAGAGTGGCCATTAGAGCAACCTATCATCTGTAGAACAACACTTACATTTTAAAAAATCTATCCTAAAGTTTAGGTGGAATCTATTCTCTTACATATTCAATCCATTCATTTGTGTTCTATTTTCCGGAGCAGCATAAGCCAAGCTTGTTCCACCTTCTACATGACATCTCTTCAGATACCAGTGATTCCGAAGACCACTAGTATCTGAAGATTCTGACGATCTCTAGTATTCTGCTATCATGTCACCTTGTCTTTTCCAGGTTCCCAAAATCATTCCTCACAGGTGCCTTTCTCTGGACACATTCAGCCTGTTTAAAGAGCTCCATTTCCTGCCATTCATTTTCTGGTCCCAATTCAAGCTGCGGGTTCTTACCTACAAAGCCCTGAACAGTTTGGGACCCGCCTACCTACATGACTGCATTTCTGTCTATAAACCCAGGAGATCTCTCCGGTCATCTGGAGAGACCCTACTCCCGCTCCCGCTGCCTTCGCAGGCGCGGTTGGTGGAGACGAGGGAGTGGGCCTTTTCTGTAGTGGCCCCCCGACTCTGGAACGCAGTTCCCAAGGACATCAGACAAGCCCCCACTTTGGCAGTTTTAGGAGGAGCTTGAACTTTGGCTGTTCCAATGTGCCTTCCCTTCATAAAGTAAATAATGCCCTGCTGTGTGCAATCCTGCAAATGTCCTCAGAAGCACTTTAATTACCTGTTGGGTGTCTGCCCCACATTGTCCTTGAAACCTTCCTGCTATACAATCCACCTCTGTCTGTATCCAACATTTATTTATTTCAATTTTAATTCACATTGGGCTCGTCCAAAATGGTTTTTAATTTTGTCTGTTATTGCTTATGTTAAGTTGTATTGAGTGTATTGTTTTATAAATGCTGTTGTGTTGTTATTGTGTCTTATTGGGCTTGGCCTCATGTAAGCTGCCCCCAGTCCCTTTGGGAGATGGGGCGGGGTATAAATAAAGCACCGGGAAGTGGCGCAGCTGGCTAAGTGTCAGCTGCATTAGATCTCATTGACCAGTAGGTCATGAGTTCGAGGCCTGCCCGGGTTGAGGTGGGTGCTCAACCTTAAGTGTAGCCTGCTGTCGACCTTTGCAGCCCGAAAGACAGTTCATTTGTCAAGTAGGAGATAAAGGTACCATATTGAGTGGAGAGGCAAATTTTGACTGATTTATGAGGCCAAAAGAACTCCAGGAATCGCTGAGGATTGCGGAAGAACAACAAAGGATGCTGGAAAACGCCGAGAGAGATGAGGAGTGCGTCA
Source organism: Anolis apletophallus (assembly GCA_030556195.1). Classification (NCBI taxonomy): domain Eukaryota; kingdom Metazoa; phylum Chordata; class Lepidosauria; order Squamata; family Anolidae; genus Anolis; species Anolis apletophallus. The sequence goes on along the minus strand of JARBWK010000013.1, from coordinate 27,597,952 downwards.
GCTCCCCCTGGTGGCCAGAAGTTTGCCTCTGTTCATCTATGTTCATCTATATATGTCTAAATATGTCTATATATGTTGTCTATATATGTTGAACTGCAGGGATTGTCAGCAAGTATGTGTACTGTAATCCACTCTGAGTCCCTTTCGGGTTGCGAAGAGCGGAATATAAATTAAGTAAGTAAGTAAGTAAATAAATAAAGTTAATAAATAAATAGATTGTCAATTTCACGAAACTACAAATCACAAGAATCTATACAATGAAGTCACAGACATGGATCAAAGTGCCATAATTGTGTAGTGTGAAAGAGTATGATGATCAATGCATGTTCTTATGGATACTAGGCCTAAATATCAATTGCAATGGTACAAAAGCAAGTGTAGGTTATTGATCCATGCCTGGCTTTGGTCCGATCTGGCTCTTGTTATGTACACTATTATGATCTTCACTATCTAATCTTCCTTTTTTATAAGCCTTCAGGCTACAACTCCATCCAGGTACTCTAGGCAATCAGATAACTTCCCACTACAAGGGTCTTTCTCTGGATTACATGGGATGAATATATATATATTTGCACTACAAACCTGGAAACCTTCATGGGCGCAGCCAATAGATTCCAAAATGCCAGATGCCTCATCCCCAAAGCTGCTAACACTCCCCCTTCTTTTCCAGACCTCTTTCTTTGGAAGTCACACTCATCTGTAATATCCTGTCTTCACTCTTTTTTTGGGACGTCTGTTTTCATGCACCATCCTCAAACTCTTCTCACACTTAAGACTGGGGCTGCAGCCCAAGCTAGGTGTGATAGGCAGTGACATGGATCTTACCCCTGCTATTTTTATTTTGTTTTACAACTACAAGCAAAGCCAAAAGTTTGGAGTGAGAGAAAAAGAACCAAGGACTTCGAAGAAAGGGTTTCGCATCTCATCCCATCCCCTCCTATTTTTCTGTGTTTAGAATTCCCACTTCCAACTTATTTCTTCTCAATAGGAAAAAATCTGGATATTCATGGAGAGGAAAAGTTGTAGTAAGGAGAGGAAAGCTCGGAAAAAATAACTCTTGGATGGGACAATCGCATTTCCATTTAAATATATAGCCTTCCCAAACCGATATGGTTTAGTGAGAGAAATTAGGGATAGGTGAATATAACAGATGTAGTATGTAATGTAACTCTAACGCAGGAGTAGGGAACCTATGGCTCGGGAGCTAGGTGTGGCTCTTTCATGATTGCATCTGGCTCTCCAGAGCAGCCTGGACCTCGGTTTCCCAGCATGCAACAGGGAGGAGTGATGCAAATGTGCCGCGACTGCCACTTCCGCGCTGCCATCCCCGCCTCTTCCTCATCCCCCGCTGCTCTCGAGGCCCTGCGCCCTCTTTGCTGGGGATGGTGGAGCCTGGCGGTGGCGCCTCATCCTCGTCTTCCTCTTCATCCTCTGCCACGGGCCTCGGGGGAGGCAGCGGAGGCAGGCCTGGCCCTGGCGCCGCGGACCCAGCCTCGCTGCTCCCGAGGGACGCCCAGGTCATCGCACTCATCGTCGGGAAGCTCAAGAGCCTCTGCCTCTTCGACGCCTTCCGGAGGGACTGCCTCGCCGACGTCGACACCAAGGTCCGCCTTGGCCCCGCGCCCTCCTCCCCCTTCCTTCCTTCCTTCCTTCCTTCCTTTCTCTTCCTTTCTTTTCCCCTCTTTTTCTTTCATTCTTTTTCCTCCCTCTATCCCTACCTTCTTTTCTCCCTCCCTCTTCATTCCTTCCTTCCTCTTCCATTCTTTCCTTCTCTCCTTCCTTTTCCCTCCCTCTCTCCCCTTCCTTCTTTCCTCCATTCTCCCTCTTCCTTCCTTCTTCTTTCTTCCTTTCTCCCCTTCACCCTTTCCTTCTTCCTTTTCCCCTCCCTCTCTCCCCTTTCCTTCTTTTCTCCATTCTCTTCCTTCCTCTTCTATTCTTTTCCCCCAAGTCTTCCTTTCTTTCTCCTTCCATTCTTTTCACTTCAGTCTCTCTCCCCTTCTTTTTCTTCTTTTCCCTTCATTATTTTACTTGTTCTCTGTCAGATCTGGGAAATCTGAGCTTGGAAGAAGTTCAGGTTTCCAGCCTGCCATGAGATAGCTGACCTTTATTCCAGATCTCTGGGACCTTTGCCCTAGTTACTGAAGGACATGCTGAGTCAGTGGGGGAGTGATGTAACTTCCAGGTGCCTCCAGGGAAGTGAGGTAACTTCTTATGGACTTGGACATTGGACAATAATCTGATTGTGCTGACTCAGAGGGCCGTGAGGTCACATCCTTTTGGACTATGGGATTTGCTGAATCACCCGGATATGGTGCAACCCTGCCTGGACATTGCATGGGCAAGGGGAGGGGGGTTTAGGTATAAAAGGTGTGTTTGGGTGGCGGGCCGGTGCTTTAGCTTTACAAGTATTGTACCTGCAATAAAATCGTGTTGGACCGTGCTTCTATCTACGCGTGATCCTTACCGAAATTGGAGCGTCATTACAGAAGCTAAAGCCCCATTCAACTTTCCCAGCAATGGAGAGGTTGGCTTGGAAGGAGGAGGAGTATATTGATATGTGGAATATTGCTCCCGAGGAAGTCCGGAGACCTATGAATTGGGAGATGACGACCATTGACCAAGTGGGGTTCCCGGACGAGCCCAGAGAGGTGACGGCGTGCGGAGCGTCAGCCCAGAGGGACGAACTCCGAGAAGCGGAGAGATTGTGGGACGCTCAGGTGAGCGCTTTGAGAGAAAAGAGGCGGCGAGATCCAATTCAGATGGGTGTTTGGATGGCCGGAGGAACCAGAGAAGCTGTGCTGAAGGAAGGGCCAGCTCAGGTGGATCCAGTGGAGGACAGGTCTAGAGAAGCTGAGAGGAAGAGTGCCTCGGCTCGGGGAGACCTGGAGGAGTGTGGTAGTGAGACCACAGAACCTGAACCGCTGTCGGAGTTGGCGGTGATGAGGTGCAGGATGGATGCGATGGAGCATACCATGAGAAGGATGTCCCAGGCTATGCCCAGGAGAGAGCCTAGGGAATCGGCGTGGAGTGCCCCGGGAGGAGGAGATTTCACTTATTATTCGTGGATGGATGGTGGCCCGTCAGCAGCTGAGCGCCCTAGATCTCCCATGGGAGTGTGGGCGGACGGTGGTCATCTGGCGTCAGAGGAAGTGAATCCAGTCCCGGTGAGCAGGCCCCTGCAATCGGCAGGAAGAGGAGTTACGAGGATGGAGGCCCCTCAGGGGAGGAGAATGCAATCTCAAGATTTTGGAGGACGTTTGAAAAAGGAACCCCTGAGGGTGGAGTTCGAAGGTGAAGCGTGCAAGGTGGCCTTCTTTATTGCCACAGTTAGAGACCATATGGAAGATTATGGCCATCTTTACCCCAGTGATGGTAGCCGAGTTCGAGCCATTGGAGGAGTGTTTAAGGGAAGGGCCGCAGAATGGTATGTGCAGTGCCATGACCGGAGGGATCCATGCTTAACCTCGGTCCGGGCCTTCCTGCAAGCTATTAGAAATCGTTTCCGTGACCCTCTGGAGAGGGTAAAAGCGAAGGAGGCATTGCGGAGTTTGTCCCAAGGATCCCGTTCAGTCACTGAGTATGCGGAAGAATTCATGGGATTGGCCGGAAAAGTTGCAGAATGGTCCCAGGCAACGTTGCTGGAACTATTTAAAGACGGCCTGAGAAAGGAGATTTTGGAGTGGTGTCTGCATCGCGGAGATCCAGGTGATGTTGACGGTTGGATCCAGTTGGCCGGCAGCGTGGAGGGAATCTTAGCTCAAGTACAACGGAGGCGGTTCCAGCCGGCGAGATCCAGAGTACCAGGACGCGGTGTTGCTGATGGCCGATTTCGGGCCGGAGAGTTTCGGCGTGGTGTTGGAGGCGATGGCCGGGCTGGTGGGATGAGAAAACCCACGATGGGACGGGGCCGCTGTTTCATATGTTCCCAGCTGGGCCATTTTGCGGCCCAATGCCAGCAGAAGCCGGTGCAAGATCCTGTTTGTGCGGATCCAGCTAAAGTAGCATCTGCTAGGGCAGCTTTTGTGGACAATACTGATGTGAAAAGTGTTGGGGTGAGTCCCCAAGTATACAATGTACCCTGGGATTGTTTAAGGGGGGTGAAATCATTGAGAAGAAAGCCTTGGTAGACTGTGGGTGTTCGGAGAATATAATGTCCCCAAAGTTAGTGGGTGATTTAGGAGGGGCTACGAAAACTTTGGATACCTCTGTTAATTTTGCGCAATTAGACGGGTCCTTTATTAAGGGTGGGCCGTTTTCTTTAGGTACTAAAGATTTAAAAGGTCGGGTAGGACCTTGGGAAGGGGGTATTGATTTTGTAGTGGCTCCCATTACGGGCCATGAGGTGGTATTGGGGCTACCTTGGTTAGAACAAGTAAATCCTAAGGTTGATTGGAAGTCGGGGAAAGTGCAGTGTGAGCCTAATGTAGAGAAGGGAGTTCAGAATGAGGTACAGGGGTGCCAGTAGAGTACTGGGATTATGCAGATGTGTTTAACCCTAAGTTGGCCCAGAGTCTTCCCCCTCTCCGTAATGTGCAATGCAGTATAGAGGTTAAGGAGGGGGCTATTTTGCCCAAGCCAAAAATATACGCCATGACCGTGCAGGAGAAGGAGGCCTTAAGAGAACAAATTGATGGTTATTTAGAGAAGGGGTTTATTCAAAGGTCGGAGTCTCCCATAGCTGCGCCAGTTTTGTTTCGGGAGAAAAAGGACGGGAAATTGAGGTTATGCATTGATTACAGGGGATTAAACGCCATTAGCACTACGAATTGTTATCCTTTGCCTTTGATTAAGGATTTATTAGGCCAGCTAGGGGGCGGTAGGTTTTTCACCAAGTTGGATCTGATAGACGCGTTCCATATGGTGCGGGTGAAAAGGGAGGATCAATGGAAGACGGCTTTTTCTTGCCCTCTCGGGCTGTACGAATGGACCGTGATGCCATTCGGTTTGGCCGGGGCTCCCGGTATTTTCATGCAGCTTATAAACGAGGTGCTGCACCCCCTTTTGTATAGGGGAGTTTTTGTGTACTTAGACGATATAGTGATTATGACGCATACGAGAGAAGAGCATGTTCTGTTGGTGCGAGAGGTGCTGGAGAGATTGCGACAAGCTAGTTTGTATGTGAAGCTGAGTAAGTGTGAGTTTGGAAAGAATCAGATTGATTTTTTGGGGTATCGGATTAGTGAGAGTGGTGTGGCTATGGATCCGGCTAAAGTGGAAGATGTGTTGAGCTGGGAGGCTCCACAAACTCGGAGGCAGCTGCAGGCGTTTTTAGGGCTGGCGAATTTTTATCGTACTTTTATCTCCGGGTTCTCAGCCATAACTCTCCCGCTCACTGAGTTGTTGAAGACGAAGGGGAAGGGGGAGTCTAGGAAGACCAGGTCCCCTGGAGCGAGGTTAAGTTTGTCTGAGGAGTGTCAGAGGTCCTTTGACAGGTTGAAGAGAGCTTTTACCCAGAGTCCTTTGCTGGTGCATCCGGATGTGAATAAGCCGTTTGTGGTACAGTGCGATGCCTCTGCATGGGCGTATGGAGGGGCATTGATGCAAAGGGATGAGCAAGGTAGTTTGAGGCCGTGTGCCTATTTTTCGAAGAAGTTTGGTGAGCTAGAAAGGAAGTGGCCGGTTTGGGAGAAAGAGGCGTTTGCGGTGAAGTGTGCTTTGCAAACCTGGCGGCAGTTTCTGGAGGGGGCAGTTTTTCCTTTCGTTGTGTTGACAGATCACCAGAACCTTCAATATTTGAAGAATCCTCAGAAGCTGTCTCCCAAATTGGTGAGATGGGCTCAATACTTTGCTCGGTTTAATTTCTCGTTGCAGCACATAAAGGGTAGTGAGAATGTGGTAGCTGATGCGTTGTCTAGGTATCCAGATGTGGGGGAGAATTGCTTGGAAAAGGCGGAGGAAGTGTTCACCAGGGAGCATTGGGGATTAGCAGTACAGACGCGGTCGCAGGTGAAAAGAGAGGTGAAGGAGGAAGAGGAAATAGTGGATGAGTGGTGTTTAGAGTTGCAGAAGGGTTACGAAGGGGATGAGTGGTTACAAGGCCATAAGGATGAATGTAAGATGTTAAATGGATTATGGGTGATGGGAAGTAAGGTGTATGTTCCTCGAGGTGTGAGGAGGAAGGTTTTGCGGCTTAACCATGATCACAAGTCTGCTGGTCATTGGGGAGTGACGAAGACACTATTGGCTATAAAGAAGCGGTATTGGTGGCCAGGCATGAGAGCAGAGGTGAAAGAGTATGTGGAACATTGTGAGGAGTGTGCCAGGAATAAGGAACCTGCTGCTAGGCCGCGAGGGTTGATTCAGGTGGTGGCCTCTCCTGTGCGGCCCTGGACGCACGTCAGTACAGATTTTGTGGGGGAGTTGCCGTCTAGCCGTGGTTACCGGTATATATGGACAGTGCTGGATTTATTCTCGAAGCAGGCACATTTTGTACCTTTGAAAGGATTGCCGTCAGCAGAGAGATTAGCTGAGTTGTATGTGCAACATGTGTACCGGTTGCATGGTTGCCCGGAACAGGTTCTCAGCGATCGAGGGGTTCAGTTTACTGCCCGATTTTGGGAGAAGTTTCTAGAGGTATTGGGAGCTCAAAGGAAACTTACGACTGCTTATCATCCTTGTTGTAATGGCGGCGTAGAAAGAACGCAAAAATCCTTGGGGGGTTATTTGCGGATATTTAGCAATAAGGAACAGAATAATTGGTCGGACTTATTGCCTTATGCGGAAATGGCTTACAACAGCTCAATACATTCTTCCACGGGGAAGTCCCCTTTCGAGGTAGTTTATGGTCAGGATGTGGCTCCTTTGCCGCAGCTTTTGGAGTTTGGTGGGGAGGAGAAGAGTGAGTGGAAGATGCGAGCACAAGATGATTGGAGGGAGGTAACCGAAGCTTTGAGTAAGGCGCAGCGAGCGTATAAGTTATTTGGGGATCGACGGAGACAGGAAGGGGAGGAGTTTGCCGAGGGTGATCTAGTATGGTTATCCACCCGGAATTTGAAGTTGGGAGGTCCATCAAAGAAGTTGAGCCCAAAGTATATTGGACCTTTTAGGGTGGAGAAGGGGGTCAATAAGGTTTCCTATACTCTCTCGTTGCCCAGGAGTTTGGGCAAAGTACACCCCACATTCCATTGCAGCCTATTGAAGCGATATGTGGGGCCCCTTCCGCCTGAGGACTGAATGATGTTTTGTTTCTGCAGGGGGAGGACGTGGTGGAGAAGGACGTTATGTCAGATCTGGGAAATCTGAGCTTGGAAGAAGTTCAGGTTTCCAGCCTGCCATGAGATAGCTGACCTTTATTCCAGATCTCTGGGACCTTTGCCCTAGTTACTGAAGGACATGCTGAGTCAGTGGGGGAGTGATGTAACTTCCAGGTGCCTCCAGGGAAGTGAGGTAACTTCTTATGGACTTGGACATTGGACAATAATCTGATTGTGCTGACTCAGAGGGCCGTGAGGTCACATCCTTTGGACTATGGGATTTGCTGAATCACCCGGATATGGTGCAACCCTGCCTGGACATTGCATGGGCAAGGGAGGGGGTTTAGGTATAAAAGGTGTGTTTGGGTGGCGGGCGGTGCTTTAGCTTTACAAGTATTGTACCTGCAATAAAATCGTGTTGGACCGTGCTTCTATCTACGCGTGATCCTTACCGAAGTTGGAGCGTCATTACATTCTCACTCCCTTTCTTTTCTTTTCCCCACCCTTTCCTTTCCTCCCTTCCCATTTCCTTCTTTCTTTTCCCCTCCTTGTTTCTCTCCTGCTTTTGTTTTCTTCCTTTTCCATAGTTCGTTCTTCTTTTCTTTCTTCCTCTCCCCATCCCTCCTTTCTTTCCTCTTTCTTTCTCCCTCCCTCCCTTCCATCTTCTCTTCCTTCCCAGAGTCCTGAGCATGCCTTTTGCAGAGCCAGGTCTGAAGTGTCCAGTCATTCTGCCGGGGGAATCCTTTTCTCATTGTAAGCACGTATATACTCACATTTAGTTGAATTCAGTCTTAAAATATATTATATATATTATATGGCTCTCAGTGAAATTGAAATCCACAATTGTGGACAATTTCAACAGAAAGTGGGAAACCATGAAAATGAACAAAATATTCTCTACCAGTATATTTTTTAAAAAACTTTAAAATCAGGGCAGTAAATAAAGAGCAACGCAGAAAAATCAGGGGAATTCCAGACAGGAAACAATTAAGAGCCAGGTAACACCTCCCAACAAAGGATCCCCCAAGCATGAAGCAGCCAAGCTTTGAAGCTGCAAGGCCAGTCAATGCTAATCAAGGTGGCCAATTGCAACATTCATACTTGCCTCCAGCAGACAAGAGTTCTTTCTCCCACCCTGGACTTTCCACAGATATATAAATCCCATTTTCCTTGTTTCTAACAGCCCTCACACCCTCTGAGGATGCCTGTCATAGATGTGCACGCCACGCAAGGGAGGAGGGGCGGTGGTGCGGGTTCTCTCCGCCCCGCCCCCCGGCTCCGCCCCTCCCCGCCCTGCCTCCTCGCCGGCCCGAGGAGGAGGAGGAAGGAAAGCCCCACCCCCGGAGCCGATGCGGGGCCTCCCCACAGCTGCTCCTCCCTCCCTCCCTCAGCCACCATGCCGGCCTGAGAAGCGGCCGAAATCGCCCTTTTCAGGCCGGCTTTAGGAGGGAGGGAGGATCGGCTCCGCGGTGGCGAGGAGGCGGGGGTGGAGCCGGAGGCGAGGAGGGGCGGGGTCAGGGTCGGAGCCAATCCTCCCTCCTTCCTAAAGCAGAGCCGAGGGGAGCAGAGCAAAGGGAGGGGGCGGCCGCGCATGCACCCTTTCATTATTATTTTTTTGAAAAAAATTTGAATTTTTTGGGGGATTTTTTTAAAAAAATTGGGGGGGCCGGATCTGCTGCCCCCCCCCCCAAAAGTGCCGCCCGAGGCCATGGCCTAGGGTGGCCTTCTGGGTAATCCAGGCCTGTAGATGTGGGTGAAACATTAGGAGAGAATGCTTCTAAAACATGACCAGACAGCCTGGAAAACTCACAGTAACCCAGTGATTCCGGCCATGAAAACCTTTGACAACACATTGCCTAAGATGCTTCCAGCCAACATCTAATGCGGTCCTGTGCTATGAAGCCCGAATTTCTAGTCACATGCTTATCCCTTGCTGCATTATTCCCCACTGTTGTGACAAAGAATCCTTTCTTATCTAATGTGGGCAGGCTGGATTAATTGAATCAATGTAGATGGTAGATGGCAGTGAGGTGGGAATGTAGTGGGGCATACCCAGTTTTTTTCCCCTCCATGTCAAGAGCAGGGTACTAGGAGCTCCCTCAAGGCCAAGTATTTTCATTATGTGACAGACACTGTGCATGAATACAAAATAACTCTCTTTGTTGCCTACACAGTGAACCCTTTATGTCATGCAAGGGGCTTCAGGAATTGCAGAGCACTTTTGCACCAAAAGAAATGCAAAGACATAAATGAAGCTTTGCTAGATAAGACCACTCTGATATTCTCTTGAGAATGGGGACCACCCAGAGGGTCCCAGGATGCTTGCAATCTGGGTATGAAGGCCAACTGCTTTCTCCTGTTACCTGGACAAGTTAGCCCTTGCTGTAGTTGAGTCAGAGTCATAGGAAACTCTCTTTGCTTTCTCCACATATTTGCAATGTGCACTTTCCCTCCTTTTAATGAATATTTTGATACTTTTGGGGCAAAAATAGAATAATCCAAATTCTCAGCTCTCTCCGTGAGACAAATTAAATCCCTGCATGAAGAGGACCATGTTTAAGGGCAATGTTTAAGATGGGAGATGTGGCAGAAAAACGTAGAGGCAGCAATCCTCATTTAGGGTAGCAGACCAGGTGGAAGGCTTATGTTTTTGTATACAGTAGAGTCTCTCTTATCCAATATAAACAGGCCGGCTGAATGTTGGACAAGCAAAAATGCTGGATAATAAGGAGGGATTAAGGAAAAACCTATTAAACATCCAAATACATTAGGATTTTACAAATGAAGCACCAAAACATCATGTCTTACAGGAAATCAACAGAAAAAGCAGTTCAATCTGCGGTAACAGCTTATCTATCCGAACATATCTCTCCCTATGAACCCGCCAGGAACTTGAGATCATCGGTGGAGGCCCTTCTCTCGATCCCGCCTGCTTCACAAGCACGTCTGGCAGGGACAAGAGACAGGGCCTTCTTTGTGGTGACCCCTCAGCTATGGAACTCCGTACCTAGGGATATTAAATCGGCCCCCTCCCTCCTGACCTTTCGAAAAAACTGAAAACTTGGCTTTTCAAGCAAGCCTTTGGAATCTCAGTATAATTTAGACAAACTTGAATCGGAAAATGACCCAGGAACGGCTAAGGCGATGGAATGGATGAGGACTGAATATGAAAACATAGTTTTATAATTTCTATTGTGTGTTGTTTTTATGTTTTTTTTAAATGCTTTGTGATGTTTTATTTTTATTAATGTACTAGCTTGGGGACCCGGCGGTGCCCGGGTGATTTGAGAAGTGCAGCAGGATGTAGAGTGGGTCATGGGGGCTCTGTGTGCCAAGTTTGGTCTTGATCCATCATTTTTGGGAGTTGCAGTGGTATCATGAAATTACTGAAGGTAGTGCAAGTCCCATCATCTCTGGTCCACCCTCCCCCAAAGTGTAGTAGGATGTAGATTGGGTCATGGGGGCTCTGTGTGCCAAGTGTGGTCTTTATCAGTGTTTGTTGGGGGCCACAGTGGTCTGTGGGAACAGAGGGGTGTGAAAGTACTAAAAATGCCATCATCCATTGTCAGTCCTCCCCCAAACCGCACCAGGATGTGAAGGCAGTCATGGGGGTTATGTTTGCCAAGTTTGGTCTCGATCAGTGATTGGATGAGGGTTGCAGCGGACTTGGGAAGTGAGTAGAGGTACTTCAAGTCCCATCATCCATGGTCTGCACTCCTCCGAACTGCACCAGGACGTAGAATGGGTCATGGGGGCTGTGTGTGCTAAGCGTGGTCTGTATTGGTCCTTTTTGGTGGCCTCAGTGGTCTGTGGGAACCAAAGTGTTAAAGTACTACAAATCCCATAATCCGTGGGTCATGTCCCCCGAACCGCACCAGGATGTAAAGGGGGTTAGGGGGGTTATGTGTACCAAGTTTGGTGCAGGTCCATCACCCGCGCTGGTCACTGTGGCCTGTGAAAGTGGCTGCCAATCAGAACGCTGCCACATTTCCGCCCTTCCGCCCTCCTGCCCTTCCGCCCTCCGCACACATACACACAAACATTCCGTTTTATTAAGGTATACAGATGTATATATGGCATCGAATTGTGCCAACTTGTTCGCTGCCTTGAGTCACCTTTGGGCTGATATGGGCGGGGTAGAAATAGCATAAATAAACTAACAAATAAATAAATAACATTATGTAGTAATTACTGTGTTTACAAATTTAGCACCAAAACATCTCAATGTATTGAAACAGCTGTGGATCCGGGTGGGAAGCAGATTGTATTGGATAATACGGAACGTTGGATGAGTGAAGGTTGGATAAGCGAGACCGTACTGTATTACATATTTGAGGTATTATATGCCAGTTTTAGTGTACATGGAAATCTTGTGGATTCAAAGCTAAGCATTCTCAAGTTTGGCTGAGCATGTCCGTCACTTACTGCTTCTGTTGTTTCTGATCACATTTATGATCCACCTTTCCTGCAATAAGCTCATAGTAGAGGTCATGGCTCCTTTGTTTCCAATGAGAGTTCCATGGAGTTGGTCCAGCTTCAAGTCTCCAAAGGATTTTTCAGCATCCTTCTGTCAATGGCATCCATGCACCCATGTATGCCAAATACCCTTTGCATGGGGTACAGAGGGATATTCTCCTACCTTTGTAAAGATAAAGGTTTCCCCTTGACATTAAGTCTACCGTAGTTGTGTCCGACCCTGGGGGGTGGTGCTCATCTCCATTTCTATGCTGAAGAGCCAATGTTGCCCATAGACACCTCCAAGGTCATGTGGCCAGCATGATTGCATGGAATGCCATTACCTTTCCACCAGAGCAGTTCCTATTTATCTACTCACATTTGCATGTTTCTAACTGCTAGGTTGGCAGAAGCTGGGGCTAATTGTGGGAGCTCACCCTGCTCCCCGAATTCAAACCACCAACCTTTCAGTCAGCAAGTTCAGCAACTCAGCCTCCATCACCAAGCAGCTATCAAGCTCTAGAGCAGTGTTTCTCAACCTGGGGGTCGGGACCCCTGGAGGGGTCGCGAAGGGGTGTCAGAGGGGTCGCCAAAGACCATCAGATAACAAAGACCATCAGGGGGTTCTGTGTGGAAAGTTTGGCCCAATTCTATTGTTTGTGGGTTTGCTCTTTGATTGTAGGTGAACTATAAATCCCAGCAACTACAACTCCCAAATGACAAAATCTATCCCCCCCCCTCCCAATCCCACAAGTATTCAAAATTTGGTGTATCGGGTAATTGTGCCAAATTGGACGTATTGGATATTTGTGCCAATACATCCTGCATATCAGACATTTACATTACAATTCATAACAGTAGCAAAATTACAGTTATAAAGTAGCAATGAAAATATTATGGTTGGGGGTCTCCACAACATGAGGAACTGTATAAAGGGGTCGTGGCATTAGGAAGGTTGAGAACCACTGCTCTAGAGGAGCTGCCACTTCTGCATCTTCCTAACCAAGAGAACGGAATTGGGGATATAATTCAGGCCAAGAAGATCTAGATGCTTGGAGCTCCTGGGGGGGGGGGGAGGAAAAGGCAGGGGTGCCCATTGAATCACACATCTTCTTCAAGTTCAGACCATCTGCTGGATGATGCTCTGAATTGTCTGCCCCACTCACCACCAGTCAGGGACAGCAGCAAGGATCCCTCCCAGACTTCCCAGCTGCTAAGCAGTGGGAGGACACAGAGCTCTTTCTTTGTGGACCTACGTGCACATGGAGGATCCCATTCTCTCTGTGTGTTTGTGTCTGTGTGTGCTTCTATTGTTTTAATGTTCTTGCTGTTGGCTGGCACTCTGTTCAGAAATGGCAAGATCATAAAACGGACTTGTGAATTTGTAACTGTTGTGGATTCATGTTTACGACATTAATGACTAAATGTAACCTCTCCAAAAAACATTTTCAGCCTGACGGTGTCCAAGCAGAAGGTTTCCAAGGCATGGTTGGGGCATTCGGATATGATGCCTGACGGCCAATCTTGACCTCTTCCCAGGGCCGTAGCCAGGATTTTGATTCGGGGGGCTGAGTTTGGTTCGGGGCTGAGACTGGGTGGAAGAGGGTCTACCCTAGCAAACCTTTTGTATTGTTATCCCAATAACCCCATTAATGTGGGATATAATGAGCATGGTGATCAGATCATGATATGAATAAACATAACAGTTTAAATAATGTACCAGTAAGGCCTTTTCAAGGACCACCCTGAGAATTTCGGGGGCCTGAAGCCCCCTTAGCCCCCCCCCCCGGCTACATGCCTGCCTCTTCCTATTCTTTTTCCAAAAAGCAAATGTTAATAAGATCTCATCAAATCATGAACTAAATAAAATACTTATCATTCATCACTCATGCTTTAAGTTCATTTGATGAACTGGATTTCCCTGTGTATTGTCTCTTGAGAGCCAGCATGACATAGATCGAATCCCCACTGGGGATTCAAATCCCCACTCATCCATGGAAACCCAATGGATGATCTCAAACAATACCTACTTTGTCAGACTCAGCGAATGGCATTGGTAATGGCAAACCTTCTCTGAATAAATATTTCTGGGAACCCCCATGATACGTTTGCCTTCGGATCACCATAAAGTGGAAATGGCTTGAAAGCACCCAATAGCAACAACAAATGTATTGTCTCACTATTATTTATTTATTTATTTATTTATTTATCTGTACTCTCAACCTCTATTTATTTATTTATTTATTCATTCATTTATTTAGGGCATTTGTACCCCGTCCCATCTCAACCTCTGCAGAGGGACTCAGGGCGGCTACCAACTGGTACGGCACAGTGCCAACAACAGAGTAAAACAAGCATAAATATACATATTATAATAAAACAATATTTAAAGAACATTAAAACAATTCACTGGTTTAAGTCGTCATCCTAAAAATAGTCCATCATAGTCCAATAAGACCGTATCTTTGCCAGCAAGTAAGTCCAATCTGTGAAGGCTTGATGCCACAACCAGGATTTCACTTTTTCCAGAAGATCAGGAGTGGTGGAGCAGATCTGATCTTGTTTGGGAGGGAATTCCATAGCCGAGGGGCCACCATGGAGAAGGCCCTGCCTCTCATTCCCACCAAATGCAATTGCAATGGTGGAGGGACCGAGAGCAGGGCCTCCCCAGATGATCTTAAGGTCCTAGGTGGTTTGTAGAGGGAAATACGTTCGGACAGGTAAACTGGGCCAGAACCATTAAGGGCTTTATAGGCTAAAGTCAGCACTTTGAGTTGTGCTCAGAAGCTAATAGGCAACCAGTGGAGTTGGCGTAGCAAGGGCGTTGTGCGCTCTTGATACCCTGCTCCCATAAATATTTATTCAGAGAAGGCTTCAGCTAGTCCAACCTGGCTGCTGAGCATTGGACTAGCTGAAGCTTCTGAACAGTCTTCAGAGCCAACCCTATGTAGAGTGCATTGCAGTAGTCTATTCGGGATGTAACCAGAGTGTGGACCACAGCGGCCAAGTCTGACCTCCCAAGATACGGGACAGCACTTGATTCAATGGATCTACTCTGAATGTGAGGAATCAAAATAAATCCATCCAAAGATTTTATGTCACCTCCATCTCAATAACTTTCAACAGAGCCAGTTTGCCCATTTAGCATGCGAATTGCCAGTTGCAATGAGATATAGTCAGCACACTCCATGTGTGGACAGGACACATCAGCTCTGTTAGTCGGATTGTCAGCCTGTTTGTTACGTATTTGTTTACATCTCTTACCATCTCCCACCCAACTGAGAAATGACAACACTGCTTGATTCCTGGCTGTGTGACAGAGAGTGTTAGATTCAATATGGATATTCATCCGTGGCGTAGAGAGAGAATGAGCGAGAGGGGAGAAACCTAAAACAACTCCAAAACGGCTGGGCTGACTTTGTTCAAACAATAAAACACGCTCTTGGTTGCCATCCAAACATGGAGAACTTTTCGCCCCAAAGGAATCTTATGCGAACAGTTTATGAGCCACTTGAAAAGAGGAGGTAGTTAAGAAAAAAGCAGATGTCAGCTCTGGAGCTTCAAATCTGGGGACGTCTGAGGCTCACTATAATGTGTAGCATCAACTCCACCGGTGTAAATTGCAACTTCATGCCTAGGTCTCAGCCAGTAATGATTTCTTAGACCTTGACCCACATCTGCAGAAGAGCGCCCCACATCACTTTGCTGCCATTAGCTCCTGGCACCAGACAAACAAATGGCAGCAATCCATGATAAAAACCAAGAAAGCCTAGAGTTAAGAATTCCTTCCAGTTTCTAACAGCCACATAAAGGTATGTTTGTATATCCATTAATCCCAGTGGTAAGAGATGTTGAATAGGCTCAGCAGGGAATACAGTCTGCTCTTAAACTCTCTAATGGCACAGAACTACAGTTTTCAAAGGGAGGGAAAGGAGTAGATTAATAATAAATAATAAATAATAATAATAAAAAATAAAATAATAATAACTTTATTTTACATCAATTAAAAACACAGGTACAGAGAACCATAAAGGGCCCCGCCTCCAGGTTAGCTAGTCAATCCCCAAACGCCTGGCAGAAGAGCCAAGTTTTCAAGTCGGACAGGAATCTGGCTGGGGCCGATGTGGCCCTGAGAGCAGACGGGAGTGTGTTCCAGATCACAGGGGCCACCACCGAGAAAGCTCTCCGTCGGGTCTTTGTCAGCTGCGCCTCGCGCACCCCTGGGATCACGATACGGTCACCATTTATTGCACGCACTGGTCTTTCACTCACGTTGGTCTGTCAGCCGATCGCTCAGATAGGCTGGTCCGGTTCTTTGCCGTGCTTTGAAGGTAAGCGCCATGAGTTTATAGATCACTCTGAACTCTGTTTTGGCATCAAAGGAACCTCACATACATATCACCCCTGCTAACGGCGTTCCTTGCAGTCATGCCGGCCACATAACCTTGGAGGTGTCTATGGACAACGCCAGCTATTTGGCTTAGAAATGGAGATGAGCACCAACCCCCAGAGTCGGACATGACTGGACTTCATGTCAGGGGAAAATTATTATTATTACTAGTTCATTTATAATCCGCCCTTCTCGACCCCCAAAGGGGGACTCAGGGCGGCTGACAAAAGGCAACAATATGCAGGCATGTAATACAAGCCCCCACAAGATACTGGTACATTATTTAAACTGTTATGTTTATTCATATCATAAACTGATCACCATGCTCATTATATCCCACATTCATGGGGTTATTGGGATAACAATACAAAAGGTATGCTAGGGTAGACCCTCTCTTACTCAGACTCAGCCCCTCCCAAATCAAACTCAGCCCTCCCCGAATCAAAATCCTGGCTACGGCCCCGGATGCCGGGTACATAATACAAAACAAGATATCAAAGATAACAACAGATTAAAAACAATTAAATATCAAACAACTACATAATCCCTGTTCCACATTCATAGGCTGTCCAAGTCAATCCGTAGTCCACTTCCACAACATTACCATTACTCAATTGTCCATCCGCTGCTCCACATCAACCAAACGCCTGGTCCCACAGCCACGTCTTTAGTTTTTTTTTCAAAAGGAAAGGAGGGAAGAAGTTGAACTTATTTCACTGGGGAGTGAGTTCCACAGGCGAGGGGCCACTACCAAGAAGGCCCTGTCCCTCGTCCCCACCAAACGTAATTGCGACGAAGGTGGGACTGAGAGCAGGGCCTCCCCAGAAGATCTTAAATTTCAAGTTGGGACATAAGGGGAGATACGTTTGGACAAGTAAGCTGGGACAGAAACCTTTACCTTTACTTAACACACACACACACACACACACACACATGCTAATTCATTCTGTATCCTTGCTAAAGGTAGTTCAATATTTCTCAGAATGCTTTCCAAGGCAAGTCTTACCTAAATAAAAAGATGCTTTCAACTAGCTTCCTCTGACTGATATCTTTAGTTTCATCTCTGCTGTAACAACAAACTCATTCTCTGAGGTACTCTCATAGTGAGAGAAGCTGGGAGACGCCATTTCTATAATGCTTCCCTAGCCATGGCCATTTTCTCCCTGTAAGATCTTATTGTTTCTCAGACTTTTTTCCCATTGTTAGGATCAAAATGCCAGCAGAAGGCTCTGCAGTCTTCTGAACCTTACAGCTGGGCCTAAAAATCAGTCAATTCATTTTGATTCATGAATACATTAACACTGCCGTGACTTCTGTGCCAACCTCCCATCGATGGCCAACATCCTGTTCATGATATATGCAAATATGAGCCTTCCTTAGACTTGTGTATGCCGCTTAGTGGGATTGGTATTTCCCCTCCACCATTTGCAAAGGCTAGAACTTACTGTTTTTCTGTGATAACCTCTGCTCTCCCTTATTGGCCAGTCCGTGGCTGGCGGAGAGCAAAAACAACCAGTGAAGGGTTTTGGCTATGAATCATAGCCACATGCAGACCAACAATATAATCTTTCAAGACCCAGGTGGATTTTGGTGGAAGACATATCAGTCTCTCTCCAATCCTCCTCCAATTCTCCACCAGTCACTGAATAGCCTTTCATGGGGACGATCACAGCAAAACCATAAGTCCTGCTGTTGGTTCGTGGAGAGTTGCAACAGAGTTCAGCCTGCAGAAGTCTTAAAGGTAAAGGTAAAGGTTTCACCTGACATTAAGACAAGTTGTGTTCTACTCTGAGCGGTCGTGCTCATCTCCATTTCTAAGCCAAAGAGCCGGCGTTGTCCATAGACAGCATGTGGCCAGCATGACTGAATGGAGTGCCGTTACCTTCCCGCAGAAGCGCTACCTATTGATCTACTCACATTTGCATGTTTTCAAACTGCTAGGTTGGCAGAAGCTGGGGCTAACAGCGGGAGCTCACCCGGCTCCCTAGATTCGAACCGCCAACCTTTCGGTCAACAAGTTCAGCAATTCAGTGGTTTAACCCACTGTGCCACCAGGGGGCAGAAGTCTAACACGGTGCTAAATAATACCAAGGTCTCCTGTTGGTCAGATCCAACAAGTTCAGCCAGACCAAATTCTTAAACAGCTGTTGCTCAATTCTGAGGTTCAGGCTCAGTTTTGGATACTATCCTTCATTCCATGTTCATGGCCTCCTGTGAAGTTAAACAAGCATGGAGTTGGAGAACATCGTGTACACACTGGGGGGGGGGGGGGTCCTATAGAAATAGCAAGGTTTTTTTTTTTACAACGTTTGAACATCTGGAACTTTTGAGAAAGAAGCAATGTATTCTGTTGAGCAGCATCTTAAGTTTGTTTCCAGAGAAGACCCAGGAAGGTGACCCACCCAGTGAATTGTTGATATTTCAATGTCAAAATATAGTTTCCTCCAAAACAGAAAACACATTGTAACAACATGTTTTCCTGCCAAGGATTTTACTACAAGGCACTTTTAGGAATTAGGAATGTCTCTGCCCAATATGTTATAGAAACCTCAACACCATGCAATTTACAGCTGAATGAAAGAGAACATCATATCCATTGTCAAAAGCTTTCGTGGCCAGAATCATTGGGTTGTTGTGAGTTTTTCGGGCTGTGTGGCCATGCTCCAGTCACATTCTCTCTTGACATTTCATGAATAGCTAATCATCTCCCAACAAAGGATTCCCCAGGCAGTAAGAAGCCAGACCTTGAAACTGCTAGGCCATTAAATGCTAATCAAGGTGGCTGATTGAATCATTCACACCTACATAAAACAGACAACAGTTCTTTCTCCCGCCCTGGGCATTCCACAGATCTATAAACCCCATTTTCCTAGTTTCCAACAGATCACATAACCTCTGAGGATGCCTGCCATAGATGCAGACGAAACGACAGGAGAGAAGGCTCCTGAAACAAGGCCATTCAGCCCAAAAAAACTCACAACAACCCAACATCATTTCTGTTAAATTTTG
Organism: Anolis apletophallus; assembly: GCA_030556195.1. Lineage (NCBI taxonomy): Eukaryota > Metazoa > Chordata > Lepidosauria > Squamata > Anolidae > Anolis > Anolis apletophallus. The sequence goes on along the minus strand of JARBWK010000013.1, from coordinate 27,578,905 downwards.
ATACAAATTGATCAGCATTTGCACAATCAATATGGAATTTTTTTAATGACTTCTGGTATTGTTTTGTGGTTTGGGAATGGTTATTATTCTTATTGGCGCCCCCGATGGCGCAGTGGGTTAAACTGCTGTGCTACTGAACATGCTGACCGAAAGGTCGCAGGTTCGAATCCGAGGAGCAGGGTGAGCTCCTGCTGTTTGCCCCAGCTTCTGCCAACCTAGCAGTTCAAAAAAATGCAAATGTGAATAGATCAATAGGTACCGCTCCGGCAGGAAGGTAATAGCATTCCAGGCAGTTATTTATTTATTTATTTAAAACTTTTATACCCCGGCCTTCTCACCTCAGAAGAGGGACTCAGACCGGCAAACAGCAAGTATTCAATGCTAACAAAAAATCTAAAAGCATCATAAATTTACAATAAATTGTACAATAAAATTTACAATACAATAAATACATTTAAAAAGCCTTTCTCCAAAGTAAACTCAAGTCCAACTTAATCCATATATTCGGTCCGTATCAAGTGGTTAGCGACTTTAGTTGCTTTCCGATCTCCTCCTTCATTCTGCGAATGCCTCATTGCACAGCCACGTTTTCACCCATTTCCTATAAGTCAGGAGGGAAGGGGTGGATCTAATTTCATTTGGGAGGGAATTCCACAGCCAGGGGGCCACCACAGAAAAGGCCCTGTTCCTCGTTCCCACCAGACGTGCCTGGGTGGTTGGGACCGAGAGCAGGGCCTCTCCAGACAATCTTAGCACTCTTGACGGTTCATAGGGGAGAATACGTTCGGACAGGTAAACTGGCCCAGAAACATATAGGGTTTTGTAGGTCAACACCAGCTCTTTGAATTGTGCTCGGAAGCTAATTGGTACATGACCTTGGAAGTGTCTATGGACAACACCGGCACTTCAGCTTAGAAATGGAGATAAGCACCAACACCCAGAGTCGACCACGACTGGACTTAATGTCACGGGAAAATCTTTACCTATTATTATTATCTTTATTTATACCCCGCTTTTTCTCTTCACAAGGAGACTCAAAGCGGCTGCAGCTTGAAGAGTGAAAAGCCATTCTCCAGACCACCCCTTCTGCATATCCATCATGTTTCCTTCATCACATACTTAGTCCTTCACTTCTGAAAAAGTCAATCTGTGCACCCAGTTTAGTCTTGGGATGATGAAAGGAAGCATTATAAATGTCTCCGCCAGCTGCCAGAATAGGCTCTGGATATATTTCTTTCACACAAAAAACAACAACACACCCTGCCTTGCTCTCTCACCCCTTTATCTACTTGCCAAGGGTGGCAAGGTTGTTTCCCACACTTGAGACCACACTGTATCGAATGGACATTTGCGCCGATAAGACAGGATTGGCAAAAGGGCCTTCTCTCGACACTCTGTGAAGGCTGGGAAAAGAAACCCTGAGCCAAAAAGAAGGGAAGGGACTTAAAAGCCGTGGCGAGGAGGGGCGGCTGAATCGCCCTCTCTGCTCTCTGTATCAAACTTCCACCTCTTGTCCTGATTTATGATTGCTTACATAATGGTGATATTATTTATTAGAGGGCAATGGAACCATTTTTACAGGAAGTCAGGAATGCCAGCTCGAGGCTCGTAAGCGTTTGTGATGCAGGCAAGGAAACTCCCATGAGAACAACAGCCCAGGCCAAGTGCAGAAAGTCTTCTTTGTTCCCAGTCTCTGTGTCAGAAATCGTAAAGTGGGGAGCAACCCCTGGGGCTCATTCCCTCCATCCCCCTTCAAGGGAAAAATGCTACAAGCTAAGGACCACTTAGATTAGCAGGATGCCTTCCAAGAGGCCTGAACCTCAACTGTTGGTCACCTTCTTGAAAGGAGGCATTTTATGGAAAGACTCAGTGACCTTGGGGATGGAACAACTACAGAACACACTGTGTCTCCTTGCCTGGGAACAGTAAGCGAAATGAGACATTTCCCACCATTGAAGGGAACACAGAGCTTAGGAAAGTTACTTTTGGGGCCTGGAATTGGCCATGTCTGGGAATGATAGTCCCTGAAAATAATATTTCCCAAACTTTGCAAGAAATTAGGAGCCACAAAAATGTGCTAAATATATGATATCAAACCCAGTCTTTTCGAAGGAGTGATCCAGGGATTGCTACCAACCCATTTTAGTCACTAGTTGCCAGTTTCTGTCAAGTTTCTTGGATAAAAAAGAAATAACTGTAGCTAATAGAGACATCGGTGGAAAATAAGAATTGCCAGTCCCTTCCATCAGGTAGCTTAAGATGCAATTATCTAATTTGTTTTAGGAATCCAAGCATTTAACTGATTTTATTGTGAAGGAACACCTCAGCAAGCAAAAGTCCAAAAGTGGCAGGCTAAAACCCGGATCCTCAATTCATGGCTGATACCAAATGAGAGACTCCCTCCTGGACACACAGAAGACTGGGTGACTTGGAAGGCAACACAAGATGCAGAGCCAACCTTAAGAAATGGAGACCATGACATGTGAGTGTGGAGAAGAACAAACCACAGACCACCTACTACAATGCAACCTGAGCCCTGCCACATGCACAATGGAGGACCTTCTTATAGCAACACTAGAGGCACTCCAAGTGGCCAGCTATTGGTCAAAGGACGTCTAATACAATGCCAAGTTTTTAAACTTTGTGTTTTCTCAAACACATAACAACTGTATCCTTGGTTCGCTCCTGATACAATAAATAAATAAATTGGGGAGCATCTTCTAAGTTGTGTTGCCTCATTTGAGAGCCAGCTTTGCCTCTAATGCCTTTTTCTGACCAACTGCCTTAAAGTAGAAATGAATTCCTGACTGAGCCATAAAGCTAGAAGAGTGCACTTCAACACTGTTGGTAACTATTTTGAATTTTCCTTTAGCACCTACTGCTGAGCAACAAGATTTCTTCAATCTATGTCTGAATTGCCACTTTGTGATGGCTTTGGGGGACTACAAATGTGTTGGGCTCGATGACTTAGAGAAAAAGTTTATAGAGTCTCGCTTATTTATTATTTATTTACATCATTTATATTCCCCTCTTCTCACCCCGCAGGGGACTCAGGGCGGATCACAATGCACATATACAGGCAAACATTCAATGCCATAGACATACAACATATATAGACAGACGTATATAGAGTCTCGCTTATCCAAGATAAACGGACCAGCAAAACGTTGGATAAGCAAAAATGTTGGATAATAAGAAGGGATTAAGGAAAAGCCTATGAAATGTTAAATTACGTTATGATTTTACAAATTAAGCACCAAACATCATGTTAATCAACAGAAAAAGCCGTTCAATACATGGTAACGTTATGTAGCAATTACTGCATTTACGAATTTAGCACTAAAACATTGCAATGTATTGAAACAGCTGTGGATCCGAGCGGGAGGCAGGCTGCGTTGGATAATACAGAACGTTGGATGAGCGAAGGTTGGATAAGCAAGACTCTATTGTACTTTTGAAAATTGTTTCAACTTGTGATTGTAGTCAAGTTCCCATTGTAATTTTAAAATAGTACATAATAAATTGCACAATGACATTTGTTATTTTAAAAGATTCGTGAATAGGTGTCCCCATAGAGTCCAAGGAAGTGTGTTGGTCATTGTGTGCTCTCCCACGCTGAGAGGGAATCCAGCTTTCCCTTCCCCTCTGGCTATATCACTAGGTTGTGTGGTGTGCTTCATTTCACAATATCCATTTTACCAGAGAATATTATTACGACTAAGCCTATGCCCCCTGCCTCTCTCTTTACCATTCTTTGGAGCTTCTATCTGATGTCATTCTGTCTGGCGTCCAAGTGTTTAAAAGTGGAGCTGGCCCCATGGGAGTGATTTCTGAAACAAGCAGCCAAATCGGGGTCGGTGGTGGGAGAGGTGCACATAATACCCTGTTAAAAATTAATAAAACACAAAACCTGTGCAGCCTTTTTAATAAACTCAAAAGCTAGGCACAACCCCCTGACTTCAGGCATGTATAATGGAAACTGGACATCCCACAATCGCAGCCAGTGGATTTTTTACTGCACCACAAATGTCAACAATTAGTCTGATTTATTTTAAGGTTTTCAAGCTCAGCAAGGATAAGATTGGTAAGCCTTTTAAAATAATAATTTCAGATAATGGTGTTAAAAATGTGCATGCACACACGCACACACATTGTTGGGGAGAAGTACACAAATAACCAACCCACTGGGCTGCTGTGAGTTTTCCGGCGGTCTGGCGATGTCCAAGAAGCATTATCTCCTGATGTTTCACCCACATCTATGGCAGGCATACTCAGAGGTTGTGAGATCTGTTGGAAACTAAACAAGTGAGGTTTATATATCTGTGGAATGTCCAGGGTGGGAGAAAGAACTCTTGCCAATTTGAGGCAAGTGTGAATGTTGTCATTGGCAACCTTGATTAGTATCGAATAGCCTTACAGCTTCAAAGCCTGGCTGCTTCCTATCTAGGGGAATCCTTTGTTGGGAGGTGTTAGCTGGCCATGCCTGTTATAGATGTGGGTGAAACATCAGGAGAGGATGCTTTTGGAACATGGCCGTGCAACCCAAAAAAACTCACAGAAACCAGGTGATTCCGGCCATGGGAGCCTTCGACAACACAACCAACTCACTGTTTGGAAGCAAGGATTAATTCTGCTTCCTGACAGACCAATCTGCACATTTTTAGTAGCAAACTCTAATGCAGAGAGCGTCTTTAAGCAGAGAGAAATCTCAACTAAAAAATCCAGGATTACATACGATGGAGCCATGACAGTTAGAATGGTATCAGTTTGCTAAATCTAGGGAGTATAGAGACACACTTAAAGGTTCATCATTCTAGGTAATCTAGAAGGAAGGAAAGGTCTCTGGAAGTACAGTACAATCCAGATACAAGTACAATATAATTCCTATACTTGTTGTTTCACATTCACCAAGCGGGAGTTGAAGTCCAAAACACGTACCTGGAGGGCTGAAGCTGGCCCTGCGATGGGGCATGGCAGAGCAACGGGAAGAGAAGCATCTGAGAGAGCGCAGGGAGAGAGAGGAGGAGAAGCGCGCGCGCGTTTGTGTGTGTGTGAAGCAGGCCCCTGCGATGGGGCATGGCAGCAGAGCAACGGGGAAGAGAAGCATCTGAGAGAGCGCAGGGAGAGAGGGAGGACAAGCGCGCGCGTGTGTGTGTGTGAAGCAGGCCCCTGCGATGGGGCATGGCAGCAGAGCAACGGGGAAGAGAAGGAGGGGGGGAAGCGTGGAGGACTACACTTTCCAGTATGCATTGCCTAGCCTCCTAGCAGCAGCGTCACTTCCAGTTCCTCATAGAAATGCGGGAAAAAGAAGAAGCTGAATGAAGGCGGGAAGGAAATGAGGGGGAGAAGACAGGGAGAAGTGAGTAGTACAATAATTAATTAATTAATACTTAAGAATTTCTTACGATCCTAACGCAAAATTGTTGGCCTCATGGACCGTAAAAGGAAGTCTACTTCCGGGATCGCGGCAGCGATACGTAAAACCTCAAAAATCCCATTACATACGAATCTCTTACGAATCCTTTTAATTTCCGTTTCATTTTTCTCATGCCTACAAGCTACCATGGATTCGATGGCAGTTAAAGTGGCGTCAGACTGCATTAATTCCATAGTGTAGATTAGTGGTTCCCAAAGTGGGAGGTACCACCCCCTGGTGGGTGGTGGGTGACTGGTGGGCGGTGGGGTGATCTGGGTGACAGGCTACCATGCATCTCTGTGTGTGTTTCTCTCTCTTCTTCCCTCCTCCTGCTCCCTCCTCCTCCTCTCGCCAAGCAAGGGATAATAATAACAATACCTTTGGGGTTCCCTTCCAACTAGTTGAGTCTTATAACAACAATAATAATGTCTTTCAACATATTTAGTGGAACGTGGATTCAGTGCGGTAACCAATTCATTAGATTGCAAAATAGTCAGTCACGATGATTTGAGATTACTGCTGACGAAAATAGAGCTGAGGATTACTAGATTGGTAGCAGCACACCAGGTTCATCCTTCTCATTGAGATGATTTCAAATGTTTTAACTTTTTTTGTATTACCTTTCTATTCTAATTTCAATAGTTTCATAATTTCAAACTTTAATGTTTCTAATTTACAATTTTCTTTATTATATTTTATGAAAAAGGTAGAAATATTAATACATATATCTTTCTGTTTACTTGCTATTAAAAAAATTAAAAAATTAATTTCTAGGGGGGCGGTGAGTACATTTTTTTTCTGGAAAGGGGGCGGTAGGCCAAAAAAGTTTGGGAACCACTGCTAAAACTTTATCTTCTACTGACTGGCAGTTTAAAAGCAGAGGAGTAAATAAATGTTGGTGGGTTTTCAAATCTGACAGTGCTGGCAATGTCATGTGTTTATAGCAGTAAATCCATGGGAGTTGGGGAGGGGTGGGGGGTGGGGGTGAAAAACATGCCAGTGTGGATTAAACATAATGATAATACACAGTCTTTGCCCACATGAAACTGGCAGTTTCAAGAGCTGTAATGATGCTTACTAGACATAAACACTGGTATAAGGAAAGGTAAACAATGGAGACACTAAATAAGTGCGCTGACTCTTTTTTTCTTCCTCCCACTCTGTTTTCAAGGGTGTTTTCAGTCCTACTCATAGGAGAAAAGGCCATTATTTCTTCTCATACATTCTATGCCAGTGTTTCTCAACCAGTGTGCCGGGGCACACTAGTGTGCCGTGAGCCATCATCAGGTGTGCCGTGGGAAATTGGAATCTCCAGGAAGGGGGGAGGGAGAGTCTAGTGTGTTGAAGTATTAAAACCCTAAGAAGCCTACCTCGATAAAGGCACAAAATTACAAACACCCCCCCCCCTTGTCTACTTGGTCTCTCCCTCTCCATGCATTGGGAAGGCCCGCCTCCCTTTCCCCAAGTAGAGACCTCCTCTTGCCTCCTGGGGATTCTGTGTGGGAAGTTTGGCCCAGTCCTATCATTGGTGGAGTTCAAAATGCTCTTTGATTGTAGGGGAACTATAAATCCCAGCAACTACAACTCCCAAATGTCAAGGTCTATTTCCCCTGAACTCCATCTGCGTTCATATTTGGGCATATTGAGTATTCATGCCAAGTTTGGTCCTGATCCAACATTGTTTGAGTCCACAGTGCTCTCTGAATATAGGTGAACTACAACTCCAAAACTCAAGGTCAATGCCCACCAAACTCTTATAGCATTTTCTCTTGGTTATGTGAGTTCTATGTGGGAAGTTTGTGTCTTTCCGCCATTCCTGCCAGGATATCTATGTTGAGTTCATCGAAACAGGCCCAGGTTTCACACTGAGTGTATAAATACATTTTAAAAGCATATTAACTATATGTACAGTAGGCATGAGAAAAAAGTTATGAAAATTAAAAGAAATCGTAAGTGATTCGTATGTAATGGGACTTTCTAGTTTATACGCATCACGGCAGCTAACCAGGAAGTAGACTTTCTTTTACAGTCCTTGAGGCCAACAATTTGCGTAATGATCATAATTAATACTTAATTATTGTACTACTCACTTCTCCCTGTCTTCTCCTCCTCATTTCCTTCCCGCCTTCATTCATCTTCTTCTTTTTCCCGAATTTCTATGGGGAACTGGAAGTGACGCTGCTGCTAGGCATTCTGGAAAGTGTAGTCCTCCATGCTTCTCCTCCCTCTCCCCTCCCCTCTGCTCTCTCTTCCTCGTGGCGGCGGTGGTTTGGGGTCTTGAGGAAGAGCGGGCTGACTCACTTCCTTCTGGGCGCCACCTTGGTCGTCTTGGCCTTGGTGCTCTTGGCCGGCTTGGGCTTGGCTTTCGGGCTCTTGTCTTCTGCGGGGACTCTCTGTCTTGCCCCACCGCTCGGGCCAACTTCACACACACACACACACGCTTCTCCTCCTTTCTCTCCCTGCACTCTCTCACATGCTTCTCCTCTGCCGCCTCCTCCTCTTTCCTGGTGGCTTCTCCCCCCCCTTCTCTTCCCCGTTGCTCTGTCTTGCCCCACCGCACGGGCCAACTTCACACACACACACACACACGCTTCTCCTCCTTTCTCTCCCTGCACTATCTCACAGGCTTCTCTGCCCCCTCCTCTTTCCTGGTGGCTTCTCCCCCCCCCTCTCTTCCCTGTTGCTCTGTCTTGCCCCACCGCCCGGGCCAACTTCACACACACACACACACACACACACACACACACACTTCTCCTCCTTTCTCTCCCTGCACTCTCTCACATGCTTCTCTGCCCCCTCCTCTTTCCTGGTGGCTTCTCCCCCCCTTCTCTTCCCCGTTGCTCTGTCTTGCCCCATCGCACGGGCCAACTTCATCCCTCCAGGTGTTTTGGACTTCAACTCACACCATTCCTCACAGCCTCAGGCCTCTTCTTTTTCCTCTCAGCCTGGGCAAACTTGGGCCCTCGTTCCCTCAGGATCGGGGTGAGAGAGAGGCAGCGAGGAGCGAGGAGGGGCTCCTCCTCCTTTTATTGCTGCTTCCCAGAATCGAATACCCCCTCCCTCCCTCCTTCCCCTCCCTCCTTCCTATTTGGAGAGTCCCATCTAGAATTCAGTGTGATTTATTCAAGTTTTGGCCTACAACTCCCAGAAATCCCAGCCAATTTACCAGCTGTTAGGATTTCTGGGAGTTGTAGGCCAAAACCATCTGAATGCGCATGCGCTGACATACGAACTACTAACAAATTTCGTTAGTAATTAAGTTACATTTTAGAAATTTTGGAATTTTTTTGTAAGTCTTTCTATTACTAATCAAAAAAAAATCCCCCCCATTAGATTTTCGATTTCCTATTTTTGGGTTCTAAACCATGCCTAATGTACAGTATTATGTGGCTTAGAGTGTCATTTTGTGTCATTTTGGTTGGTGGTGTGCCCCAGGATTTTGCAAATGTAAAAAGTGTGCCGCGGCTCAAAAAAGGTTGGGAAACACTGTTGTATGCAAACCGATTTTTAAAAAAATGAACAACTGCATGAATAAATATACAGAGCCACACTGTTTTGCAGATTTGAAGATGCGATTTCAGAGGCTCCTAAAGTGGAGGAAGTAGGGAGAGATGACAGGAAATGGGATATTTTAAAAGCCATTGAAAAGGTAGGATGCCACCACAGCCAGAAGAGTTGGAATATGTATCTTAATGCATGGAGGAGCGGCAAGTATTTGAAAAGTAAATGGGGCTTGGAGGCTTAATTATTACACCAGTAAAGAAGCCGCCTGGGAGACTTCTTTGACAGTAACGGGAAATTAAACAACAGGCTGGCTGGAACCAAAGACAGTTGACTTTAAAAATATAAGCTGAAGCAGTTTCAACTGAAGCTTGGAGGACCCTTGAGATATCCCTGAAAACATCGCTGGAGATGCAATTTGGGGGACATAGAAACCCAATAGCATGAATACTCTGATGCAGAACAGCCCTGCCAGTGCCTAGTAGACTGAAAAAGGATGGAAAGTTAAAGTGTTTGAACTGCATTGCAGACTTTAGTGGTTGCATAGTCCATTTTTCCCCATGCAGGGAATCTTCTGTTGGAGCTTTCATATCCCTGATGAAGGTGACTTCTGAATCTGTCTATTTTAGTGTCAAACTCACTTGGGGACCCAGCGCTGCCCGGGTTATTTGAGAAAGGCCTTTTGTGCCAAGGTTGGTCTTTATCAGTTGTTTATGTGGATTGTAGTGGTCTTGGGAAGTGAGGGAAAGTGCTGGGAGTCCCATCGTCCATCCTCCTCCAAACTTCACCATGGGGGTTCTGTGTGCCAAATTTGTTTACTGTCAGTTCAGGCCATACACAATGTCCTATGAGCTGAGGCCTAGTTGGGAAAATCAAGTTAATGAAGCCTTACTGTCAATTCATGCCTTAAACAGTATCCCATTAGGTGAGGCCTAGTCAGGAAAATCAAGTTAATGAAACCTTACTGTCAATTGTGGGCCTAGTCTGTGATTTGTAGGGGTTGCAGTGTTTTTTGTGAAGTGTATTGGGTGAAGGTACTGAATATTCCATTTCCAATGGTAAAAACTGTTAACTGGCTAACTTCAACTCCAGCCATTTATGTCTGCCTCAGGCCCTTTCCTTTCCTCTCTGTGCTGCCTAGGAGTGTTGGAATGTTGGGTGGCTGGCCAATCGGAGTCATTTATGCAAATAATCCCACAGGGGTGACCAATCGAAAAGCTGCCACATATTCCTCCACACCTCCTGCCGCACCTCCCACCGGAAACACTGTCTTTTATTATATGTCAAATAGTGTTGGGAATCTGAGCTGTTAGACCACTGATTCTCAAAGTGGGCAGTACCGCCCCCTAGTGGGCGGTGAGGTGATCCAAGGGGGCGGTGAGAGGCTCAGGCGAATTTGGGGGGCGGCGAACCCCTTTAAGGGGGCGGTGAACGATTGGGGGTTCTGTGTGCCAAGTTTGGCTCAATTCCATTGTTGGTGGAGTTCAAAATGCTCTTTGATTATAGGTGACTATAAATCCCAGCAACTACAACTCCCAAATGAGAAGGGCTATTTTCTCAAAACTCCTCCAGTGTTCAAATTTGGGCATATTGAGTATTTGTGCCAAATTTCATCCAAATCCATAGTTGTTTGGGTTCATAGTGCTCTCCAAATGTAAGTGAACTACATCTCCCCTAAGTCACTTCCAATTCCTCCCAAACCCCAGTATTTTCTATTGGTCATGTGGGTTCTCTGTGCCAAGTTTGGTCCAGTTCTGTAATTTGTGGGGGTCTCAGTGGTCTGTGGAAGTCAGCTGAATTGGTCGAAGGTACTGCAAATCCCATCATCTGTTGTCCATATTCCCCCAAACATATTGTTTTTGTGATTAATCACTATGCTTTAATTATGTTCAATTTATAACAATGAAAATACATCCTGCTTATTAGATATTTGCATTAGAAGTCATGGGAGTAGCAAAATTATTTATGAAGTAGCACCGAAAATATGGTTGGGGTCACCACAACATGAGAAACCTTATTTAGGGGTCACAGCATTAGAAAGGTTGAGAACCACTTCATTTATACATATATATTTTTGTTTAATTGCCATTACTTTTTAAAAAAAATAATTTCTAGGGGGTCGTGAGTAATTTTTTTTCCAGAAAGGGGGTGGTAGGCCCAAAAAAAGTTTGGGGACCACTGTGTTAGACTAAAAAAAATTAACCCTCAGTTAAATATAACAGAGTACTAGAAGCAAACTTCATAATCAGCAGAAACTTACGTGTGGTGAGTCAGGATAAGCTTCCATCCAACAGGATGGTACAGGATTGCAGAGCCACAACTTTAGGTTCAAAATGTTTATTGAAGTAAAAAAATCCATTGTAGATAGAAAAGGTCGCTTACTAAAACTCATATTCTAAGAAAGGGTAAAATGTCAAAATATCCATGCAATTACGACATGTATAGGAATGTGGGGGGAGGAATCCCTCACTTTAATCCTATCTCTAGCCCAGCTACTCATTGAGAACTGGAGACTTGATGACACAAGAGACTTGTGAAGTGAAAAAATACTGGAGTATGGTCTATAAAACAACTCAAGAAATACTCCAAATAAATTTCACACTAAAGCCTGAGTTATACCTTCTAAATATTGCAGAAAAAAAGGTAAAGAAATAGAAAAAAAAACCCATTACTTCTGCCGCCAGGATCACACTGGCAAGATATTGAAAATCAAGAGAATTACCGAGCGAAGAAGAATAGCTGTTCAAACTATTAGAAATCGCAGAAATAGACAGACTGACAACACTATTAAGAAATAAATAACCAAAACAGTTTAATGAGACCTGGACGCTGCTAGTGACTTACATAAAAAATAAGAAGAATATAAACTTGAAAGGACTATGGATTTAAATAATAGGAATATATATCTGTGTGTGTTTATGTGTATATATATATATGTATATATATGTGTGTGTGTGTAAATATTTCTTTAATTAATGCCTATAGCACAACGTGAAGTCAACTTGTTTTTAGTTACCCCATGTCTTACCCATATGTTTACTTCCTTTCCATAATGACCCTCCCCCACCCCATCCTTAGCTAAACCTGCTTATTCCTATGTATAAATGTGTAATGTATATATATATATATATACTGTATATATATACTGTATATATATATGTTATACTTGCGTGTTATCAATAACATTTATTATTAAAATCAAAAAAAGAGACTTATGCAGTCCAGGGATCAAACCCAACAAATAGTTTGAACCTTCTGGAAGTTCTTCATAACATATAGTTGAACTCCCCTTTCTGCAATGGCTGGCAGGACCAGTCAAGGCTTTGCTCTCCTTTCGCAGAGGAGGAACACCCGGATCCGCATGTGAACTTGGCAGCTCCCTATTGCCTCCCAATGCCTTCTAACTCCAAGCCATGTCACTGAATTATCCCCACTACTGTTGCGCTGGCGTACGAGGTGTTTGCAGCTTGTGGGCCGACTGCCTCACACAGAGAGACGTCGGGATGGAAAGTTGGACACCTCGCCCCGCATCCCAACCCCACACAAATCTCAGGTACTGTGAAAAATGAATCACTTTGGGGTGGGGGAGCGTGGACATCTGAAAATCCCATCTTGGAACAAGAATCCACATCCCCTTACAACATCCCCCAAGACACAGAGTTGTGTAGGATCACAACTTCAAAGCAATGGAGGAGGTAACTCTTTGTTCTAGGCTATGATCAAGATTGCTTCTGCACCTCTTCAGGACCAAAGCTGTTCTGTCATCGGCACATCATACTGCGCCCAGATTAATCTTGACCAAAGGAGGAGATGGTAATTGGATCATTTTTTTAAAAAAGCACGCCCTTCCCATCCTTTGTTGCCCCGACCCTCTCCTTCTCAGGCTGTACAAATCCCTTTTCCAACACATGCACCAAAAAAACTATTTGAAATGTTAGCACAGAAAACAGGTGATAAATCACGGGGCAATTGATTCAAACTCTTCCAGAGAATGGGAAACAGATGGCAAAGCGGTTCTAATTAGCTGTTTGATATGGCTGCGCTCGGTCCGGCTGTAGTTTCCAGTGTTTCACATTTGGCTTGTTCCAGGACCCTTCTCCATGGCAACTGACATTTACCGGAAAGCGAGAAATCCTTCATTCGAGAGTCTTAAAGTCACCCGTTACAGTTCAGCTCAACCACAATAATAACATTGAAAAGGGGGAAATGCTTCCCTGGATGCAGTGCTTCCTTCAGGCATGTACTCGATGCTCCATCTGAGAAAACTAAACAAAATTGGCCACTTTATGCCTCTTATGGGTCAATCTCTATTTTGGGGTAGGGGCGCTATGGGATTGCATGACCTCTTATGAAGCACCGGTTAATAAGGTTCGCGTAGAAAAGAAAGAAGCTGTATTTAAACACCTGCTCTTGTCTTTTCCTTTTGCCAACTTATTATAAATTGTGTTTAAATATTTTTAATCCTTTTATGTTACACTTTTATTTGAAAGATTCAATCACAATTTAACCAGGATCCTATTTGAGAACACAGTGGAACATATTTTTAAAAAAATGTAATGAGAGAAAGAGGAAACCTGCAGTATCTTCCGGTTTAGGGTAAATCAGATCCAATGTATCAACACCATTTTTTAATTTCTCAGTAGAATTGTAATTTTATTTATTTATTTATTATTCAAATTTGCTAGACCGCCTCTCCCCAAGGCTCGTGGTGGTTTCCAACATAGCAAAATTACACAGATTACACTTAACATCCTAAAACATCATAAAATATCATAAAAACATTCCTAAAAAAAGAATTAAAATGTCAAAAACATCACAATAAGCAGTTAAAACCAGTCATCGATACAAGGTGGCGCAATGTGGTGGCAAAGTTTGTTGTAAAAATGCCAGTCATTCGCCAAACGCCTGCCAGAACAGACAGGTCTTGCAGGCCCTGTGAAAAGCCATCAGGTCGCGCAGGGCCCGCGTCTCGGCTGGCAGAGAGTTCCACAAGGTCGGTGCAGCTACCGAAAATGCTCTCTGTCGGGTGCTGGCCAACCTGTAAGACTTCACCCCTGGGACTTCCAGGAGATTATGACCCTCTGAACGCAATGATCTTCTGGGTGTATATGGGTTAAGCCGCTCCCTCAAGTACACTGGCCCCAAACCATGTAAGGCCTTGAAAGTCAAGACTAACAATTTGAAGGAAATCCGGAATTTAATGGGTAACCAGTGCAGCTCGTGCAACAGTGGTGTTATATGGGCTGCTCTAGGAGCTACCAGCAGAAGGCGGGCTGCAGCATTCTGCACCAGTTTAAGTTTCCGGATCGCCGACAAAGGAAGGCCAATGTAGAGTGTGTTACAGTAATCGAGCCTCGAGATGACTGTGGCTTGGGTCACCATGGCTAGGTCACGCCGGGATAGGTAGGGAGCCAGACATCTTGCTTGCCGTAGATGGAAAAAGGCCGTCTTGCTGGCACAAGAAGTTTTGTGGGAATCATTGAAGACACCTTGTGGGCCATCCAGTCCAACCTCCCACCAAGAATGCAAGCACAGCTTTATGTCTGCAGCCTTGAATTGAATGGACGTGTCCTGTCCCAAGCCTTTGCTGAGAGCCTCCAGGTGACCATGGCTTGAAATGAGATGATGGGTAAAGCAGGTTCAGGGTTCTCATTATGTTCATGTGTCCCGGTTTTGTCTCGGCTGGTTTCCAACCTAAATTAAAACCAATTTTGAAAGCCTCCTTCTGCTTCCTCCAGCTCTTCCTTCTCCTCATTCACTGGGAGAACAGGTGCAGGAAGATAAGCCTCTGAAATGGCTCAGATTTTCTCTGGGAGCCGTTCCCACTGGTCACCAGGAAGTTTCACACAGCCTGGCCCTCCTGGCATTGGCTCACCAAGGCAGGAAACATGGAAGTGTGATAATGCAAGAATGTGCTTTTCTCCGCAAGGACTAGTTTGGGATGCCAGCAGCAAGGAAGAGAGGAAGCCTGAGAATTAAGACTGGACAGGAAACCCCTCCTTTCCCAGCCAACCCACTCTTTCTTTTCAGTCATCTGTGCAAATATTAGCCAGACACAGGTGCCACATGGCAGGTGAAGAACTTTGGGAAGGCTGCGTCGGTGGCTTTTGAAGGGTGCAAAAAAAACCCAAAAAAACACAAATAGGGCATTTGTTCAAGACCAGAAAAATATACATCCTACTTCATCCACATATATTTCATTGTACAACTGTGTAACTGAATTTTGGTATCACAGTATCCATGTGGGACATAAATAAGACATTGCTGAATGTAAAAGTTAGTGCATTTCTGTGCATTTCATATTCAGACTAAAGAGAGAATTGCGCAGGATAGAGTTATGAAAGAATGCGTGCAAAACTGACACATTCATCCATAATTTTGAACAGTTTTCCAACTTCTTTTGTTTAGTACCTGGCTGCAATCATTGGTTAAGACTTCATTCTTCTGGACATGAATCATTCTTCTGTAGTGAATCCTGTTAAACCCAGTCAGACTTCCTTCTGTATAGGGATGTCCATAGGATTCCACTAGACTAGAAAGAGATGACTACTAAACTATACAAATACTGTTGATGGTTCACAGCAATCTTTACTATAGCCGCATATGGGAGGTTTCTGTTATCACACTATATGTCCTGTTTATTAGCTTCCCAGAAGCATCTGGCTGACCTCTGTGGGAAACAGGATGCTGGTCTAGATAGGCCTTTGGTCTCATCCAACAGGACTCAAATCATGTCCTAATGTCCTTATTCCCACATCACAGATGGGTGAGAAACAACAATAATAATAGTGACTATAGTGACTGAAAGCTGCGTAATAACTCGGAACCTGTTGTTGTCACATATATAAATGTTAACACCTGTAGTCATACACTTTTGGTTATCGTGCAAGGAATTTATTCAGTTCCTGGTTGTGTCAATGAAGTTCCTCAGATATTACCATGGACCTTGATCCTATTTTTTAGTCCTGACTTAAGTACAACCATAGAATGGATCATATTCTTTCATTGGCTGATTTGAATTAACTCAGATTGGTACAACCAAACAAAATTCTAGTACAGTATTTGGATTAAAAATAGGCCAAGGATGGAAAACTCATAAGCTCCCAGATATTTTTGGACTACAGCACTAGTCATTCATCACCATTGGGTGTGCTGTCTTGGGCTACTGGGGACTGTAGTCCAACCATATTTGGAAGGTGACATGTCCTCCACTCTTGAGGATATGAAATGATAACTGAAATTGTGAGCCTGCTGCAGCTTTTAGTTCAAACTTTAAAATAAGTATCTAGTAGGGGTGGATATCTCCGGCCGTAATACTTAGATTTCCATTAATTTTTTATATTTAAAATTAATTTGACCCTATGTCGACCCTCGGTGTCCAACCGAAGCCATGATGTCATTTCCGTAAAGGGCACGTTATTGGGTTGTTATTTCCACCCTTTCTTATTAATCTGCGATGCTTCTGAGCTCGGGGGGGGGGGGGGGAGTTGAGGGCTTGCCCTCCATTCTAGCCTCCCTGCCCTCCCAGCTGAGAGGCATCATGGATTAAATTTAATCTGCGATGTTTCTGAGCTGCAGAGGAGGGTGGGAAGAGTGGAGGGCTTGCCCTCCATTCTTCCCTCCCAGCTGGCGTAATGAATAACAACAAAAAATCATTATTAATTACGTTTCAATTACGAAATGTCTTTAAAATTTTTCGGAATAACTTCTATAACGACCCAGCAACGGAAATTCCCAGCAACCCCCCGAGTTTAGAATCATTTTTTTTAATGGATCAACCACCCCTAGATCTAGGTTTGAGAATCTATTAAAGAGAGATAGGGCTCAGCACCTTTAAGGTGACCATCAAAACTCATACCAGATTCACTAGCCCCAATGCCCTTATAACTGCTGCATATATCTGTGTGAAACATTTTCCTCCTTTATCTTGTAGTTGGCCAGAGACAGGCTCTTCCCCCGGAAAGTAGAAACTGATAATCAACTTGACAGATTAAACACATTGTTTTAGGATCTTCTTTCCCTTTCCCAGGCTGGTACGTCAGTTCCTTGATGAAAAGAGAGTAATGCGGATATGAATTTTTTTGTACACTTACGTTGTTCCCCTGAATCTACTAAAGTAGACATTGCAGAAAGGTGATGAAGCTTTCTTTGTTCTTCTCACTACTTTCCAAAACCAAGGGTCATCTAAGCAGGTTGGATGTGTGCCATAGCTAGCATCCACCAGTCATCAAAGTTCATTGAGGAAAACCCACAAAAGCCCATTGGGAAAATAACTTTGGAGAACATCTAAATCAGGAAAGATCCTCCAACTTCAGGAACATGACTGTACTGAACAACATAGTCAGAAAGACTCAATTTTTAGAATTACAATAGGAAAAAAACCCAAAGTTTAACCTCCAGTCTATGATAAGGTACTGAAGTTTGGAACAATTTGGATCATGCAAAAGTTATCTCCAGTATCTTGTTCTTCTGCTCTGGAAAACATGTGTTTTCACCTCTAAGTCCTTTCAGCTGATGAATTTTATATAAATACACAAACGTACCCTTTCTGAAAGCGAGTTGTTTATAGAGAGGCTTTAACAAGGATCAGGCAGCTCAAATGAGCCTTGAAAACAATACTACGCAGTCTGAAGATTGCTATCTGTGTAGAGTTGTGATTGCTACATCTTAAAGTGGATGCTGTAGAGCGTAAAGGTGGAGAAAAGGGCAACCACAATAGCAAAGGATTAAACAATTCTCCTTGGAGGGCCATGGAGTCCACCCTGACCCCTCTGTTTTCCTAATCTCCAACTCTGCTTCCTTCATAAACAACAAATGTTTATTAAGGGTAAAGGTTTTCCCCTGACATTAAGTCCAGTTCTGTCCGATACGGGGGTGGTGCTCATCTCAATTTCTAAGCTGAAGAGCCAGTGTTATCCATAGACACCTCCAAGGTCATGTAGCTGACATGACTGTAAGGAGCACTGTTACCTTCCCGCCGGAGCAGTACCTATTGATCTACTCCCATTTGCATGTTTTCAAACTGCTAGGTTGCCAGAAGCTGGGGCTAACAGTGGGAGCAACCTTTTGGGCAGCAAGTTCAGCAGCTCAGCTGTTTAACCCACTGTGCCACTGGGGGCTCCAATAATGTTTATTAGAAAGTAACAAAAACAATACTCAAGTGAAATGGTAGCAAGGGCATTCCATCGTATGAATCATTGAGTTACTTTAACTGAACACAAAATAGATTTGATTTCATTTTGTTTATATTCTACTTGTAATAACTATGCGTCCCAAAGTGTCTTCGGCATTAATTTTTTTAACTTGATTGATTGATTGATTCCATTGATGCATTTAAATATATTCGAATAATATTTTGGAACAAGAAAAGTTTCCAAAATTCTTATGACCGTCGCTTTGGACAAAATCTGGGGACATTTTCTGGAGTTTGTGGGAAATTCCAAAATATCCTGTGGCATTGAGTCCATCTGGACAACAGGATTGGATTCAATTTGGACCAATTCGCTGCCCAGATGGGGCGCCGGTGCCATCATCCTTTCTCTGCATCAGGACAGTGTAGTAGTTTAAGCATTGGACTGGGCCTTGGGTGGACCAGGGTTTGACTCTCTAATTGACTGTGGAAACCCATGAGATGATCCAAGTCAGTTTTCTGAACAAATCATAACAAGAAAATGCCATGATAGAACTGCCAGATGTCATAAATGACTCAAAGGCACACAAAAACCCTATGATAAGTTTCCAAACAGGTTTCAGATGAAATCCCAGATTGAGATGCTATAGTACTCCAAATGAGATAGCCAGTCTCCATACCTCCAAAACGGGCAGAATTGGGGCACTAGTGCAAAGGCACTCCTGCCCACTTTTCGGACATGGGTATCTAGGTTCAAGGGTGAGTCCAGATGTAAACTCAGGCTGTGAGGCAGAGATTTAAGGGGAATCCAAAACGCTGCTGTCTTCTGATTTGCCTTTTGATTGATCATGAGTTACTCAGAGGACATAATGCCCAAACTCTGAAGGTACCTCACAAAGTGAAGACACATTATCTGCTATCTAGTGTCACTCACAATGGAGAAGGATGGGAAATCCCTGCCCTAAGACCTGGAAAACCAATGGGGTTGATGGCAATTCTGTATTATCTAACAGGTAGGCCATCTTTCTATCCATCACTATCTCTAAGAGTAATGGGAGCAGCCTGTAAATATTTCAAGAAAGTCTCTTTACATAAGAGAAGGATCCATCTCCAAAAATATATATTCGTTAGAAAACTGGGGGTAGTGTCTAAATGCTGATTTACTGACCCAAGAAATGGATCAGTGTTCCTCGAGAGCCCTGGAGCTCGGTGCCTTTGATTTATGGACCCAGCTGCCCCCATCTATTACCAAGCTGAATCCAGAGAGCCTTGCAGAGAGCTTAGAAAACATTGGGCTGATTTATAGGAGAAGGAAACAACTTTATGTCTCTCTTC
This sequence comes from Anolis apletophallus, assembly GCA_030556195.1. Lineage (NCBI taxonomy): Eukaryota > Metazoa > Chordata > Lepidosauria > Squamata > Anolidae > Anolis > Anolis apletophallus. Next base: position 27,559,523 of record JARBWK010000013.1, on the reverse strand, counting down.
AATGGACTCTCAAGTTCTGTCCATAAAGGCTGATGAACCCCCTTTTTTTCAAACAATGTGTTTTTTACTTTGCATATGGGTTAGACACTCTGCGGCTGATCTGCAAATGGAGGACTTTAGTTCTTTCACAGTTCTAATCAGGTATCCAGTATGTCAAAAATGCTTCTCCCATACTGGCTGAGTGTAAAGCCTCACTCCTTCCTTTCACTGAAAGACTTCTGTCTGTGGATAAATATTTTTTTTGCATTCTGATTTGCTATGATAGTTGCTCAGCATATACACATCTTTCCTGGCTTTTCTTTGCAAATGAAGATTCAGGAAGGACTCATCCCACGCTTTCTACAAGCGCATTGATGACTAAAAAGGCCAATCTGAGATAGGCAAGTCCGATTGCAGAAAGCACAGCAGGAAGTCTCCTTGGATGATGTTGTTTCCAGGTTGCGGTTCTTTCTGTGTTGTCGTTTCTCTTCAAGACTCGTTCGGTGTGTCTTCTCAAAAGAGGCCACAGCATTATTTATTTATTTACTTATTTCGCATTTGTCTGTCGCCCCCCCCCCCCCAACGGCTCAGGGCGACTTACAACAGTTCGTAAAATACAATTGTCAGATAACTCAAGAACCACAGTAATACCATTAAGATGGAATTACAATTAGAACAGTTGAAGCAACAAATGGAGTCGCAGTGGGCTGACAGCTAGGCGGTGCGAGCTACAGTTTAGCTAACTCCGAAGGCTTGTTGGAACAGCAATGTCTTAACTGCTCTCCTGAACGGGAGGAGGCCCTGGGTGGCACGGATGCCGGCGGGCAGTGCGTACCACATGGTAGGGGCTGCAACAGAGAAAGCCCGGCGGCGGGTTGCGGACAGATGGTAGGTCCTCACATTTGGGATGACCAGGAGGTTTAGCTCTTCGGAGCGCAGTGATCTGGTGGGATGATATGGGACAATGGATGATTATGGATAGTATGTCTCCATGCCTCCCGATGTGAAGCCAGGGTGGACCATTGTTGGTGATCAATCTGGCCGAGCCTGAGATGTTGTTTCAGGGAGTCCTTATATCTCTTTTTTGGGGCGCCTCTCTTGCACTGACCCATGGCGAGTTCACCATAGAGTAGTGTCTTTGGGAGGCAGTGGTCCTCCATCTTAGAGGCGTGCACTGCCCAGCGCAGCAGTTTGCTCAATAGCATGGTGTCAGCTCCGGCAAGGGGGGTCTAATGAACCATGCTCACTCCAATGATGCTGAAGGATAAGTAGTTTAATAGGTCCTTAATCCAGGGCAAGCATCTAGCCGCCTCAGCTGGGGGGCCTGGACGTCGGTCATCTGCACCAACCCGTCCGCCGCGGCCTCCTTCAGGTTGGCCCCCACAGCCCGCACCTTTGCCCCTTCCGAGGGGAACGAATCCCCATAGTCCAGCATAAAGTTCTGCACATTTGTGACAAAATAGGAGAGCTGGCGGGGGTCCCAGTCGAACTTTACCTTCAGCTCCCTCCGGCTTCCCGCCATCTCCTGGCTCTGGTCGGCGTGGCCCAGGTTGAACGTGGAGGCTCCCCTCGGTGGGATGAAGTCGTCTCCACTGTTCTGGAAAGTTACTCTTCCCGACGGTCGGCCTGGCCGCTCCGATGCTTGGCTTGCACCCCGCTCTCGGGGTCGGACGTCCGGGACGACCCATGGCAGCTCCTCCGGCCCAGTCAGCAACAGCTCCATCTGGGACTGGAGCTTCTGCACCGCCTCGGTCAGTGCGAATACCTGCACTTCCAGCCGCAGTTCCGCTGCGCTGGGGAACCCGCCGTCCAAGGCTGGGTCCCTCTCTCCGGACCGCGCCGGCTTCTTGCGCCGGGTCACATCCTTCGCTGCCGGGGCGGGGAGCCGCGGCGTCTCCTCCTCCATTCCCGTAATTGCGACCTGCGGTGCTGCCTTTGGGGCCCCGGCCTCGTCTCCTTCTCCAACCTCCTCGGCCTCCTCTTCCTCACCCGAGTACTCGGGGAGCAGGTCGGCGAGGGGATCCATCTCGGCATGAGACATCTCTCAAAGGTTGTTACGGTCGGAAGGTTTTCACGGCCGTAGAAATTGGTGAGTCTATCTTTATGTCAGCTCCGGCAAGGGGGGTCTAATGAACCACGCTCACTCCAACGATGCTTACCCTGGATTAAGGACCTATTAAACTACTTATCCTTCAGCATCGTTGGAGTGAGCGTGGTTCATTAGACCCCCCTTGCCGGAGCTGACACATGGCCTCAATGCTGGTGATCCCTGCTTGCTCAAGGACAGCAACATTAGTCACATAGTCAGTCCAGTGTATATTTATTTAGGATTGGGTCATGGTGGTTAAAGTGGATTCAAACTGCATTTATTCTAAAGTATAGATGTACGCTAATGCATGTCTTACATTACTGCAATGCTAGACATTTGGGGACTGAAGCTACATCAACAAGGAGATCATCCAAACATCTACAAAAGGGAGAGGGACATGTAGGCTTCTAGCTATAGCTGAGTGAGCAAATACTCTCCTTGTTGATGTAGCTTCAGTCCCCAAATGTCTAGCATAGCAGTAATTTAAGACATGCATTAGCGTACATCTATACTTTAGAATAAATGCAGTTTGATACCACTTTAACCACCATGACACAATGCTATGGAATTCTGGGAGTGATACTTTTACAAAGTCTTTAGTTTTCTCTGCCAAAGAGGGCTGGTGCCTCACCAAACTACAAATCTACTATGGGAGTCAGGAAGTTCAAATGCTTTGTACCTCGGTGTCATAGTGATACTCTATAAGATACTTGGATGCATAAGTCAAGTCTGGATGTATATAAACTTGGGAACAGTGGTGTGTTTTTTGGTGGGAAGTACTTTTGTTTTTTGGATGATAACTCTGAGAATCCTCCAGCCAACTTGGCCAGCGTTGTGTTAAAAAAAGAGTAATGTTTCAAAACTGTAGAATCGGGATGTTGTAGACATGCATGCCAAGGAGAGAAATCGATGCATGCCAAAGAGAGAAGGAGAGAGAGAAGCAATATTGCCTCATTCGCCATGTGTTTTGTCTTTGCTATGCTTTCCTGTTAGCTTTAACTAATATAGAAAGAGCAGATCACACGACGCTAATGCTGGAAGTATGGTTTCCATAAACAAGTTTATCCCCATAACCATTCCCCTTGGCCTATGGCTATATTAAAACCCTCAAAGTTCTTTGTTCAGTTCCACAAAAGTTGAGATGTTTGTTCAATCACTTTTCTTTAGATGAGATAGAAGAAGAGGAAGAAAAGGAAAAATATAAGAACAGATTGGTGTGTTTCTTAATTCTGCAAGAATGGGGAGGAGGAGGAATAAAGAGTGTTTTGTGTGTGTAACGTATCATGATAAGACACTTAGTTTTCTTGAAACAGGTGCATAATAATTATTTATTTATTCGATTTCTTGGCTGCCACTCCCGGATGGCTCGGGGCGGCTCACAAATATAAACAACATACAACAGTAGTACACTAGCATCAAACAATGAGCATAAAAACAATAAAACATTAGCAATTAGACATCAAATAGCAGGATATGATGCAAGATTGGCAAATGGTTATACAAACCCGCAGTGGCAAAGTGAGTCCACTTTATTTGACCTATGTAGATGCAGTTTTGAACTTTGGTTGCTGATGGCTTTCTAGAATTAGAATATCATAGAATCATACAGCTGGAAGAGACCACATGGGCCACCTAGTCTGACCCACTGCTATGCAGGAAAAGTACATTCAAAGTACCCCTGACAGATGGCCATCCAATCTCTGTTTAAAAGTTTCCACTGGACTCTGAGGCAGAGAGTTCCACTTGTGACGCCCCCATGGGGCTGAAAATTGCATCTGCAGTTTGTATTTTGCTGCTCTTACCTGCAAGGGTCTTTGTTTCTTTGTTTGGCCATGTGCTCCTTTGTTCTAATATGCGGTCACTGAGGGGAGGGGCTGCATCCTGGCTCCAAACCTGGTGACCAGCCCTCAACTCCACCCTTTACCGGAGTTTGCCTAAGGGGCTGACGTCCCCTCTGGCCTCATTCCAGAGACCACATGCAACATAGCAAGATGGAAATGTAGCCATCTGCGACAAAGTGACTTAGTTCATTGCAACAAAGCCAGCCTACGCTTTCAGCCATAATTTTCAGGGACAAAGGAAGGCAACCAGCATTTTTACTGGTTGTAATCAATAAATATTGTTTTGAGTTCACCATTCTGAGTCTAGCACTCATTCTTAAAGATATTCCGAGCCTCCCTGCATGTGGGTCAGCTTGTCCTCTACTTTTGGGGTCATAGCTTGCTACGTCCATCCTTTTAAAGCCCTTTTTGACCCCGAAGGCAGAAGACCACTGCTGAACAGCTCTTCTTACAGTCAGGAAGGTTATTCGTAATGATCTCTTTTCCTGTAATTCAATATTTCCCAATCTCCGGGTGTTTTGGACTTCAATTCCCAGAAATCCTAGCCAGCTTACCAGCTGTTAGGAACTGTGGGAGTTGAAGTCCAAAACACATGGAGACCCAAATGTTGGGAACCATTGCTGTAATTTGAACCCATTGCTCTGAATTCTAGTCTCCAGAGCATGCATGTCATCGGCTTTCAGTAGCTCCCAAGACCGCGTCAATCTGCTCATCCTTGAAGTATGACTTCAAACTGAAGCTTCGACAAAGCCCTTCCATCATTATGTGCATTGCCTTTTAACTCATCTGGGAAACTGCCAATGGGTAGAGTTGGCGTGGCTTGCCTCCCTGCAGTTTAAAATATGCCCTGTGTTTTAACAAAAAATGAATTCCTGGCCGGTGCTATATATAAATGAATTGTTTATATTGAATAAGGGACCTCTCATGACCTGCCTCCCTGAGGAAAGGTCTGAGATACAAGAATAAAATGTATTCAAGGACCAGCAAGAAACAGGAATGTATTTTTGGACCCGATGAGTGCCCCGTTTGCCAGGAAAAACGACGAGGTCGACCTTAGGGACTAGCTGCCCTTTGTGTAATTAGCTCATTTCCCATCAGTTCTTGAGGTGGCCAGCTTCAACAGAAACCAAGAGTTTTGAACACAGCTGACCGAGCGACTGCTTCCAGAGCCTGCGGGTTGAGGAGAGAGAAAGTGTGCGGTAGAGTGGGATCGTGGTTCCCTTTATGCCCCCCTATATTTCTCCCGTATTTGGGGGTCTCGCAGCCACACCTCGCTGCCCGCCACCAGTGTGAGAGCAGCCCTATGAAGGATGAAGCAAGCAGGTGCAGGAATCTGTTTATAAGGCTTAGGAAAATATGAGGTTTCTGGCAGGTTCCTGGAGCCATTAGGTTTGGCTTGGGGCTCAGCTATGTAAACGCTGGGATTAGAGCAAAAAAACACCCACAAGAACCAACGCTAGAGCTCGTGAATTGCCGCAGGGTTTGTCATTTTATTTGATTTGATATTTTTTTAATGCCGAGAGAGCCTGAAGGCTGTGGGTGGTGAGTGTTAGAGAAGGAGCAAGGAGGGGAAAGCAACTCAAGGGGATGGAGGGGAAATTTTGCCCTTTCAGCCTGGCACAAAACAGGCACACAAAGAGCAGTCCCTATAACAGGAGGAGCAAAAAAATGAGTCTCTGAAACTAGGGGAGACTCCAGGTGTGACCTACATGTGGTTCTCACTAAATTGAGTTGTCTATTTGCAGCTTACACTATATATCACTGATTTCAGCCATTGGTTGGTTTTGGATGAAGTGAAGTAGCATTGCAAGGAATGAGATCCCACTTAGTGACAAGAACTTTTTGGATTAAAGTATTGGCAAAGGCTTTCATGGCCAGAATCACCATGTTGTTGTGTGTTTTCCGGACTGCATGGCCATGTTCCAGAAGCATTCTCTCTTGACGTTTCACCTGCATCTAGGGTAGGCATCTTCGGAGGTTGTGAGGTCTGTTCCACAGATATATAAAGATATATAAACCCAATTTTCCTAGTTTCCAAAGACCTCAAAACCTCTGAGAATACCTGCCATAGATGCATGTGAAATGTCAGAAGTGAATGCTTCTGGAACATGGCCATACAGCCTGGAAAACACACAACAACTCACTTTTTGGGTTGCCTGAGAGTGAGGAATCAATACTAATAATAAAGAAGGAAAGCATGGAACAGCTATCAAGTATATGATACAAAGGCTAAGGTAGGAAAACCAACACAAAGTATCCATTGTGCGGTGATGAGCAACTAATTAGTGTTCTCAGTTTGGAGTCCCTAAAGTTCATTTCTCAGTCATGACACTACTAGTTCACCCTAGCATTCTTGGTAGGAAAGAAAGATGCTGATCCATAAGCGTTGCTCTGGAAATGTTGATGATGGCCAGTGTGGTATAGTGGTTTGAGTATTGGACTATGACTCCAGGGGACCAAGGATCACATCCCTTATTGGTCATGAAAACCCACCTTTCCTTGAGAGGAAAGCCAATGGCAAGCCCGCTCTGAATAAACATTGCCCAGAAAACCAGTGACATAATGACCTTGGAATTCCCATAAATCGGAAACAACTTGAAGGCTTACTTTCCATGGGTTTTGATTGGTAAGCAGGGATTCAAACCCTGGTCTCCAGAGCTGTAGTCCAATGCTGAAGATACTACACTATGCTGATTCTGTTACCAAGTTTACTAGATGCACCTTATCAAACCCTTTCCTCTCTAGGGAAAGGTAAAGGTTTTCCCCTGACATTAAGTCCAGTCGTATCTGATTCTGGGGGATGTACTCATCTCCATTTCTAAGTTGAAGGTCATCTGGCCAGTATGATTACATGGAGCGCTGTTACCTTCCCGCTAGAGCAGTACCTATTGGTCTACTCACTCGGGTCCGAGGAAATGCTCTATGTTCCTTTCAAACACCTCGTGATGTGACTTGTAATTGTTTTAATGTTTTTACTGTTTTATTGTATGGCTGCATGGCTATCACATGCAGCTTGTTTTATATATTTCTGCCCCGAGCCTGCAGGGAGGAGCGGAATACAAGACCAAATAATAAATAAATAAATTGCATGTTTTTGAACTGCTAGGTTGGCAGAAGCTGGGGCTGACAGTGGAAGCTCACACCACTCCCCGGATTCGAACCAGCGCCCTTTTGGTCAACAGGGTTAGCAGCTTAGCGGTTTAACCCACTGCACCACTGAGGGCTCCTTCTAGAACTTTTTCCTCTCTAGAGCTTGGAGAAGTTGCTCGGTAAGATTTTATTTCCAGATTCCCTCAGACGACATAAAATCGAGGGATCCTGGGGCCTGCTGTTCTAGAGCATTGCCAAAACATGAGCTGCAGAAACAGACTGATTGTCTTGATTTTGCCCATCTGTTATTGCTAATCACAGGTCCATTTATTTCTTTGGTGTCTGTATTGGCTATCTTTGTTTAAAAGACTGATTGCCTTTTAAGATTGTATTTTCCTCTGTACTGAAGTCTGGTGCTCATTTTAAATTATGATTACCGTGTGGTTTGGATTAGCCACTTCGTTGTTTATGGCCGTCCTCTGGTGCGGCTTGCTAAGAGTGGGGCGCACGGGCTTCTCAGAAGGATTGCATCAGCAAGAACATTATGCTCACAGGATCGACAAAGAGCCCAGGATCCTGAGGTCCTCTCTTATCAGGAAACCAGAAGAATCCGAATGCTGATAACATGCATTAGAACAGCGCACCATATCCAAACTGGATTTATAGTTTGATGTGGTACATCAAATCCTGTTCTAGTGAGCTCTGGTTCGCTTCTCTGAACTTAACTTTTAGGGAACGGAGATTGTACATATTCACAATTCATTCAGTTTAACTTCTAGTCCTTGCTCTCATCTAGCTCTCTGACTAAATTGCAAATCACACGACTCCTTACTTGCAGCCATGACAATTAAACTGCTATGGAAGCTATTTATTCATAGCCATGATAGAGGGTATGAATTTAGGGTAATCTTTCCTTAGAGGCTGAGACCCTAGGTTCCTCTAAAGCAAGGGCCCTTGATGGAAAAACCATGGTGGGCAGTAAGAACTGCCAAAATAGCCCCCTAAGCCCCAATAGTAGGTTCTCACCAAGATCTGGAAGTGTGCGCACCGAGAGAGTTCTATCCCAGCTGAGAAAGGATGACAGCAGCAATCATACGCCACGCTGACATGTTTATTTCAAAATTTTCCAGTATTTTTATACATTTTCAGAACTGTCAGTTTCAAATCTCCCGCCTGCCTGCCTGCCTCAATTGGCTGTGGATCTGAGCCAATGGGAAGAGAGAGGAGGAAATGGATGGAACAATGAGGTCGGAACTTGGGTAATGAGATTATAACATGTAGATGAAGATCTGATCGGCAAGAGAAGACCCCTGTGGTCCTCAATCTTGTCAGCTATTGCACTAATTTTGAAATGAATGGTTTTCCTGGTTACGCGAACACAGGATCTGTAGTTTGCCATTTCCTGATGGTATGACATCTGTGGGTGTTTTATCTAGCAAATGTGAAAGGTAAATAGGCTGTATTGTGGCCAACGTCCCAAGTTTCGATCCTAGGAGATGGCCCTTTTTGTTTTACAAAGAAACTTGCCGTGGTGCTCTGATAGATGAAAATCTCAGAGATCAGAATCCCATAGATCCTTTTGTGATTATCAGCTGTTTGGGACAGGCCAAAGAAAGAAAGAATTATGCAAAAGCTTATTGGGGATTTTCCAAGTTTGAGTCATGCATGCATGGTCAGCTTTGCTATCTTTATAAAATACATTTCATGAGGAGGGGGCATGCGGGGAGAGGTACAATGAAGCTTAGGGAGAGGGATATCATTCCTAGTTTTGTTCATCATTTATTTGTCCATTTTATCCAGTTATTTCATAAATAGAGTCCAGGAAGTTTTGGGGGTCCATAAGTATGAAAGTTCATAGGTTTTTCCTTTTATTGGGCAGCAAAACAGTAGGAGAGAGTCCTTGGTTCTAGCATATGGAAGGTCTTTGGTACTTAGTGAACTATAGATCCATCGAATGATCATGAAGCAAACTGAGTTCAGAAAAGTGGGGAAAGGGTCTTTGATGCACTGGATTCGGGAAAAGTTCGTGAAGATGAGTCCTTGGAGGTAGAAGTGAACTACAGATCCCGAGCTGTCCTGGGCCAGGCAAGGCCATCTTGCTGTTGTGGGGTTCCTTGGGATTAGCACAAGGCAACCCCCCCCCCCCCAGGGCGCAGGACTTTGGAATGTATAGATCAGAAAGAAAGGGCCCTTGGTTTTCTACTATCTTTCACAGAACCCTAGGAAGGGGGGGGGGTCACCTTGATATCAGCCATACAGCCCGGAAAACTCACAACAACCCAAAATAAAGACTGTGAATGAAGACCTGAAGTTGTAGGCTGGTGCTTACCTTTAAGGCCTTGCACGGCCTGGGGCCAATGTACCCGAGGGACCGGCTTACCCCATTTTGCCCTACGAGATCAATGCGGTCAGAGAACATCAATCTATTGGCAATTCCCCCTGTCAAGATGCTTAGGCTAACTGCGACCCGAAGGAGAGAGTTTTCAGAGATAGCTCCAACTTTATGGAACGCTCTCCCAGCCGAGACACGAGCCCTCCAAGATCTTATGTCCTTTAGGAGGTCCTGTAAGACCTTCCTCTTTCAACAGGCCTTCAGCTTATAAGACGCCATCAGTGTCCCAGTCTTGTCTGTTGATTTTATCTTTTATACTGCATTATGCTGTGCGTTTCGTATTTAGTACAGCACATTGTGTTTTTAATGTATGAATATTTTAGAGTGCTTTATATGTTTATGTGTTTTAATGTGTTTTAATGTGTTTTATTGTGTATTGCCCTGTTGTGAGCCGCCCCAAGCCTCCCGGGAGTGGCGGCCTAGAAATTCGACAAATAAATAAATAAATAAATAAAAGAGCCTTCGTTTGGGAAAAGCTCCTTCTTCGCTTTAAGAACAGCAGGTACAATTTTATAGTTTATTGGAACAGAATTAAATCCTCTGAGAACATCAAGCAGGAAGTATTGGCTATTGCGTGAGATAACGCCCTACATGGAACTGCGTGCGCATTTTTCCTGTCTTTTTACTGTGCCCTTGTGGGTTTTCCGCTATGTTCTCATTTTTTCCCCTTTGCAAACACATTGGGGGAGGGGGGGAAAAACATTTTTAGAAAAATGTAGAGCTGCATGTCAGTAGGGTGTCAGACTGACTTTAAAAATGTGTGGCGGAGGTGCAATCTTGTCTAGAAACAAAGAAGGAGAACTGAACATTTGGCACGGCCCTATAAGACTTGATGACCTGCTTCGATTCATCATCCCTCTACTTTGTGTCACTATATATAATACACTGCCTCTCATTCTTTGCAGACAAGCAAGCAGTTGGCTCCTAGAGGAGCAATAAAAAAGCTCATTTGACAAAGCACAGGGTCCTAAACGACCCATTTAAATGGCCTCTCTCAATGAATTTAATTGTATGCTTCAGAGCATCCATCTAGCAACTCTGGAGGTCTGGGGAGCCCTGAGATTTGAAGAAGTACGACAGTGACTTCTTTCTCTGTGAAAGAACCAGAACGGATTTCTATTGTAGTTTCAATAAAAGTGGTTTGGATCAAATCCAGAGGAAATGTTTACCGCACACATGGACACACATATACACACATGCACCAAAGCCACCCCCCACTTTTAGGCACAAATGTATCACCGGTTAAGAGACGAAACGACACTTTGGAATGAAAGCTCCCCTTGAAGTGCCGATTTCTGACCTTGAGTCTTGCCCTCGAAAGTCAACTATGCGATCTGGCAGGCATTCTTTTCACAAGATGGTGATTGTCAGCAATTTCACGGATCTGTTGGGGATTATAATTGATTGATTAATTGGCTTTTTTTGGTCAGACTACACATGTCAGCAGTTTTGTCTAGGGTGGAAAGGGGCAAGAGGAGTCAGAGAGGCCTGGTGATGCAATGCAGAATGAAAATGTGTCTTTGGTTTTCCACTTTGCTGAGCTGCAGAAAGCATTCCTGGCTCCTGGAACTGCTCCAGCCCAATGCAGAGAAGAGGGAAGGGGAAAAAAACCCTACATCTCAGAATTTAGGATGGTACAACTGGGTTGGTGGAAGAAGGCCTCCCTGTCCTCCTCTTCCCTGAAGCAACGTCTGCACAAATGATGAAAGGAAGTTGAGAGTATCCATTTGCAGGCCCGGATTACCCATAAGGCCAACCTAGGCCATGGCCTAGAGGTGCAAACCGGGGGGGGGGGGGCAGATCACGGACCAAAAAAAATGTTGAAACAAAAACACAACGTGCTGCCCCCGAACTGCCACCGCGTGACGGTGCACGTGGGCCCGAGCATGGCACTGCTGTAGGTGGGTCTGGCCCCGCGAGCCCCGAAAAAACACCTGCGCTGATTGGCGTGGGTTGTTGTTGATTTATTTGGATATTACTGATCAGCTGAGATGTATTGGGCTACCTGAGTGAATTTGAGGTAAATTGTATGATATTATTTATTTATAGTGTGGGTCTGAGTGATGTGGGGGTGTGGTGCAGTAGAGGTTGGCTTAAAGGGGGCGTAATTCCGAAGTGTGGCCTAGGGTGCAAAAAGGTGTTAATCCGGGCCTGTCCATTTCTGAGCTTTGAGAGTGGATTCAGGTGGGAGAATTCCCAAAGTATTGGAGCAGCACTTTCCTCCACCGTTCTGCAAAACTTGAACTTCCCCAGAATCCATAAAATAGAAATTAATTATTATGTGCCTTTGCATCAACTCTGACATCTCTTGATTCCCATCAGGCATGTAGCCGGGGGGGGGGGCTAAGGGGGCTTCAGCCCCCCCGAAATTCTCAGGGTGGTCCGCGAAAAGGCCTTACTAGTACATTATTTAAACTGTTATGTTTATTCATATCATGATCTGATCACCATGCTCATTATATCTCACATTCATGGGGTTATTGGGATAACAATACAAAAGGTTTGCTAGGGTAGACCCTCTTCCGCCCAGTCTCAGCCCCCCCCCAACCAAACTCAGCCCCCCGATCAAAATCTTGGCTACGGCCCTGATTCCCATCATGGGCTTTTCTTGGCTAGATTTATTCAGAGGAGGTTTGTCACAGCCTGCCTTTTAGGATGAGAGAAAGGCAGCTGAGAGCTATCCCTAAGGTTTCTGCTTTTGTGGGCCTTCAGGCCATTTCTGACGTATAGCGACCCCAAGATGAACCTATCAGGAAGTTTTCTTGGCAAGATCTGTTCCAAGTCCGTCTGCCTTTGCTTTCCTCAGAGGCACAGAAAGTTACCCAGTGGATTTCCATAGATGATAGCATGTATGTTAAAAGTGGAATCATAGTGCAATAACAGTCTAATGTGAGTGGACCCTTAGAATCAGAGAGTTGGAAGAGACCTCATGGGCCATCCAGTCCAAGCCCCGCCATGAAGCAGGAAAATCGCATTTAAAGCATCCCTGTCAGATGGCCATCCATCCTCTGCTTAAAAGCCTCCAAAGAAGGAGTCTCCACCGCACTCCAAAGCAGAGAGTTCCACTGTTGAACAGCTCTCACAGTCAGGAAGTTCTTCCTGATATTTAGGTGGAATCTCCTTTCTTTTCTGTAGTTCGAAACCATTGTTCCGCATCCTAGTCTCCGGGGCAGGAGAAAACAAGCTTGCTCCCTCCTCCCTATGACTTACCCTCATATATACACATGGCCCTCATTGTGTCTCCTCTCAGCATTCTCTTCTTCAGGCTAAACATGCCCAGCTCTTTAAGCCGCTCCTCGGAGGGCTTGTTTTCCAGACCTTTGATCATTTGAGTCACCCTCCTCTGGACACATTCCAGCTTGTCAACATCTCCCTTCAATTGCGATGCCCAAAATTGGACACAGAGTGATTCCAGGTGTGGTCTGACCAAGGCAGAATAGAGCATGGGTAGCATGACTTCCCTGGATCTAGACACTAGACTCCTATTTATGCAGGTCAAAATCCCATTGTCTTTTTTAGCCGCTGCATGACATTGTTGGCTCATGTTTAATATGTCCACGAGGCCCCCAAGATCTTTTTCACACATAATGCTATCCAACAGGCATCCCTCATCCTGTATCTTAAGGCTGAGCCCAGTGAACTTCATAGTTGGTGTAGATCTAAACTCTGGTTCCATGGACAAAGTCTGACAACTTCACCACGTTAGCCCAATTCACCTCATGACTGCAGTGTTGTAGCACATTTACTATCCAAGAACAGCAGTGTCCAGGATTCACACACAAACATACAAGCTCCCACCCAGTTCTCCATTTCTGTTTGCTTTTTGTACATTGCATATATTTCTAACTTTGCAGCCCCTCTCCACTTAAGCAAAAACATCTGCCGAGCATGTATAAATCCCTTATCCTGCAAAGTTCCTGGCCACTGAGGCCTTTCCATGTTTCCTCACATCAGCCTTGTTTCAAGTCAGTTTGACAGTAAAACAAATGAATGCCTGTTTAGTGTTCTTGCTGGGAAAGCAAGGCAAAATGTCTCCGTTTCTCAAAGAGCCTGGTTTGGTTAGTTTCAACGGCATGGAGCTGAAAAGTAGGTCAGTAGAGCAGGTTCATTGCACCCTATTTCAGTTACACGAAGGATAGATGTTGACTTAAGTCTGGTCCAAAACTTGGAGCTTGTAAACACTTAGCTTAACTTTGGTGAAACTGATGGGGTCAAAGAGAGGATGAAAAACGTATGTACGGATTTCTTTGGCTTGACCCTTGAAAAGATGTTAAACATAAATTTCAAACGTACCTTTTTGAACATGCCTGATGAAGAACTAGAAAGGAAATTTGGAAAAAAATTGTTTCACATGACAGTGGTAGCTCGAATAATATATGTCAGATATTGGAAAACCTGAGAGATACCCCATTTAGAAGAACAGGAAAAATATATTACAGATTTGCTGATAATTGATAAAATAACTATTATTAAGAGGAAAACTATTATTTATTATTATTATTTAAAACTTTTATACCCTGGCCTTCTCACCTCCGAAGAGGGACTCAGACCGGCAAACAGCAAGTATTCAATGCTAACATTTAAAATCTAAAAACATCATAACTTTACAATAAAATTTACAATAGAATACAATAAAATAAATACATTTTAATCCATATATTCGGTCCGTATCAAGTGGTTAGCGACTTTAGTCACTTCGCGATCTCCTCCTTCATTCTGCGAAGGCCTCGTTGTACAGCCATGTTTTCACCCGCCTTCTAAAAGTCAGGAGGGAGGGGGCCGATCTAATTTCATTTGGGAGGGAATTCCACAGCCAGGGGGTGACCACAGAAAAGGCCCTGTCCCTCGTCCCCACCAGACGTGCCTGCGAAGGTGGTGGGACCAAGAACAGGGCCTCTCCAGACGATCTTAGCAGTCTTGACGGTTCATAGGGGAGAATATGTTCGGACAGGTAAACTGGGCCGGAACCGTATAGGGTTTTGTAGGTCAACACCAGCACTTTGAATTGTGCTCATAAGCTAATTGGCAGCCAGTGGAGCTGGCGCAACAGGGGAGTTGTGCACTCCCTGTCCCCCGCTATCGTTAGTAGTCTGGCTGCTGCGCGCTGGACTAATTACAGCTTCCGGGCAGTCTTCATAAGCAAGCCCACGTAGAGAGCGTTGCAGTAGTCTATATGGGATGTAACCAGAGCATGACCACCGTGGCCAACTATTAGACAACTTTGTTAAGGAATGGCAACCAAAGATTCAACATCTCAATGTAAAATTTAAAAACGTATATAGAGGATCCTCTAGCAGTTCAAAACATGCAAATGTTAGTAGATCAATAGGTACCGCACCGGCGGGAAAGTAATGGCACCCCATGCAGTCATGCTGGCCACATGACCTTGGAGGTGTCTATGGACAATGCTGGCTCTTCAGCTTAGTAATAGAGATGAGCACCATCCCACAGAGTCTGACAAGACTGGACTTAATGTCAGTGGAAATCCTTTACCTTTATCTGAGTCGCCTTCAGGCTGATATGGGCGGGGTAGAAATGATGTAAATAAATAAATAATTATAAGACTGTACGCAAGGAGAAAGCGGCTGTTAAGTAAGAGCCTATGACACCTTTATATATACTATTTAAATAGAAGACTTTGACCCCTTAAAGAAAATATTTTATCTGAGAAATGATTGTGGAACACTAATAGCTGGAAAGTATTGCACTGTATGCAACAAACACTTGCAAATGTATGTCTATTTGAATTTTTAAAAAATGTCATTTGCTGGATTTGGAGCCACTTAAGATTTTTAGGTGCATTTTTTATTTTTTTAAACCCAAACAAATACAAAACGATTAACACTAAATAACCCATTTGGCTGCCTGTATTTTAAGATGGGTTTTAGAGGACATTCATGCTATTACTGCAAATGTGCACAGCGAAGTTAAGAAAGCTGTACGTCTAGCTTACAACATTGTAAATACTGCCAGCCTACATTTAAAAAATGAGTAATACATCTGTACTGTGATTTAAAATGTGTATCTGTTTTTTGTTTGTCTGGCAGTAATGCTAGACAAATTCATATGCTTGATCCCAGCATCAGCGATGGTCTGTTATTTATGGGAACGAAATACATACTGCAGTAAGGATTTGGATTCAACCCATCAACTACGTCAGGATCCTTATGAACAAATATTTTGGATTTCTTTTTGTTTGGCTCAAGAACATATATTTATAACTTGATGTGGACCAAACATGACATTTACACCTAGCTTCCCATCCAGACCATTTCGGTGCAGATTCTTGAGCTTGGTCTATATTGAATTGGACATTGTGTGAAACAAATATTTTGCTTGTTTGGTTGATTGATTTATGTCCCACTTCCCAATGGGTGACCTGAGGCTCTCTTCCTCAGAGAAAGACAAAGGCAAGCCTTGGAACAAATCTAGCTAAGGAAAAAACCTTATAGTTTTGCCATAAGTTGGGGGGGAAACTTGACGCCGCTCAAAAACAAATCCGCCAACACTGGATCATCTTCGATCCAGCTGTCCTCATGTCAAAAACACTGGAGATACCTTGTGGTTCTATTTCTGCTGTACTTGAACTTCATCTACAGAACCAGCCATGCACCACATGGACTACTTGCAATGCTCTCGAGATTGAGTACATCTTATTTAGTTCGTATAAACACGGAACTAAAAAGGTAAAGTTTTCTCCTGACATTAAGTCTAGTCATGCCTGACTCTGGAGGATGGTGCTCATCTCCATTTCTAAGCCTAGGAGCCAGTGTTGTCCATAGACACCTCCAAGATCATGTGGCCAGCATGATTGCATGGGACGCCATTACCTTCCTGCAGATGCAGTACCTATTGATCTACTCATACTTGCATGTTTTCAAACTGCTAGGTTGGCAGAAGCTGGGCCTAACAGCAGGAGCTCACCCCGCTTCTCAGATTCGAACTGTCAACCTTTCAGTCAGCAAGTTAACCCACTGCACCACTATTGGAGGGGGGGGGGCTAACATGGAACTAGTCAGATATGTTTGTCGAAGCACCAGCAATTACTTTCAAAAGTCCTCAAGCTAGTTCTTCTATTGTCCCAAGTGGAGGAAATAAACATTTTTGGTCTGGCACATGCCAAACCCCAGTAGTCCTTATTCCTATTTATTTATTTATTTAAAACTTTTATATACTGATCTTCTCTACCTCCGCAGAGGGACTCAGGCTGGTTAACAGCAAGGATTCAATGTCAAATTACAATTTAAAACACCATAAAAACAATAAAAGATTAAAATACAAGTAAAATAAATACCGTGTTTCCCTGAAAGTAAGACAGCGTCTTACTTTCTTTTCCCCCCTAAAAGTCCCCCTAAGGCTTACTTATGGGGTACGTGTTATATAAACTAAGACGTACCCCATCCCACGCCCATGCCGCGCCGCCCGTCACGCCGCTGCCGCCCGCAACCAGCCCCCATCGGCCGTGGCACACCTCCGGTGCAGCTTTTTCCTTGGACGAAGAAGGGAGGGGAAAGGAGCCAGGGCGTGGCGAAGCAGCGCCTCGTCAGAGTGACGCAGCGCCGCTTCTCCACGCCTCTGGCTCCTTTCCCTCCCTTCCTTGGACGAAAGAAGGGAGGAAAGGAGCCAGGGCGTGGAGAAGCAGCGCCGCGTCAGAGTGACGCAGTGCCGCTTCTCCACGCCTCTGGCTCCTTTCCCCCCTTCCTTGGACGAAAGAAGGGAGGGGGAAAGGAGCCAGGAGGCCTGGCAGAAAGGTGCGCCCGGAGGTGTGCCACGGCCGATGGGGCGGCAGCGGCGCGGTGGCACAACGAGGTACGGCTTACTTTCGGGTACGGCTTATATTAGCCGACCCCCCTGACACCCCCGATACATCTTACAATCGGGGGTGTCTTACTATCGGGGAAACACGGTACATATAAATACATATACATGATATGGATCAATTGATGGTATCTTGCCATTGGTTTCGGCCAAGGAGAATGAATGGGTGAGTCAGATGGGACATCCAAAGCTTTTCGAAGGCAGGATGTCCCCTTTGTAAGAAATGGCAAAATCACCATAGGGCACGTCTCCCAGATGGACATGCTCCGATGTCTGAAAGCACATGCCCAAGGGACATTTTCTTCAAATGGGCCAACTCCGAGGTTTGAAGGGTTGTTATTGTCCATGCAAGCAGGGGCGGTCCTATAAGATAGGCCAAGTAGGCGGCCGCCTAGGGCGCCATCTGGGAAAGGGGCGCCATCCTGGCCGCATGGGGCGCCATCCTGGCCCTGCCGATGTTTCTCAGACAGTGCTGCAGCTGCCTGCTTTTTGACCCCGGCCTTATGCGCTCCGACGCCGCTTCTGGGCACGTGCGGAGGTTTTCACGCAGGCGCAGTTGCTCTGGAGCTGAAGTTGAGCGCAGGAGCAACCGCACATCGCCGAAAACCTCTGCGCATGCCCAGTAGCTCCCTTGCGCAGAAGCCTGTAAGCAAAGCACTCCCTATCAGGCAGGCAGGGAGGGCTTTCCCTCTCTCCTTGCCTCCGCCGCGCGCGCGCGTTTGCAGGGAAGGAGAAAAGAATCAGTGAAGGAAGTGTAAGTGAAGGAATGAATGAAGGGCTTTCCTCCTCCTCCTCTATGACCTCTTCTCTCCCTCCTTCCTTTCTTCGGATCCATTTCTGTCTAGACCTGAGGGGCCTGAGGCTATGAGGAGTTGTGGGAGTTGGAGTCCAAACCACCTAGAGGGAGGGAGGGCCCAAGTTTGCCCAGGCCGCGCTGCCTGTATTCGACCTCATTTGAACATTTTGGCTGTTTTTCTATTTACATTGGGATCCTAATTTTGGACTTATGGGAGATTCCTATGAATTATGAGTCGGGTGATAGGTAATATATTCTGATTTTGATGCATTTACATTGCATTTCTTGTTGATTATTATACAGTTCTGCTTAATATTGTCATACAATATAATACAAATACAATATAACAATAGAATGATGATATATTTTATATTACATGTAATATTACAAACAATATTGCAGTATAGTGGTATTGTACAAAATAGTAATATATAATATTTTATTTTACTTTATTTTGGGTTATTTGAGTTTTATAGGAGTAATGAAAATATTTAGTAGAGGATAATTTTATTTAAATAAATAATGTTATTATTTTATAATAATAATATAATAGAATGTTACATTATATTATAATGTCAATATATTATAATATAATTATATTGTAATGTAGTATAATATAATTATGATATAATATAGTATGAGTATGGTATAATATATTGTATATACATTGATACAATATAATACTACTAATGGTATTGTGATATAATTGTATATTTGTTTTACATGGGGGGCGGCAAAATAATGTTGGGGGGGCACCAAAATAATGTTCGCCTACCATTTAAAATTACCTTAGACCGCCCCTGCATGCAAGCATCCTTTGTTAAGTCCTTTTCTTTTATTAGGGATTACTAGCCCAAGAAATTCCTGAGCCTTGCCATGCTGGGGTCACGAAAAGGTGGCATTTCATATTTCATGTAGGAACACAGGCAAGGGGAAAACACATAGGGAATATATTCATATTGGAGGGAAATAGGAACCATATCATCTCATATCAGCCCATCCCACCTACCAGAGTCCATTAGGAGTCATAAATTATGATAAAAGTCCATGGGTTTGAAAGAAACAAAGTTCCCAAAAAGTTTCTGAAAGTCCTTCAAAAGTGGGCGAGAGTCCCATAGAAGTTCAAGAAAGTTCATAAGTGTGGGTTACAAAGGCATTGCCATGTGGGGCCATAGAGCCATTGGAAGAGCCTTAGGTTCTCACATGGGGGAGAGATAGGGGATTATGGGATCATTCCAGCCTGGTAAAACTATGAATCCTTTGGTTTTGAACTATCTTTTACAGAGTCCGAGTTGGGGGGCACCTCCGATATCAACTGCATGTAAGTTTCTGCTGCTTATGAACTGTGCATCTAGCACTCTGCTATATTTTTGGTGGAATCACTCCCAGAGAAGGTTATTTTGAGCCTAACAGCTCCTGATTCCCAACAAGATGGAATCTCCAAGATCTCCATTTACATTGGTATTTCCACCCATCAAAGGGATTTCCTCTGGGAGAAAGGTTTGTATATATTTTTTCAACTGAATGAGCCTCTTCACTCCCTCATATTCTTTTAGAGTTGGCTGATTTTCAGAATAATCGGTCCAAGACCACCTAAGAGACTTGCTACAGGGCCACCAGGAAATGTATTCACCGGGATCATTGGCTTCTGCAGCAATTGTTGATCAAGAAAGGTGAGCAATGATAGGAAACAGACTTTGGACATCCCCAGTGGAGGCTCCGTTTGTTTATTTATTATCTTTTCTTGGCTTCGGTTCTTGGCCAGAGCGTGCCTCTGATCTTCTCTTGAAAGCAGAGCTGGGGTTCTCCTGCATTGCCTCAAAAGCCGGACCCCCTTTTCCATGCCAGGGCTGTGCCCAAATTCCAACACTCAGCGCTTGGACCTGCCTGAAAGGAGCAGATGATGAGGTGAGGCACGATTAGATTCAGTGGCACTTCAAAAGCATGAATGAAAAAAGATCACTTTGAAAGTTGTCTTGAAAAAGGAACAACGCCTGTGACCGGTAAAGAAACACCTCCCTCCCTTTTTTCAACCTGGAGAACGAATCTTCTTACGCAAAGGAAGGAAAGTATCTAGCCACATCAAAAAGGAAATCTTTGGACATCTCCCCATGTAAACCGCAGCCTGAACAATTTGGTTCAGAGTAATGCTGAGATGCCTAAGTTGTTCATGACTTTAATCATAACCCTGATTGAGTCTCCCAAGCAATGTTGCTGCCCTTGGTGAAAACTATTTTCACTCTTGCGTTATGTTGTGCGCATGGAGAGAGAATTTTTCCTGTGTACAAAAGCCTCCTAGGACAGTTTTGCAATTGTGAGCACTGTTCCTACATTCGATTGCATCCAAACTATGAAATAAATGATTTTTTAAAGGACTGAAACAATTATGGGAGTCAACTTGTGGTGGGTTTGAAAAGGCCCTTGCAGAAATATCAGAGGGATCCCTTTCCACAAACTCACATGCCTGTAATTTTCTTAGCCCTGAGAAAAGCTGAGGTTGCTTGGAATCTTTTTTCCATTGCCATGACTTATGCATGCAAATTGTGTGTGTGTTTCCCAAACCTGTGAGAACATCCAAGGATGCCTTTCTATGTGCAGTAACCAAGTCTGAAACGGCAATGACATTTGACAAATAAACACACTGCCCAATGGCTCACAGGATAACATGAGCAGAAGTGCTAGAGGATCCTGATATTTCTCATAGCCCTTCTGTGCAATACAACAACATTTGGATGAAGGCAAGATTATTATTAAGAACATAAGAACATAAGAAGAGCCATGCTGAATCGGGCCTCAGCCCATCTAGTCCAGCATTCTGTGTCACACAGTGGCCCACTAGTTGTACACAGGGATCTCTAGCAGAAGGGAGGGCAAAACCCTCACCTGCTCCCGACCCCCCACAACCAGTACCCGGGGAAAATCCTGCCTGCCTCCATCAACACAGAGGTGGCACTTGAATTTCAGTAGCTACTGAGTTTATTCAATATATACTGCCACTCCCCAAAGGCTCATAGTGGTTTACAAATAGAATAATACAGTTTACAATAAATAACCACAAACATACATACATATGGTAAATAAACAGATTACAAATAACTATCAATTAACTACTAACGAGCCTGATCTGCATACAGTATACAAATGCAACAATAATTTAACAAATACCTATCTCAAGGACCAGCTCTGAATTATTACTTCCTAAGCTGCCAGTTTATGACAGGTCCCATGATATGATGATCCCTAGCCAATAACAGGGGGGAAGCTCAGTGGTGGATGCTTCCCCCTGTGGGATGGGGTAAAACCCAAGAGAAACGGGGTATGAGGTGACAGGTTCCCCCCTGCTAGGCCCCACCAGATTCGCCATGATCCATAGCAAATCCTTTAGTTAATGTGATTAAGTCCAAATCAACCCAGCCAGTTTTAATCATTGTGGTGTTCCAGCCTAGTGGCCATAGACAGACACTGGGGGTTCCAGCTGACCAGGGTCAGATCAGGGATGATGGGTAGCCAGATGGATACGGGTCTGCAGATGAAGAATTAGCCTGGGATGATGAATGGTTACGTGGGTATGGGCCTGAAGACGAGGATAATTATGACTCCATGGAAGTTAGTTCTGAATTAGACAGTGAGAGGCCCAGCGACCTTGATTCCCACGAGAACTTCTCCACTCCCTTGCCAGGCGAGCATTCCGAGGATAAGGAGGATCGAATTTCCCAGCAGGATAGCGCTGCACCTGGGGCCGCTAATGAGCAGGAATTTGACAGGAGGGCTAGCATCAGATCCTCCCAGAAAGATTGGGGTTTGAGGAAGGGGGTGCGTTGGTCACATAAAACTTAGTCCCCTTTATTAGATTGTGCTGGGGTCGTTGAAGTCAGACCTGAAGCTACGTTCAGCTTGGAAGGACTTGCGTCCTGGGTTTCAAGTTCTTGTCGACAGCAGGAACGGTTTGCCTTGCCTATGCAATCTTGTTTTCCATGGGTTTTCCATGGGCCAGTTTTCTCTACCACTGTTTTGGAACTATTTTGAATTGCCTTTTGCTTTGGATTTGAATTACCTTGCATCTTTCTACCTTTGGACTACTTCTTATTCTAAATAAAAGTACATTTATAGCATCTGCCTGGTGTGTGTGATCTAGGGGGGACTGCCGCGATCTGAGGTGCAACAATCATGAATTTTAAACTCACGTCCTGTGTTCATATTTTAATCTTTGTTCTAAGTATTTTAATATGTCTCTTTTTATTAAATGGGTCCCCTGGTAGGAAAATTAGGACGGGATGGGTTAAACTGAAGAGGTTGAGCTGCTGACAGCTTCAAGGCAGGATTAGGTTGGTAGTTCGAATCTGGGGAGCGAGGTGAACTCCCGCTGTTAAGCCCAGTTTCTGCCAACCTTGCAATTTAAAAAACATGCAAATTTGAGGAGCGAGGTAGCTCCCGCTGTTATTTCAACCTTGCAATTTAAAAAACATGTTGACCACTCCAGCGGGAAGGTAATGGCGCTCCATTGAGTCATGCCGGTCACATGACCTTGGAGGTGTCTACAAACAACGTCGGCTCTTCAGCTTAGAAATGGAGATGAGCACCAGATGAGCATGACATGACTTTATGTCAGAGGAAACCTTTACGTTTACCTATAATGTAGAAATATGTTTTAATATGTGTATATGATATAATGATTATGTGTTTTAGCTAAATTGTAATCTGCCTCAAGCTATGAGAAGAGGCATGTAAGAAATAAAATTATCTTTATTATTCATACTTTTTGCCTTTTTCGTGTCACAAATGGGTATCTCATAGAGATCCCTCGTATGCAAGATAAGAGAAGTCCCATAGGTTATAGACTCCTTCCACACAGTACTGTATTTTGGCGATTCGCAGTTAAAACAAGAGAAACTGCTCTTGTTTAGGGTGACTCATGCAGAAATTTCTATTTAGGTCAACTGGAGTGCTGGAGAAAAGCCCAAAAGGTCAAATAGACATTAGTGAGAAGACTGCAGATCAGAAGGAAAATGATAATGACTACAACTTGCAGGATCCACAAAGTTTGGGAACTTTACAATCTCCTGCCACATCCTTTAAAGTCTTTCCTTTTGAAGGACCCAGCAGTTTTGTAAGGAGCCTTTCTTTCTTAGCAGGAGGTCAAGACAGCCAGCTTTGTTCTTCCGCTGCCTTGTTCCGGATTCCCGGCAAACACATCCGACCTTTCTGGTTTTTCCCCAAATTGCTGAGCATGCCAGGAAAAGGAAGATGCAAATCCCTTGGAAATTGCATTGCCTCAATCAAGCGGCCTTATTATTGGAAGCCAGCATGCCCTGAGTTGTTTCCTGATCTAGGAAAAGCAACATATCGGAAGCAGTGGAAAGTTACTACTATCAGCCCCAAAGAGGTCTGATGAGGAGAGATTAGCTTGAATAGCACACAAACCCCTTCTTTGCAAAAGACAGGGAAATATTGTGCTTGCGTTACATCCAACAGTTGCATCTGGACACAAGATTAACATCAGCAATATGTTTACTTTACAATCAGTCCTTTTTTACTTTCATGTGAATTCTTCGAAGATTTTTTTTCCTCCAGCAAGGTATCTAATGATCAACACATTTATTTACAGCTAAAATTAATACCCGAGAGCCCACTTGTATCACGTAGATGCATCTTCATTTTAAGATTGGCAAAGAAGGACTTTATTTCAGTCCCACCACCTTCAAAGGCATGTTTGGGGTTTTGTTTATTGTGTCAGAAGCAAATTGAGAATACAGTTATAATGTATAGAAAAACAACAAAGTTTAAAACTTGGCATTACACTACATTTCCTTTGACCAGAAGCTGGCCACTTCAATTGCCTCTGGTGTTGTAAGAAAGTTTTCTATTGTGCATGTGGCAGAGCTCAGACTGCATTGTAGCAAGTGGTTTGTGGTTTGATCTTCCCCACACTCGCATGTTATGGGCTCCACTTTGTAGCCCCATTTCTCAAGGTCAGCTCTGCATCTCATGGTGCCAGAGTTCAATCTTTTCAGTGCCTTCCAAGTTGCCCAGTCTTCTGTGTGCCCAGGAGGAAGTTTCTCATCTGCTATCAGCCACTGAGTGAGGTTCTAGGTTTTAACCCGAGGGGTTGCCAAAGATAAGTATTTTCTATTGGGGGATCTGATTTGGCTCAATTCTATCATTGTTTGGGTTCATAGTGTTCTTTGATTGTAGGTGAATTATAAATCCCAGCAACTACAACTCTCAAATGTCAAGGTCTATTTTCCCCAAACTCTACCAGTGTTCACATTTGGGCATATTGAGTATTCATGCTAAGTTTGGTCCAGATCCATCATTGTTTGAGTCCACAGTGCTCTCAGGATGTAGGTGAACTACAACTCCAAAACTCAAAGTCAATGCCCATCAAACCCTTGCAGCATTTCCTGTTGGTCATAGGAGTTCCGCATGCCAAGTATGTTTCAATTCCATCATTGGTGGAGTTCAGAATGCTTTTTGATTTTTGGTGAACTATAAATCCCAGCAACTCCAACTCCCAAATGACAAAATCATTCTCAGTCCCACCAATATGCAAATTTGGGCATATCGAGTATGTGTGCCACATTTGGTCTAGAGCAGGGGGGTCCGCACTTTTTCAGCATGCGAGCTACTTATATTAAAACCAAGTCAGAAAGATCTTCCTACCTCCTCAAGACTGGGGAGGGGAGGGGTGCGGTGGGGCTTGGCCAGAGGGGGCGGAGCCAGGCTGCGCCAAGCCCCACCCCCTCCCCTCTGGCTTTGGAGCTCCCAGCAGCTTCTCCAGGCTTGAGGATGGCAATGCCAAGCCAGTGGTGACATAGCTAGTACACGCCTGGCTTGGCCCTGCCCTCCTCAAACCTGGAGCAGCTGCTGGGAGTGCCGAAGCCGGGGAGGGGCGGAGCTTGGCGCGTCCTGGCTCCGCCCCTCTGAGAAGCACCCCATCCGGCTGGGATCGACCTCCTTCGGTCCCAGGATCAACTGGTCGATTGCGATTGACTTCCTGGGCAGCACTGGTCTAGAGGATGAATATACATCCTGCATATCATGTATTTACATGACAGTTCATAACAGTAGCAACATTACAGTTATGAAGTAGCAACCCAAATAATTTTATGGTTAGGGGTCACCACAACATGAGGAACTGTATTAAGGGGTCGCGGCATTAGGAAGGTTGAGAAACACTATCCTCAGCTCCAGCAAATCTTGACTTTGCTAACCCTAACACACAGATCTGTTTAAAATGGTATAAACGGCATTACTGCACTTGAAACGTGGGGATCGTCCCTAACCCAGCCTGCCTCTTCATGTTTCCCCAAATCGACCCCAGCTTTCTTCAATCTGTTAAACTGCTGAAACGTTCTTGATTGCTATTGCATGCCTGGCCCTTCCAGAGATCTCTCCCAAGGGGAGCCCGTTTATGCACACTTTCTCAGACTTGCAGAACCTTTAATCAGTTTGACCTCTCTTAAACAGGCCCAGCCCAAACTTTTCCCCTTATTTTCCCAAAGTTTCTGCAACCTTCTGTAACACTCCTCCCCCAGATTGAAGCTTTCCTTCACCCAACTAGCCCCAGAAGCCTCCCATTTCAGCCCTCGCCTCCTCCTTCCAGTGCAGGAAGCCTGCTCATTTGACCCACTGAACGTACCAAACCGGTCCCTCCTTCCCTGTAAAACAGTTCCCACCACCCCCTCATTACTCATTTATTGCTGGCTCAGCCTGAGTGAGCTGGGCCTTTAATGGCTCCCAGTTGGAAGCAATTAGTTAACAGAAAGTAGCTGGGCTGCTGATAGCCACAGGGTCATGATAGGCTACAAATCCCGATTGTGAGTGCTTATGGTTAAGAGTCGGGGGGGGATGAAAGAAGTTGGGGGTTAACCTGACACCTGACCCTGAAGCACCCCAATTCCTTGACATGGGAAATGAAAGGCTTCCGGGACAAGAAGATAAGATACCATAGACTTAGAAGCACCAAAGATCCAGGGAGTTCCATACCCACTAATTGTCCAAACTAAACCTCTGATCTAGAACATGGCCATATAGCCCGAAAAACCTACAACAACCCATAAGAACATAAGAACATAGGAAGAGCCATGCTGAATCGGACCTCAGCCCATCTAGTCCAGCATTCTGTATCACACAGTGGCCCACCAGTTGTACACGGGGATCTCGAGCAGAACCCATTGATTGTCAACTGGCCATGAAAGCCTTTGACAATACATTAATCCTCTGTCATCCCACTTTTTCAGTTGTTTTCAAAATGTCCCAGTTTATCTCTCCTCCACCCTCTTTCCATCTTTCAGTTGCTCCAAAGTGCATAAGACATTTGCACTCAATTAACTCAGCAAAAGAACCAGGCAATGTTTTGCCCTTTCCAGTAGCCACAAACCAAAGCAAACTGCTGCAGCCACTCCTTGGTTGTGCATTCTTCTGCATTCATCGTTATCATCATGACCACATTCAAAGTTGATTCCATCTGTGACATGTTTGGGGATATAGTGTTGGCTCCTAGCAAGAAAATCACATTTCAAGGTTGTGGCTTTCAGGAATAAGGCTCCGCATGCCCTCTCTCCCCACCCCACCCCCCAAAAAACCCTGCGGCAATTTCACTTTCATTGCTATGCTTAATGGAAATTAGGTGTTGAGGTGGTGACCCAGTTCATACCTTTTGCTTTTTAACAAGGTGTCACAGGGAAGGAATACGCCCACCATTTGGAGCAGACTCCAAGATGAAATGTGTCAAAATTCTCCCTCCAGGATTCTTTTTGGTCAATGAGCCTGCCATCACCTTACAATAACACAAATGCCTTTCTGGTTTCTGTGTGTGGCTGTGCCGGGGAATTCCTATCCCAGCTTGAGTCTCTTATTCCCTCAAGCAAGCAGGCAAACAAAACTCAAGAAAGCAACAAGGTGCTTTTGAGAAACCGAATTAGTGGCTAGGACTCTCTTTCTGTATACATTCTAACTATCCTAATTTGGCAAGGACCATCCTAATAATTTGTCTCTGGTAACTCTGGTAAAAACCAGGAGTAAACAGTAAACAACAAAGCCTAGGCTAAAGAATACAAGCAAAGACACAAGGTGTATAGTACAAAGGCACAACAGAGAAAAGTATCAATATCAAAATATATATTAGTCACAATTGTGAAGCATACTATTATATTGTACAAAACATGAATCATACCGCTCATGTTCCATAGAAACATGGAAGGGACCATACATGTCCGATAGTCGGTGGGTCCATAATTCCAAAGAGGAAAAGTTCAAGTTCCAGATAGTGCAATTACAATCCTCAAAATATCAGGTTGCAAATGCCTCTTGGTCCACTCTTCCATGACCAACAGACCAACGAAAAGCAACTTAAGTCTAGGCACTCAGCCCTGTGGCAAGTGCTCTGTTTGCCCTAACATCTCTAGAAAGAAATACATCTACAGCCCCTCTAAAAAGAAAACCTTTAAGATCCAGGACTTTGCCACTTGTGCGTCTAAATTTTGCGTGTATGGGATAACTTGTGGCTGTTTTATGATTTATATAGGTCAAACTCAGAGGGAAGTACGCACCAGATTTGTGGAACATCGTTGTAAAATATCTCATGGTGCCACTGTAAAGCTGCTAACCATTCGGCTTCATCTTTAAGACTGAGAGTACTTGAAAGGATCACTCCTAACCTTCATACCAACACCTCAGCCCCATTAAGAAAGGCGGAAAATAAATGGATCCTAATCCAGGACACTGAGTGGCCTCACAGCCAGGCCCGGATTAACAATTTTTTGCGCCGTAGGCCACACTTTGGAATTACGCCCCCCTACCACCACCACCCCACACACATCACTCAGACTCACACTAAAAATAAAACCTTATCTTCTCCTCCCTCCCTCCCCGGCGGGCCTGAGCTGATGCTGCTGCGGGCCCTGGGGAGTGGGAGAATGATTGCTGTGGGCAGCAGAAATGGAGCTCAGGGCAGGGGATTTCTTTCCGCTCTGCAAACCTGGCCCTGGATCTCTCTCTCTCTCTCTCCACTGAAAAGGCAGCAAAAGGCGGGAAAGAAGGCCACTCACCCAGGACGCTGCCCTTTCGGCGGAGGCAAGAGAAGAGATGGGGCTGCTGGTGCGTGCCTGGCCTCCGAGCCACCGCTCTTCATCCTGTTGTGCCGAAATCTGAGGAGGAGAAAGAGGAAGGTACGGGAGCCGCAGGCGGCGAGGCTGGGGACATGCAGGAGCTCCTCTCCGCGCTTTGCGTTTCCTTCCTTGCCCACTGCAAAGGCTGTCGGCTTTGCAGTGGGCAAGGAAGCCCCCATCTGACCCGGTGGGGTCAGGTGCTAATCAGCCCCCACCTCCGCCGGGGGGGCAGGTTCCGGCCCCAGGGGTTCCTTTGGCTTTGGATCCAGATGAAGGTGATGCAGAGGATGATGGATCTGCATCACCAACGGGCAGTCTGCAATGGGAAGACACCTGGCCGGAGGCTTATTCTGATGACGAAGCCTCTCCTGATTCCGGACCTGATACGGAATACGAGAGACCTGGAGGTTTCAGTTCTCAAGAAAGGTTGTTTTCACCAGATGTTGCGGAGGACATGGAAGCCGAGTCAGAGCCAGTTTCCCAGGAAGATAATGGCGCAGTTGGTGCCATTCCTGAGCGGAGATTCGACCAAAGGGGGAGTATTGTGGCTACAAGGAAAGATTGGAAATGAGGCCTGGAAAGGCGCTGGTCCCACAAAGGGGGGAATTAAGTACTCACTCGGTGGGAAAGTTCCTCAGTTTGGTGGCCACGTCTGAACTGGAGAGACGTTGCAGTTTGCTGTTCTCCTGGAAGCTAGAGTCTGGCTTGCCTGGCCAAGAACCACCTTGGGACCTTGTTGATTCTATGAACTTTGGATTACCTTGCTAACCACGGACTAAGTTGCCTTGCTTGATTCGCTTTGTTTTTATGGACCTTGCTTTTGATCCTTGCTGTTTGAATACCTTTGAATATTGATTGCTTTTTACCTTGGACTATTTGCTCTTTACTTTTTGGACATCTTCTTCACCTGCTTCTAATTTTGTGCTTAATAAATAGTTAATTGACATTGTCTGAGTGTGTGTGATTACGGGGTGCAGTCAGGGCCTGCGTTGTGACATCGGCAGAGGATGCTGGCGGGGCGGCCAAAGCGGGCCAGCAGCCCCATCTCTTCTTCTGCCTCCGCTGAAAGGAAAGCGTTCTGGGTGAATGGCCTCCTTTCCCGCCTTTTACTGCCTTCTCAGTGGAGAGAGAGAGAGAGGGAGAGAGAGAGAGAGAGAGGGAGAGAGAGAGATATCTCCTGCCCCAGGCTGCCGCCGGGCCCTCTCCTCTACCCAAGTGGAGGAGGCCTCCCTCTGGGGCAGGCACCTGTAGCCGGGCGCGCTCTCCTCCACCGGAGCCCATCTGGGAGAAAGGGAGGGAGACCTCACTGGAGGTTTCCTCCCAGAAGCACACTCTCCTGACATTTCTCCCTCAGGGGAAGGCTGAGACAACTTTTTTGAGGGGGGGGGTCCGTGATCTGCGCCCCCTTCAGCTTGTGCCTCTAGGCCATGGCCTAGGGTGGCCTTATGGGTAATCCGGGCCTGTTTGTCTGTCATCTTGGTTTCTCTCTCCTCTCACTTGCTCCTGGCTTACTTCAATTGCTGCAAAGAAAGTTCGAAGAGGGAAAGTGGATTGCACTCTATTAATTCAGCAAAAAAGAGGGGACAGAAAGAGGCAAAATCTTGCACTTTCTGGTAAACTAAAGCACAAGCAAACTGCTGCAGCTTCTCTAGCTTGTACATCATTCCTATTAAAAACTTTTGCCACCTAGGCCATACTTGAATGTCTTTATCCATTTTTGCATTACATCTTCCCATACTTTCCCACATGTGTTTTCGTCTGTTGAATGTGGGAAGGTGTGCTTTTGGCTGAAAACATAAAGATGATGAGGCATAGAAGCATATTTTGGCACAACTGTCCATATTTGCATTGAGAATCAGCAGTCACTCCAGTTGTTGGAAGGCTTCCACAAATAAATGTACATAGAAGGCGTGGCACAGTGTCCACCAAGGTTTGCACAAAACATTTCACTGCTTTGGACAAAAGATGAGATGCTCACCCCATCTATTCCTTGTACCCAAAACAACTGGAATGGTATGCAAACCTTACTTCAATGGTGGCAACGAAGTTGGGGCTGCTAGTTTAGAGGGTTCAGGGCAAGCTGTGTGGTGATCAGAGCTTTGTCCTGACTGAAAGCTTAAAAGGAATGGATATAGTCTGCCATTGCTAACCCCCAAGCATTTCTGCCTGGAGTGGTTACCTTATGTTGTCTAAATCAGTGTTTTTCAACCTTTGTTGAGCCGCGGCACATTTTTTACATTTACAAAATCCTGGGGCATACCACCAACCAAAATGACACAAAATGACACTCTAACACAGTAATACATACAGTATAGTTAATATGTTTTTAATGTATTTATACACTCAGTGTGAAACCTGGGCCTGTTTCGATGAACACAACATATAAATGACTTCCTCTCACATATTTATACATGGCTACCATGTCTTCTCTCAGCCTTCTCTTCTTCAGGGTAAACATGCCCAGCTCTTCAAGTCGCTCTTCATAGAGTTTGTTCTCCAGACCTTTGTGAAATTTCACCCTGAGTGAAACTTGCTTCCAGTTAACTATGGATGTCATGAAGCTGTTATCAACAGTTCCTTGGGGGCGGGGGGACTCTCAAAAATCCAGTAAAATAGTTTTTAAAAGCCATTTCCAAGTAGAGAGGCTCAATTTGTTTCTTGGAAACCTGTGAGGGGGCTGCGAGGAGGGGGGAGAGTGCCAATGGTTTGTTGACCGAAATAAAGGCTACTGACTGACTGACTGACTGAATTTCCCACGGCACACCTGATGATCGGTCACGGCACACTGGTGTGCCACGGCACACTGGTTGGGAAACACTGGTCTAAATGAAGACACAACTATGGTCCCCACCCTCTTATTCGAAATATATAGGAAGAATGGCTCATAAAGCCACCATGAGTGTGACCTCACTACCAAGACATATAGATCAATGTGATACTTACTTCTTGACACTTCCTTGTATCTCACCCCCAATGACAGCCTGGAGCCAACCCTAGTCATTGTATTCTACCTTGCCATCCTTGAGTACCAAATCTTTCCTTATGATTAAGTGACTTTCCAAAGTCTATAAAAGGATTCAGTGGCAGAGAAAGGAGCTGACCCTTGGCCTCCAAAGTTTCTCAACTTCTCCTTAACAGCAAAAGTTTCCTCTGACTTCCTGGTTGTGTGGCCCATTGTGTGCCTGTTATCCATCACAGTGGCCCCAGAGATTTCTGTCTCTTTGATAGCGTTGGTTTTTGTTTATCCTTAATTTCCTTGCATGCTGCATGGGAGAGGGGGTAATCTCCCTTCCGGTCAGAGCTTATCTATTTTGTATTCATCCGTCTTTCCTGAGATAGTTGCCATCTGGCAATGGGATTGCATTGCTGCGGCTGTCAGGGGTTACCGGAAGTTGTCGGATGCACATGTATACCCTCGGGGAAGCAGATACAATGATGCGTGTGTGTCTTTTGTGGAACACAAACATATCTGCTCTACAGCTCATAGGATCTCAGCCAATTTGTTTGCAGTAAAATGTTCTGGCATCAAAGCACCTTAAAGGGGAGGCAGGCTTCTGCACAGTTCCTAACACGAAGAGACAAAATCATCCAGTACACAGCAGCCAGACAAATCCCAAAAGGGAATGCATTCTCCTCATTCATTGTCGGAAATTGCAAGCATTTCTTTACTCCAAGGTGATTTGAGGCCATTGCCTTTTATAGGAGATAAATTGACTGAAATTCTGCAGCAGTATGGCAAGCATGGATCTCTGTATGCAGAGTTATGCATTCTTTCTGCTCTGCCACCTTTCTCAATGAGGGCGCATCCAGACAGCCACTTTAACACGGGAGTTCCTGCAATTAAAAGGTGGCCTCTAAATGACATCCTAGAGCAGGGGTGCTTACTAGGTAGCTCAGGAGCTAATAGTAGATCTTCGGCCCTCTTCCAGGTGATCTTCGGGCCTCACCAGCTGGATGGGGCGCTCCTGCCATGTGCGCACACACCCTGCGCACACGCGTGCTCCTGCTGCTGGCTTACGCTCTTGTGGTGCTTTTTCACCTGCAAGGCATTGCAGGAAGAAGGAAGCACGAGGCGGGGCCTCTGGAGGGGGCGCCCTGCCTCTCTCTCGTCCAGAAGCAGCTGTGCAGCCTCCATTGCCGGCGAGACAGGCATGTCCTCATATCAGTGGTGGAGAGATTGGTGTGGAATTTTTTGTACGAGTAATTGATGCGACTCACTTCTTCGGACACTATATCCTCAAAGGCTTTAACTCTATGATTAGTGCAGACAAGTGTAAAGGTACTTTTGCATTTTAGGTTGGGGTTACTTTGAGATTCAGGGGAGAGGTCATTGGTGGCAGAAAAAAAATCTTTCAAACGGATCGATCTGTATAGACCCGCTACTAACATAAAGGACACCCTAGTACACTCGACGTTGAGACAACCCATCCGGAGAAGCAATTTGACCCCAAAAACCCACCCATGTGGCCACTGCGGCCAATGTCCTTTTGTATTCTCAGGGAAGGAAATCTACAGTCCTGGGAGACAGCACAACTTCACCTTATCTACCTTCTGTACTTGTCAAAATGAGTCCCTCGTCTATTGCCTGATCTGCACTTGCGGCCTTCTTTACGTGGGCCAAACGGGGAGGAGCCTCCGAACGAGGATCTCGGAGCACCGGTCGAGGATCCGCCAACACTCGGAGGATTCTCCCCTCTATGTACACTTTAAATCATACAAACACGGCCCGGATGATCTTCGATTCCTGGGCTTGGAAATCGTCAAGGTCTCACCCCATGGTGACGCCCAGAAAGCATTACTGTGAGCTGAAAGTAAATGGACCGTTTTCCTAAAAACCGAGCAACCATGGGGCTTGAATGAAAAGATACCCATCAGTAACCTTCTCCTTTAAATCATCCCACCTGTCGATTTGCCTTATCTACAAAACCTTCCCTTACTTACCTGTGTTGAGCATTTGCCCCACCCACTGTGGTGGAATACACTGGAGACTCTTTCTCCAAGGTAAAGTTGTGACTTGTAGTACTTTGTGCTTCTTATGTGCTTCCATTATCATTATGTTGTAAAATTATAGTGGTTACTTTGTTTGAACGCTTGCATTATGCATTGAAATATATGACTAGCGCGTTTGTATTTATACTAGACTCTTGCCACCTAACGCCCTGTGATGCGCATTGGGAGGATCGTTGCTCATTGGCCTTGAAAAAGACCCCGGGGGGTCGAAATGAGGGGGGACCCTTGAACAATTGCGTCCTCGTGGGCCAGAAGACTTCACAGACAACACCTGCACCCTCATCTTCCCGCATAGGAGGAGCTACTTAGCCTTTGATTTGGGCTCTGGGTTCGTTTGCTTCCAACACCTTACCATTGGATTACAAATACCCATCCGGGTAGGAATACAAATACCCATCGGGGTGGATTACTTTACCTTACAGCGGCGGCACTTTGACTATTGTGTTGTTACCCCACTTGCTGTTGTGCCGATAATTCAATTTCAGGACACTTATATTTACGTTTGCCCAGCTGTGGGGGTCGGGCACCCAACTTGGGTTTATATGTTGATTTTGCCTGATATTACATCGCAGTTATAACACAATATATTGATATTCTGAGAAACTTCGTGTTCAGATTCCTTTCTTGAGTCCAGACAATAGTCCCATAGTTTTCTGGGCTAAATTAGTCCAGAAAACTGTGAGGACACAAACCCCCTCCCCAAAAAACCCCAAAACTCCTTTTAAAAATAAAATAATTTACATGGCCTCCATTTGTGTGGTGCCAGAGCTCTCCTGCTGCATAGGAAAGACTTGCCAGGAGAAAGTGTGTGTGTGTGGGGGGGGGGGGGGGTCAGAGAACAGGAAGTGCTAGGAGGCCGGGTAAGTTCTTTTATTTTTTTAAGGGGTTGGGAAGGGAGTGAGAGTGTCCAGATGTTCTCCCAGAAAGTTCCAGGAGTACATCTGGGCATCCGCCCCAAAAAGCATGAGGCATGTGTAGACTAGGATCCAGGAACATTCGCATTTTTAAAACACAAATGTTCTCGGAATAAAGGGCTGTCTGGATGTGCTCTTAGCTGAACGGAGACTAAAGGGCAACAGAAAGGCAAAAAGGCTGCAATGCATAACCATGTGCAATGCATGTCCTTATTTGCATCTGGATGCAATGCACATATCTGCACAATTCAATTCCATATATCACTGTTTCCCAACCAGTGTGCCGTGGCATACTAGTTTCAGGGTTTAAAATATTTTATTGATTTCCAAATTGTTAAAAAAAACATAAAATAGACAATACACACTTACAACAATACCCCCTTCACCCTAACACAAATACACTAACACACTAAAAAGAATTTCCATGTCGGTACTTCCTGCCCTTTCTCCCCCGCGTCTTCCTTAAACATTAATTATTGTGTATAAAGCATCACCGCACTCTTTTGGTCTAGGCCTTGATCCTTATTACATAGTTTTATGTTATAGTCCAATCTGGTTTTCTCTTCTTGAAGTGAGTAATGATTTTAGTCCAATCTGTATTCTTAGACTTTGTCTCTTGTTTCAGCGCTTGGGTCAGCCGGTCCATGTTCATAATATCAATCAGCTTCAAACTCCAATCCTCGACCTCCGGGATGTTGATTTCCTTCCATCTCTTTGCTAGGACTAATCTGGCCGCAGAAATACAGTAAACAAATAACTTCTCCACATTACCCTCCACCTTAAAGTCAAGTAGCCCCAACACCATACATTCAGGTTTTAATTGTATTTTTATTCCCAATGCCTCTTGAACTTCTCTATGAATAGATCTCCAGAATGCCATTACTTTTGCACAGCCCCACCACATGTGTATAAAATATCCTACTTCTTTCTGACATTTCCAGCATTTGTTACTATAATTTTTATTAAATTTAGCGATCTTATCTGGGGTGAGGTACCACCTGTGGAAAATCTTCTAGTGTGCCATGAGCGAACATCAGGTGTGCCGTGGGAAATTGGCACTCTCCCCCCTCCTAGCCCCCTCACAGGTTTCCAAGAAACAAATTGAACCTCTCCACTTGGGAATGTTTTTTTTTTTTTTACGATTTTACTGGATTTTTTGAGAGTTGCCTCCCTCCCACCCCACCCCCCAAAGAACTGTTTGTAACAACTTCATGGCATCCATAGTTAACTGGAAGCAAGTTTCACTCAGGGTAAAATTTCACAAAGGTCTTGAGAACAAGCTCTATGAGGAGCGGCTTGAAGAGCTGGGCATGTTTACCCTGAAGAAGAGAAGGCTGAGGGAAGACATGATAGCCAAGTATAAATATGTGAGAGGAAGTCATATATATGTTGTGTTCATCAAAACAGGCCCAGGTTTCACACTGAGTGTATAAATACATTTGAAAACATATTAACTATATGTATTACTGTGTTAGAGTGTCATTTTGTGTCATTTTGGTTGGTGGTGTGCCCCAGGGTTTTGTAAATGTAAAAAATGTGCCGCGGCTCAAAAAAGGTTGAAAAACACTGCCATATATTATCGACTCTTCTGCAACCTATGACCATTCAGACAAAAATATTACACCACTTCTTTCAGAGAAGATGACGCCAACAGGATTCCAGCCACTATGTCTCCAAAATATGTCCAAAGTATGGTAGCCTCATTTTAGTCATTTTGGTTTCAGATTTGGGCTTGCTTTGCCCTTTTCCCTTTATTTGTCTTTTAAAGTTGAAGGACATGGTTTAAAGTTTGGAAGAAAATCCCAAGGAGATTCGCAAATTTGATGTCAAATTCACTAGCCACCAGGTTCATGGGGTTTTCTTTTCCAAGTGGTATCTTTGCCATCCTACCCACAGAGCAACAGATGCCCCCAACTCACTTTCTATGTCATAAGAACATGTTTTTGACATGTCACTATCTGTTTTCCAAAAAAAAATGCCACACCAAGTCTTATTAAGAACTAGAAATGAAATAATATTTTGAAAAATACTTTGATAATGATTGAAATATTGGTTTCTCGACTCTCCGGAAACTAACATGGAGAATTTGAGATGAGCACAAATCTTCATGATATGAGACCTTATCTGGGAACTTGTTTTTTTGTGCAGAAAATGCGGTTTTCTGTGCAAAACATAATAACAATACGACTTTTTTTGTAGAGACTTGTTCCTGGATGGCAAATTGTCTTCAAACAGTGCAGAGTTTTTGACCAGTGAGGGAAACCAGGGTAAAATTATTCTTCCTATCATGAGAAGATTGATGTCTCTATTAATAATGCAGTACTTGCCAGTGCCTGTCTATCATTACGGATTCCAGTATCTTTCATGTTTGTGGCCTTGAAGACGCTTTCCAAAGAGAGACAGAGACAGAGGGTCGGTCGCTCTTTGTGGCTTTCTGTCTGGCACCTTCTGGGAATGCTGCATTCATTTGCCCTCCTTTGCTTTCTTCACCTCCTCCCTCCCCATGAGCATACAAAACAGTACAAAAATAAATAGCAGAGCCAAAATTAAATTACTCTCTGGATGACCTTACACGAATTTAACAGTCTTGTGGGTTCAGCATTTCCCGTTGGAGGTCACTGTCAATTACGCTAAATGCAAAACCCTTAGTAACTACATAGGAAACCAAGGAGGAGTGGGGCTTTCATTGCAAAGCCCACCAGCAACAGCCCTGACCACAACTGCAGGGATATTTACCTAGTTAAGAGTTATAATCTTTAACAGCTGTCTAGGTTTCTCCCTCCCCTTCATTCCCCTTCAATGGAGTCACAGAGATGATGCTTCAGAAGAAAAGCATTAATCTCCTAACTCTTGTCATGTCAACAGTCCTTTGAAAGTTAAGCTGTGCTGATCAATTCAGGTAGTAAGGAAGGGCCATAGTCGAGCAGAAGACCATCTGCTTCCCATGCAGAAGATCCCTTTGTAGAGCTCCTGTCTCAAACCTTAAAGCAACTGCTGTTCTTAGTATTGAACCAGCCTGGGCAGAGATTTGACTCGGTATAAGGCAGGCTCCGATCCCTCCAGTCGGGGAAGAGACAAATCAGGCATGAAGTTGGATTTAATCTCCAACGTCTCCAAGATGATGACTCAGATCCTGCATCAAAGATGTTGCCACAATGTTGTAGCTCTCTTTTAACTCCTCGGCTAACTCCTGAAACTCCTCAAAGCTGGATATCAGTCATAATTTGAGATATGGTGACCAGGATATTATACAGCAATGTTATGCCAGGATTTGTAAAAAGATCTGTGTTCTTCACAGAGTATGGGAAAATCCATGAGACGGAGTGAGCTCCCATCTGTCAGCTCCAGTTCCTGCCAACCCAGCAGTTTGAAAACGTGTGACTAGATAAATAGGTACCACTTCAGAGGGAAAAGGCAAGGAGACACTCCAAGCAATCTTGCCGGCCACACAACCAGGAAGCTCTTAGCCCGGTTTCGGTAGATATCATCAGCATTTGCGGTGCTCCTGCTGCCTCACGCTTGACGCCGCTTCGGCTGCGAGACGCTCATGAGAATTCGCCATATAGGCCACGCCCCCGGTCCTGAGGAAGCCCTTCGGGGAGAAACAAAGGCACGCAGTATTCAATCAATTCGCCGACCGTTGGACGTCCTCCTGGGATTGTTATACTTATATGGACATTGGGAGTTTATTTTCCTGCATTTAGTATAATTTAAAGGATTTCCCCTGTGTTTGGAGTGATGTCCAGGACTGTGTCCTTGTTTAATTACGTCATCGGCTTTCCTCCGCCTATCCTTGCATCTCCGCTCACTTGTATATGAGCCTTTTGACCGCTATTGCATGAGTTTCATTTATATATGGTATTTACCTGTGTATGTATAATCAATGCATTCTACCTTCTTGAATAATAGATTTATATGACCTAGAGATATGGTTATTGTGGATTATTGATTTATATTGTGAATATTGCATCTTTTTCGCTCCTCTCTTGTTTACTCTATACGTGGGACACAACCAGGAGGTGACAACACAGGCTCCTTGGCTTGAAAATGGAGAAAGCACCTCCCCAGAGCCAGAGATGATCACTGCCTCCAGAAGCCAGAAATGAAAGGAGAAGCCTCTACCTTTGTTTGCATTTGTGTGTGTCTCATTGTATATGATTGTAAAGACATTGAATGTTTGCCTATGTGTGTAAATGTTGTTATCTACTCTGAGTCCTCTATGGGAGAAGGGCGTAATATAAATAATAACAATTATTATTATTATTTGAATACAAACACATTTGGGGCTTTGATGAACAGCTCGATCAAGCAAGGACAAAAGGGAGAGAGTGGGTGGAAGAGAGAAACTGGGACATTTTAAAGGCAACTAGGAAAGAGGATTAACTGGGATTGTCCCTACAAATCAGAACAGTTGGAGTGTATGACATTTTAAATATGTACACAAATAAACATATGCACTTTTTACCTGAAATATTTTGAAGGCTAAATGATTCAGATTTTCTGTGGGATCAATTTACGTCTTGGTTACACTTGACAGAATTTTAAAATCATACACATACATAAATATTCGCATTATGAGCCAAGGGTGTAGTAAAGCCTCCAAGAGTGGAAAATAAGACGTGAAAGTACAGAGCTGTCTTCTCAAAAACATTCACAGTTTTCTAGTGTTGTCCAAAAATCACATACTGATTGATTACTTAAACATTCCAGACTGAATAGCCTGAAGGGATGGTATGGAATGAGAATGAGACAGCAGGGGGGTCAGGGACGAGAGAAGGCACCACTCTGAATGGGACTGAACTGGCTTCCCAAACCAGCCAAGGGTGTTTCCCTCCCCTTGGAGTTTGGTGGGGTTTAGATTAGATGGATGGGTAGGAATTAAACCATATCCTGTTGTGGGAAGTCCCACAAAACACCACCATCATTGCCAATCATTAATGGCTTTCTTGGCTGATATCTCCAAGGAGGCCATGGGTTTCTCCAGCAGCTAGCTTATGAGCAAGGGATTCAGCAGGACCTCTGAATCTGCTAAGGATATATCCCTGAACTTTGATTAGATACACAAAGCCACAGATAATAGCAACCCCTATTGAAACTTAGACTTCCAGCCCAAGAATACCATGGGATTGTGCTGGATGACTTCAAAAATGCATAGAAAGGACATATTTTATTGGATAGATGGGCTATCAAATTATTAAAATCTCTACCACCAACCTAAAGTTCTCTTTAGGATTTTCTAATAAAATAATATTTCCAGCTAGGTTCCTATTAAACCACTAACTGAGAGGATTCTGAGGTAAAACTCTTTCCCTTTATGACTGGAAATGTGGGAAGGCGGGAACTGGCACACTACAAAGTAAAGAGAAACGATGGAGGCTTTTCTTAACAGTTAACAAAGATATTGTTTATTAACTCAACTGGCTTTTTAAAAGGTGCAGAGCGTAATGGTTCACAAATAAGGCACAAGAGCATAATGGTTACTTGACAGAAAATGTGCTAGAGCGTATTGGTTTCTTCAGGTATCTTTCTTAGATCTTAAATGCAATTCCAGATGGTTCTAAACTTGTCTGTACTAACTCTTTCACACTAATATTTAAACTAGTGGCGAGCAGATGTTTACAACCTGGAACTTCTAGTCACTGAAAGTTCCCTGAGTCTTGTCTGAATCAGCTAACAAACTCCTACGTCTAAGAGTCTCCTGTTAGCTCCCAGTCTCAGAGCCCACCTTTCTCTCTAAACCCAGAGATTACAAGGCGTCCTGACCCAGAGATTACAAGTCAGCCCTACCAGCTCTAAACTCTAAGCATCACCCTGAATTCTCTTCTGACCCTAAGTGCTGTCAGCTACCCTGACCCCTTAGCTCAGAATATTCACTGGATGCTTCGCTACAGAGCACAGACTGCTTCAGACACTCTGCTTAGGCTTTGATGTTACTCCCCCAAAGCCTAGCTCAAGACTACCAAACTTCTGCCAGGATTTCTCCCTCCTAGCCAGCTCAGCTCCTTCCCCTTTGCTCTCAGCCAATCTCCTGGGAGACACTGTATCCAGACAGAGAGGCTCTAAAACCACTCCCCCTGTCTCTGGCAATACCTTCTCATCATGGCTGCCCTGTGGCAACTCCCTCCAAAGATGGATGCCAAGCTATTCTATCCAGGGAGGCCAAACTGCAACACAGGCTTTGGCCTGCTCAGAATGGTTGAGTCCTTACAGGGGCTGTGCTGTATTCCCATTCTCTTTGGGATGTCTAATAGTCTACTTGGTATATGTTATCCCTGAACTGATTCCTGAAATGCTTTCGGCTTTACTTTGAGTCTTTCTCTATTCCTTTCCATACCTCATTTACTGCATTGATAAATGGATAGATAGGCGATATTTATTTATTTACGTCATTTATATTCTGGCCTTCTCACCCCGCAGGGGACTCAGGGCGGATCACAATGCACATATACAGGCAAACATTCAATGCCATTGACATACAACATATATAGACAGATATTGATGATTTATTTATTTATTTATTTCTTCTATGCCACCACTCCCGGCGGGCTCGGGGCGGCTCACAACACCAGGAGAAAAAACACAGCGTAAAACAGCAACAGAATAAAAACAGAGCATAAAAACATCATTAAAATGTCACAATAAACAACGACAGTTAAAAGCGACCTAGGATAAAAGTCACTTCCAGCAGGGGGGTGCGTACCACTAGGACCTACACCTGGAAGGCGAGCTGAAACAGGTGGGTCTTGCACGCCCGCCTAAAGGAGAGCAGGTCGTGGATGGTGCGCGTGTCTGCAGGAAGGGCATTCCAGAGTGTTGGTGAAATCACCGAGAATGCCCTTCGACGAGTGGATATAAGTTTGGCTGCCTTAGCGGAGGGGACAGCCAAAAGGTTGGTATCCTCGGAACGAAGTGATCTCAGAGGGCAGTATGGGGAGAGACGGTCCCTCAGATACGCTGGCCCCAGGCCGTGCAAGGCCTTAAAGGTAAGGACCAGCACCTTGAAGGTGATCCGGTGCTCAATTGGCAGCCAGTGCAGATCCTGCAAAGTAGGTGTTATGTGGCAACCTGCTGGCGTGCCAGACAGGAGCCAGGCGGCAGTGTTCTGCACCAGCTTGAGCTTCCGGGTCACCGACAGGGGAAGACCAGCGTAGAGCGCGTTACAGTAATCCAGCCTCGAGATGACCGTGGCTTGGATCACCATGGCCAGGTCGTTCCAGGATAGGTAGGGGGCCAGCCTCTTGATGGATACCCATGGATGTTTTGAAAAATGGGAAATCTCAGTTGTTGCCTCTTAGAATCTATGGCTGTTCACCTACCAGTAGGGTCAGACTTGCATTCGTGTGTGTGTGTGTGTGGTGTGTGTGTGTGCATAAAGGTAAAAGTTTCCCCTTGACATTAAGTCTGGTCGTGTCTGACTCTGGGGGTTGGTGCTCATCTCCATTTCTAAGCCGTAGAGCCGGTGTTGTCCGTAGAGGTCCCCAAGATCATGTGACTACATGGAGTGCCGTTACCTTCCAACAGAAGTGCTTCATATTGATCTACTCACATGTGCATGTTTTCGAACTGCTAGGTTGGCAGAAGCTGGGGCTAACAGTGGGTGCTCACCCTGCTCCCCGGATTCAAACCACGAACCTTTCAGTCAGCAGATTCAGCAGTGGTTTAACCCACTGCACTACCGTGTGTGTGTGTGTGTACACAGATACACACACGCACACACACCCCTTCATGTCACACTATCAACTGAATTATATGAGTCTACACTGTTATATAATCCATAGACGATTATATGGATTTTATATAGCAGTGTAGATGGGGCTTGAGTTGTATGGAAAAATAAAATTCTCTACATCAAGCTATGCTCTGGTCCTGGGCAAACCTGACTTGTGGGTCTCTGATGCATTACGGGAAGAAAAAAACATTCAGTACAAGAGAGCCTTTTCAGAACTACCTAATCTGAGAACAAGCAAGGTTCTCTGGTTCCCAACATAAATCTCCATTATTTTCCATGAGGGTGATGTGACATGTAATGTGCAGCTGTAGGGTATACCATAACTTCACAATTTCCCTGATGCACCAACACTTTAGTACCCTATTTGTGATGTTCCTCATAAAGCTAAGATTTATAGAGGCAAATCTGGTGAGCACTTCAAAACAAGACGATTTGGATTGAATCCTGATTATAAAACATCCTCCTAAGGGAGGTGGATTTCCCCATCGCTATACATGAGATGGATAACAATGCCTCTTTCATTCCAGCTGGGTTTTATGGCTGCTGGCTATTGTTTCATCTCACTCTCTCCATTCAACTTTAACTGTAGCTCTCGGATTTGATTTGATTTATGGTTGTGTTCTTCCTAGTGTTTATTGGTATGACCTTTTCATTTTGCTTTGCTTATTTTGCTCTTTTCCTGGCTGTCATCTCACCTGCCTGTTGCGTGGGAAGATGTAATGCAAAAATGAAACACACAAGTGGATAAATAAATAACAAATTTAAAAATATCCTGCAATCATTGTGCCCTCCTGCTCTTAGCATATTTTTCACCTCCTCCGCTCTCCTTAGATCAGTGTTTCTCAACCTGAGGGTCGAGACCTCAGAGGGGTTGCCAGAGACCATCAGAAAACACAGTATTTTCTGTGGTCATTGGGGTTCTGTATGAGAAGTTTGGCCCAATTCTATCGTTGGTGGAATTCAGGATGCTCTTTGATTATAGGTGAACTATAAATCCTAACAACTACAACTCCCCAAATGTCAAGGTCTATTTCCCCCAAACTCCACTGGTGTTTGCATTTGGGAATATTGAGTATTCGTGCTCAGTTTGGCCCAGATCCATAATTGTTTGAGTCCACAGTGCTCTCTGGAAGTAGGTGAACTACAACTCCAAAAGTCAAGGTCAATGCCCACTAAACCCTTCCAATATTGGTTATGCGAGTTCTGTGTGGAAAGTTTGGCCCAATTTTATCATTGGTGGGGTTCAGAATGCTCTTTGGTTATAGGTGAACTATAAATCCCAGCAACTACAACTCCCAAATGTCAAGGTCTATTTTCCCCAAACTCCACTGGTGTTTGCATTTGGGAATATTGAGTATTTGTGCTAAGTTTGGCCCGGATCCATCATTGTTTGAGTCCACAGTGCTCTCTGGAAGTAGGTGAACTACAACTCCAAAAGTCAAAATCAATGCCCACCAAACTCTTCCAATATTTTCATTGGTTATGCGAGTTCTGTGTGGAAAGTTTGGCCCAATTTTATCATTGGTGGGGTTCAGAATGCTGCTTGATTGTAGGTGAACTATAAATCCCAGCAACAACTCCCAAATGACAAAATCAATATACCCCCCCCCCCAACCCCACCAGTATTTCAATATGGGTGTATTGGGTATTTGTGCCAAATTTGGTCCAGTGAATGAAAATACATCCTGCATATTAGATATTTACATTACGATTCATAACATTACAAAATTACAGTTACGAAGTAGCAACGGAAATAATTTTATGGTTGGGGGTCACCACAACATGAGGAACTGTATTGGGAAGGTTGCGAACCACTGCCTTAGATGCATCAAAATTACATTTTCAGATTGAACATATGAGAATACACATCTAAATGGATATTATGATGTAATGTGAGGTGTTTTTGTAAATTCCAGTGTTATGAAAGCTGCCAGCTGTGGCCTCTTGTTATATTTTCTTTGGTGATTAACTCAAA
The DNA here is from genome assembly GCA_030556195.1 of Anolis apletophallus. Taxonomy (NCBI): domain Eukaryota; kingdom Metazoa; phylum Chordata; class Lepidosauria; order Squamata; family Anolidae; genus Anolis; species Anolis apletophallus. The sequence continues at coordinate 27,515,781 of JARBWK010000013.1, read as the reverse complement.
GTATCGAAGCAGAACATAAAGAAGCCAAGCAAGCAAGAGGAATATGGCCAGACTAATATGGGCTCTTAAGCTTGGCCTGGGCTACAGGGTTGTCCTGACCTTCCAATGGAAGAATAGAACAAGAGGTTCTACTTTTTATGGTAAACAGACTGCGTTCGCAAAATTCACTCCATCCAGAGAAAGCATAGTGCTTGACTCAGGAAGCCAGAGGGAAGGAGAGCCTGATAACTGCATTAGAGTAACTTGTATATGTTTCATGCAAGGACTTCCTGCCCATTGGGATGCCTTGAGTGTATTTGATAGCCTCAAATCATGAAATTTAATAGGGAAAGCATGCAGGAGCAATAATGCATGAGTTGTTCAGTTTGGAAAATAGATTGAATGCAGGAAGCTAGAAAGCTGCAAAACAAAGTAGTGAAATCCTTTGGCTCAAGGGCCTTGTGGAACGGACAGAGAGGTCTGGAAATCAAATGCTTCCAAGGAGGAGTACTTGCAACCCAGACAGAGGTGTCGCAGCCAGAGCTATATTTGCAATTGGTTCCTAAGTTGCAACAACAAATCGATGAAACCTTGCTAATTGTATCAAGCTGCTTAAATAGCCAATTTGCATACAATTTCCTTTTACCTGGACTTGAGCTCACCAAAAATGGAGAATGTGTATTTATTAACTATTTATTTACTTTATTTATATTCCGCTCTTCTCACCCCGAAGGGGACTCAGAGCAGATTACAGCGACACATACTTAGCAGACAATCCCTGCCGTTTTCACATACAACATATAGACGAACAGAGGCAAACTCTGGCCACCAGGGGGAGCTGACGCACTCCTCATCTCTCAGTGTTCCCAGCGTCCCTTGTTCCTTCCACATTCCTCAGCATTCCTGGAGTTCTTTAAAGGCCTCATAATTCAGTCAAAATTTGTAGCTTTCGCTTTCACCTGGAAATAACTCATGATAACTGGAGATTAAGAAGAACCAGACCATGAGATTTAGGCCCCTTCTATATCCCAGGATCTGATCCCAGACTATCTGTTTAAACTGAATTATATGAGTCTCCACTGCCAGATAATCTGAGAAGATAATCTGGGATCAGATGCTGGGATATAGAAGCAGTGTCAAAGGGGCCCTAGTTACAGGTGATCTAGGACCCTTCCACACAGCCCTATAACCCAGAATATCAAGGCATAAAACCCCACATTATCTGAGTGCGGACTCAGATAATCCAGTTCAAAGCAGATACTGTGGGGTTTTCTGCCTTGATATTCTGGGATATAGGACTGTGTGGAAGGGCCCCTAGTTGCATGAGTTATAGGTGATCTAGTTACATGAGATCTAGTTATAGTTTCAGTATGATTGGGGATCATTGTATGAGGACGTATGTGAATTCATTCTCCACAACAACCAAAGGAAGATATACTCCGATGCAATGCTGGCAAATGCCCTTCCATAACACCTGAGGTCCAAATGATACGTCAAGTGCGTATCACATTTTTATTCAGTGCTTACTGAGATCTTACCTTTCCGTTGGCGCCCCCTTGTTGTGGGGGAGAGGTTTGCGTACCCTAATGAAGTTGTGAGCTATGCTGGCGGTGGCCTCCCATGCCAGACTGGTCACAACCAAAGGGTCTGACAAAGAGCGTCAATGGGCAGGATGGGCTCTCTAGCCTTTTGGCAACCATCCTAGGAGAAGGACAATTCTGATTTCAAACCCAGGAAGATGGTGCTCATTTAACCCTGTAAGGTCAACCATCTAAGAGAAGAAAACTCGAACCAAACCTATGACCTGAGGACCTCGCTGCTACCATCCAAGCTTGCTAGGCCCTGGCAGACAAACCTTTGGTTTAAAGGGTGAGGCCAGTTCTGTGCGCGCTGTGCTCCACCAGAAAAATCCATTACACAGGTTCGAAGGACACATCCAACCTCTGAATCATCAACACGCTTGTGGAAAGCATGAGATAAGTCCTTCCTGAATCTTTGGTTGCGAAGAAAAGCCAAGAGAAGAGACTGAGATCTAAAGTCCAAAGCCCTTTTCCTCATTGGGGTGCTCTCTAGAACCAAGTCCAAAAGTTAAGGTCAAAAAGGCCACCTGATTGTGCTTTTCCTGCATGGCAGAGGGTTAGATTAGATGGCCCGTGTGGTCTTCTCCAACTCTATGATTCTATTGTTTTTATTATTGGTCACTGCAGAAGCAATGACTAAGAACACGACTATATCAACTGCACACTCAACAGTGTCCCCAAGTTAGCAAACAGTGGCAAGTTCTGAACAAAAGAAAAAGGACACTGTGATAACATTAACAATTTATTCTATGACAATGCTGCTCACACCCAAGTCAGTCATGCTCTTCATTGTTTTACAAGCACACTTCAAGAATTGGCTTCCCAAACCCTCCTGCAGCCGAGTCATATGTGCCATCCACATACAATGAAGCCTCATTCCAATTGTTGTTGAATTAATTTACAGGAATCATCTTTTCCCTCATCACACAGTATTCATAACAAATGGACCTTCCTTTAAATTAATATTACTATTATTAGATGTGGATCTTTCCTCCCTTGAGTTCAGGATGACAAATATACGGATATGAAAGGATTTTTCCATTCACAATACTTTAGTTACTCCAAGAACAAAGAACAATTTTCCCATGGAAATCCACACTCCCTCTAGGGAGACCTGTCAGGATACCATGTTCCAGAAGTGGCCATTGATGGTTTTGCCTAATTGGCTGTGATTTATGGAAACCTTATGAATGAGAGACCTTGTTTATTAATTTATTTATTTATTTATTTATTTATTTATTTCGATTTATTAGTCCCCCCTTCCGAGAGGCTCGGGGCGACTTACACACATATAAAACCATAAAACACAATAAAACGGACCAGTGTCCACATATTAAGTTTAAACACATTAAATATACATTAAAAAGACTCTTAGGCCTGCATTATCGTCCATGGCTTAGATATGGCTATGCACCAAAGGCTTGGACAAACAGGAGGGTTTTACAGGCCCTGCGAAAGGCCAGCAGGTCGGTCTGTGCTCGAATTGAGGATGGAAGAGCATTCCACAAGACCGGCGCAGCGGCACTGAAAGCCCTCCTTCGCGTTGTGGACAAGTGGCAGCCAGGTACCACCAAGAGGTTCTGGAGCTCGGATCGCAGTGGTCGTGGGGGATTGTATTGGGAGAGGTGGTCCCTTAAGTACACTGGCCCCAGACCATTCAAGGCCTTGAAGGTCAGAACCAGCACCTTGAAGGTGATCCGGTGCTCTATTGGTAGCCATGCAGTCCGCGCAGAACAGGCGTGATGTGGCAGCGAGATGGAAGGCCTGCCACCAGCCTGGCTGCAGCATTCTGCACCAGCTTAAGCTTCCAGATCACCGACAAGGGAAGGCCGATGTAGAGGGCATTACAGTAGTCCAATCTTGAGATGACCGTGGCTTGGCTAGGTCATGACGGGACAGGTAGGGAGCCAGCTTCCTCGCCTGCCGGAGGTGATGGAAAGCAACTCCACTGGCGATGGAGATATGATTCTCCACCGACAGTTGGGAGTCAAGGGTGACAGTTGGGAGTCAAGAGACCTTCAAGATATCCTGCCTGGCATGTGTATGTGATATATATATATATATATATATATATATATATATATATATATTATTATTATTATTATTATTTACAGTCAGTGACCAGTATAGAAGGAAATTCCCAAGTAGAGCTAAGGTCAGATATTTTGCTTTCCCCTGGGCTCTAAGGTGGCATGTATATGTATTACATGCCTTCAATTTGCCTGTTGACCTTTGGTGACCGTATGGATTTTACAGGGTTTTTGTTGTAAAGGAATACTCAGGGATGGGCCACAATGACACCAAATTAGGGATAGCTAATACTCTAGAGACCATGATCCGAATTCAAAATGACCTTAAGAGATTGTAGAGCTGGGCCAAAATTAACAAAATGAATGTCAACAAGGACAAATGTAAGATACTACACTTAGGCAGAAAAAAATGAAATGTAAAGATACAAAATGGGTGATGGCTGGCTCAACAACAGTCCATGTGAGAAAGATCTTGGAGTCTTCGTAGACAAGTTGAACATGAGCCAACAGTGTGATGCAGCAGCTAAAAAAGCCAATGGGATCTTGTGCTGCATCGAAAGGAGTACAGTTTCTAGATCAACCAAAATCACGATGGCTCTCTATTTTGCTTTAGTTCAATCTGCTGTGATTGTTTATAAGTTCTGAGCAACTCAGCCACAGCTGACAGGGAGCTCTGGCATGGGCTGGTCCATGATGTCACAAAGAGTCAGAAGCAAAGGAACAAATAAACAACAACAACAACAACAACAGACATCAGCGCAGCTGAGGTTAACCAGAGGCCTTATCACCCTAACAACCCTCTCTGCATTACACTAGAAGGGGGAAGTACTTTTACTGGTACTACAGAAACAAAGCTTGCATAAATGTGGCCACAGTTACATATGGTCCTGCACAGCAAACTAGCCTTACACACAGAACTACAATAAAGCTTGGCATTCATTGACCCACCCTCAGACCTGCCACACTCTCATCACAGTCCTATCTTCAGCCATTCTGTGCCTGGCGGGAGTAGCAATATGCCAGGACAGCACCTGGCTGTGACCAAGTGGCTTGCTGTGAAATCATTGCATCCTCTTCTGCGATCTGTTAGAGCAGTGTTTCCCAACCAGTGTGCCGTGGCACACTAGTGTGCCGTGAACGATCATCAGGTGTGCCGTGGGAAATTGGAACCTCCAAGACCCTTTCTTCCCCCTCCTGCCGAACACTTTTTCTTCACCACTTGGGCTCCCTTCTTCCCAGCCTCGTTCTGCTCGCTTTGCTCTGGGGCGAGTCTGCGCAGTAGCGCCCGCACAGGTCACGTCTTCCTCCCCCCCCCCTCCATCCCTCCTGAACACGCTCACACTGCCCCCTCAGATCAAAATGGCGGCAGAAGCGGCAATGTAGAAGAAAAAGTAAGTGTTTGGCAGGAGGGGGAAGAAAGGGCGCGAAGGGGAAAGGGGAGGAAGAAGTCTCTGTCAAAAGCTGCCATGGGCAAACTTGGACATTCCAGGAGTTTTGAACTCCAACTCCCACCATTCCTTGCAGCCTCAGGCTCTTTTCCTCCCCCCCCCCCCCTCAGCCACTTAAGCAGGAAAGGGCCTCAGGCTGTTAGGAATGGTGGGAGTTGAAGTCCAAAGCACCCAGAGGGCCAAAGTTTTCCCATGCCTGTTTTAGGGACCTTAAAGTGGTGAGCCTCCTTCCAACATTGTGATTCTGGATAGAAAACAAATAACAACATAACATAACATTGTTTGAGTCCACAGTGTTCTCTGCGTGTAGGTGAACTACAACTTCCAAACTCAAAGTCAATTTCCAAGCAAACCCTTTTAGTATTTTCTGTTGGTAATGAGAGTTCAATATGCCAAGTTTGGTTCAGTTCCATTGTTGCAAGAGTTCAGGATGCTCTTTGATTGTGTGTTAACTATAAATCCCAGAAACTCCCAAATGTCAACGTCTATTTTCCCCAAACTCCATCTGTGTTCACATTTGGGCATATTGAATATTCATGCCAAGTTTGGTCCTGAACCAACATTGCTTCAGTCCACAGTGCTCTATGGATATAGGTGAACTACAACTCCAAAACCCAAGGTCAATGCCCACCAAACTCTTATAGCATTTTCTCTTGGTTATGGGAGTCCTGTGTGGGAAGTTTGTGTCTTTCTGCCATTCCTGCCAGGATATCTATGTTGTGTTCGTCGAAACAGGCCCAGGTTTCACACTGAGTGTATAAATACATTTAAAAACATATTAACTATATGTATTACTGTGTTAGAGTGTCATTTTGTGTCCTTTTGGTTGGTGGTGTGCCCCAGGATTTTGTAAATGAAAAAAATGTGCGGCGGCTCAAAAATGTTGAAAAACACTGTGTTAGAGTCTGAGTGGGGTCAAATTGTATTAATTGTACAGTGTAGAAGCACCCCCCCCCCCCCCCGGTTTCTCCTCCTCCTTTCACCCTCAGTGTATTTCAGTTGCTTCAAACTATGGGCCCTTGCACACAGCCATATAACCCAGAATATCAAGGCGCATAATCGACAATATCTGCTTTGAATGGGATTATCAGAGTCTACACTGACATATAATCCAGTTTAATGTGGATTTTATGCAGCTGTGTGGAAGGGCCTAAATGAGTATCTGCCATCTAGGATCTTGTTCTGATGTATTTGGTTCCACTACTGTCTCAACAGAGTTCATCCTCATGATGGCTGCATCCTTTTCTTACAAATGAGATAGAAATCATTGCGAACTGACCCAACTTATACTGTGTGAAGTCAATTATCCTCCATCTGGCCCCCATTTGGTTCACACTAGCATGGGTGCTCCAGAATTTGTCTCAAGCATGGTACCTATAGTAAAATATCACCCTCCAGAAGCTGATGAAATTATCCTGACATAGTTCATTTGTGGCCAAGCTGGTGGGGGCTGATGGGATTCTAAGTCCAACAGGTTTCCCCATTTGAAGCTGTGACCTTCCGCCTCCTTTGCTAGAAGATATGACCATGTGTTCTTAATAAAGCTGTTTGCCACTGTGGAATGGAATAGAAGCAGACCCATTTTGACAGGAGACAAAACAATCCATCACTTCTGGTGAATCATTCAAAAAAGATGTTGGTAGAGTGTTGTGCCTGGGAGAACATGTGGGTAGTTGCTATGTTCTCCAACATTCAAGTCAATAAATCTTCTTCTCTGGCTGAAAAATGGAAGGCTTTTGAAATTTTCTAAAGCAATTTTCAAAATGATAGGTTATTACATTTGGAGGTGGGGATACTTTTCAAGGAGACAACAAAAGGGGGGCATAGGAGAACAAGTTCTGGAACAGCCCTTTTTGGGCCAAACATCTGACGAGAAGAAAACATAGCCTTCTCTCAAGAGTGCGCTCAAGATATTGCAGCAGTCATCCAAGATGAGTTGGGAAAGAAGTCACAAGGGACCAAGTAAGCTTTTCAGTCTGGCCAACAATTCTGAGATCCAGTGTAGTTTGAGTGTTGGACCAGGACCAATTCCTGCTTGGCCATATGGAAACCCACCAGGTGCTGTTGGGCAAATCGCACCCTCAGCGGAAAGCCATGGAAAAACTCCAAACAAATCTAGTGAAGGTTTGCTAGTTTAGGTTTGCTAGTTTTGATGACCTTTGTAGCATTTTCCCCTTTGGGAAGTCATCTCCGTACATTAAGACATCAAATAGGCAAAGACAATCACTTGTGTCCTTCTCACTTGATGGCTGGCATCCTAATAGGCATACTGAAACTCGAGGGTGATGTATTGCTTCAACTGAAATGTTTTAGAGTTTTCTATGTGTTTTTAATTATACTTTATTATTTTATTCAGATGTTTTAATATTGTAATTAAATGTATTCTATTTAATACTTACTTTTTGTTTTTATTGTGTTGTTCTTTTCAATTGTGAACCACTTTGAATTTTGATTATGTTGATGATACATAAGCATGATTCCACCTACCATTTGCATATGTCCTTTGTGTGATCAATGTAGTAGTATACAGATTTTCACAATAACATGTGCCTTTTAAGATTTGTTACTCTTTTCCAATAATATCCCTCTTTTTCACTCTCAATGTTTGTTTATGTGTGTTTAAATAAGCACTTGGATGTCAAGCACACGAAACATCTTGGTCAATGAAAATTGAATAATAAGTTATTTACATTAGCATTACTCTGTATGTCGTGGGGTCATGACACAAGCCGTTACCCAAAGATTGCAACAGCACTGAAATTGTTTAAATACTTAAAAATTTTATTTCAGGTTTGCCATTGACACACAAACAGCAGTAACCCACATATAGTATACATGGTATACACAAAGCAGCCAGTACAATCGGCAGTCCCATCCTTTTGCTGTACATTTTGCAAAAGAACCATATTGGAAAAACAAAAAAGAAGCCCCTCCCTACCCAAACAACACCGCAATGGAAAAGGATGTCAGTGCTGTGTAGTTTAGGGAAAATCAATTGTTTTTGGCCCCACAATGTTTAAGGCAAGCCTCTGGGAAAATAAGTAACCAACAAGGCATTACTGAGGAAGACAGAGAAGACAATGATGCATTTTCAGGACCTGGCAAAGATACTATAGCTTGCCTGTAGCATAAAGCATATATTTCACTGTCCTCCCCCAGGGAACAGAAGTTGTGCAAAACCAGGATCGAATGGATTCCTAAGCACTAATTACCATTTCCAGGATTCTAAATGAAGCCACAGCTACAATTCATCATGCTATGTCTATGAAGTGACTGAGCTCTTGATGCTACATGTCTCTATGTCATTTCTTTATGGTTCAGCCCAGTGGTTCTCAGCCTTCGAGCCTCCAGTTGTTTGGAACTTCGATTACCAAATGCCTGACTGCTGACTGGGTCTTCTGACAGTTGAGGCCCAAAATATCTGAAAGGCCAAAGTTTGAGGACCACTGGACTGGAAAATAAAAGAAACAAATTTGGTCAAGTTTATTTTTCGAATCACTTCTTATTCATCATAGAAGATTGGACAAGAGCAAGGGTTGGAAATTACCGGCCCTCCAGATGTTTTGGACTTCAACTCCCAGAAATCCTAGCCAGTTTACCAGCTGTTAGGATTTCTGGGAGTTGAAGTCCAAAACACCTGGAGGGCCGGTAATTGCCCACCCCTGGACAAGAGGCTACTTAGCCAACCTGGTTAAACTGATAGAAAGTCAGCATTGGTGTGCAATGTTGAAAGGATCTAAAGATCTGGGTGGGAAAGTCATGGACCACTAACTGTTGTTGGACTGAAGTTCCCATGAATCTTCACTGATGACTACCTATACTGGCCTTGATGGAAGTCGCAAATCAAAACATCTGAAAAGACACAAACTTTCCCACCCTTAACTTAAAGCATCAACAGCTATGTTGATGTCTTTGGAAAGAAACATCTGGATGACTAGTAGAGCATGATCCAACATTTTAAAAGATTCAGTTGATACTTGAAACTACAAGTCTCAAATTCATTACCCTCTTCACCCCATGAGACAGAATATTTAGTGGTGATATTATTTGGAAATATATCTTGATAGCAAAGAATTATGATTCTTATTGTTGACCCAAAGAAATAAAAATTGAGTGGGCTTCTCATAGTCTGGAAAGAAACCCATTTCTGATAATTGCATAAAGTTTGTGGGAGGATGAAGGTTAGTGGTCTTGAAAAAAATCTATGCATTATCTCCAATGTACCTGGGGCTAAGAAAGCTAATACTGCTGAGGTTGAATGACATATTTAAACAACAGGTCTAAATTTGCTTAAGGGCTTAGAATTAACCACAAGGTTGACTTTGGACATTGATGCCTATAACGTAATTTTGTTGTCCAGTTCCATTAACTTAACTCAGTGGTTCTCAACCTGTGTGTCCCCAGATGCTTTGGCCTTCAACTCCCAGAAATCCTGACAGCTGGTAAACTGGCTGGGATTTCTGGGAGTTGTAGGCCAAAACACCTGGGGACCCACAGGTTGAGAAGCACGGTCTTAACTTACCTAATTCTTTCATTGTGTGAGGAACACTCTTTCCACTCTTTCCATTTGCTCTCCTTGAGGATGTATGTACACCACAGATTTAAACTGTTTTAGTCATCTCTTCCTTCCTCCAAGATATGGAAACAATGGGCTTGTCACCACTACTTATTCCCAAATTCCCTAGGAGTGTGATGTGGAAACAATGACTGTGAAACTGGTAATAAAACCGATATGCCTTTCTTGTGCATACTTAGAAACTAGACTGACCAAAAGCATCATATGAAGCAAAGAGCATTGGGCTACCTGGATGACTGGTTGTTAATCCAAGATTCATTTAGCATCCAAAGCAGAAGGAAATTGTGTGACTGCATAAAGGTTATTGAAATCCAACTTTCACTAGTTTTAGATAGCACAATGGCTGCTTAGGAGCTGTGATACAGACAATGGAGGACTGAACAATTCCCACCCCCAATCTAGAGGATGAGGGCATTATTGGGGGGGAAATGGTACAGCCATATTGAATCAAGTCAATAATCCATCTAGTCCAACATCATTGTCACCAAACTGGATAACCTGATATGCCCTAGAAAGGCCCATAAGTATCAAAGTCATTCGTCCTTTCTCCTGTTCATTGGTAGCATATGGCTATGATGCTTCATAGCCCATGATTGAATGCTACAGGCTGATCTAGATTGGAACAATACATCCCTGAGATCAAGGAGACAATGGAAATCAAGTAAAGGTGAATAAGATCTGCTGAGAATCTAAATTGCGATACCTGAATTGGGGGTGCTACACAATGATCTCTGAATCCAATCAGCCATTTAGTCTATTTTTACTGAGGCCAGGTATCTCTATAGGCTTATTCAGAATTTCAGAGGGTAGAGCGGCCCCATCTCATTCTCAAATTCTTTTACCATCACTCCTAATCTACTGATTTTAGTCAAGCCACTTTGACTGTCTGCATGGACAAGTAGGCGATCTATCTCAGTCCATTGTCTCTATGACATTTAATACAACTTTAAAACCTTGTAAACAATTTTAAGGAGGGTGTGGGCTGCGAGCACTTTCAGTGTCCAGGAGCCCTCCCTCAAATACTCATTAAATGAGCACCATCTTGAAAAGAAGAGTTGCCTTCGCTACATGTGGCAGATGCTACATTGGCGGTGTTCCTTACTGGATACAATAACAACATCCTTTTCTGGAAAGGAAACCCATTGGTGGTTTTGTAGAAATACAAACTGAAACGTTGATGAACTGGAATGTAAGGTTTTGAGGCAGACCTTTACAATTTGTATACACAATCCAGCATTTCACAGGTTGTCACTTTGTTCAGCAAGTCACACTTTGTAGAATAATCCGTATTGTGAACCCCTATCTTGGATCTGAAAATAACCCCTCCCTTTGACCTGCAGAGCAATCCTACTCCAAATAGGCAATGGGGAAAATACTTCCTTCTTTTTGAAGCCTGGGCAAGAAGCATTTGGTTGTTTTTGATTTTCTACATAGCAACGTGACACCTGTTCCTCCATATCTTCCTGTAGCCTATAGATAGAAAACATCAGCCTAAGGGCCCTTTTGGTACCTCAGCCACCTGTTGCAGCTGCATCCTTTTTCCAAAATGTCAATTTTCCCCTCTTTTTTCAAACCTGGAAGCAATCAGAACTTCATTTCCAGTCGAGCAAAAGAAAACATGGTCTCAGATGGCTCAAGTAAAACACAGGGATCATAATAAGAACACTACCCTGACCATTAGGATTTTGCATACTCGGTACATAATTAGTTGGGGAAATTTGCAAAACATGGCAGTTGAAAAGAAATTTTAGATCCACAGGTATTTTGCATAAATTTGCAGTGGGACACTCAGACAAAACAATGAATTTAGAAGGCATGTGGGGAGGGAGGGAGGGACTCTGAGCCTTCTCAATCTCATTTGTAAGGAAGAGGGATGAAATGTACATCCGCGAACAGTGTACGGCACAGGGAAATTGGCAACTAAGTCAGCCAAGGAGGTCCAAGAGAAAACAGGGTTAAGCACCTTTTGTTTTTTTCTTTTTAAAAAGTATACTGCTTGGTCCATAAATGTTAACAGAAATAAAGCTACCAATCAGTGACTGGTTGTCAGCCCTTCATAAAAGCACAAGAGTCAAAAACAAACAAAACGAACAAGCAAACTGTGTGCCAAGATACCCGCAATGCACCAGGGCTGAGGGTCACTTGCAGGTAGCCCTTGGAGGTCCCACGTGCTACCAGCTGTTCAACCTTACATTTTGTTGCAGGTGTTAACAGTGCTTCTTTATGGTCCACTTTAAGACTAGGGTGCTCAAGAGGGTGGGAATCAGGCCTCTTCCTCTCTCCAGAAAACAAGAGATGCCCCCTTTTTGTTTGAGGGAAAACGAGGCCATAGTTCTTAGCAATGACTGTCTTTGGTCCAATCTGTGGACGGCAATTTCTCCCAATTCTGGTCTTGCCTTTCTTTCTCCTGAAACCCCAAGAATGCACCACTAGGCTGTAACAGAATTTGGGGTGATTTGGCAGCTTCGAGGTAGTTGTTTATTCCTGCTTTACCACTGAGTGACTGGATCCTCCAAACCCCACTATTCAGCCTCGTCTTGCTGGCACACTCTCTCCCCCTCCCCTCTTTTTTTAATGACCACTTAAAATCCTTTTGTTTATTGAAATGTGCTATGTAACAGACCCCGCCCCTCCATTCAGTCAACTCCCTTTCCTCCCCCCGGAGGCATTTTAACATCTTTATTTTGTACACTTTCCACCACTGCATCATCAAGAGCCAGAATGCTGCCCATTACGCCTAAGTCAAAAATGGGTCCCGCCCAGTCAGCATGGCCTCAGGGTGCAGAAGTCCAGCTCCTGGGGTTTCTTCCGGAGGTTGCAGCGGTCCCGGGGTAAGAGGCTGCCACCCCGCCCTGTGCATTTCAGCATCCGCCTTTTGAACCCCCTGCCACAGGTTTTGGAGCAGGATGACCAAGGGGAGACCTCCCAGGTGGGGCATGGGTCTCCGCATATCCGGATATCGATGGGCCGCTGAGTGGCATCACAAGCGGAGGCCAACTGGCCAAGCGTGTCACGACACATCACCATGCGCTTCTGCAGCCCATTGCCGCAGGTGACAGAACAGTCTTCCCAGCTGGTGGTGGCCCATTTGTAAGAGGGCCGTTTGTAATCCGGCCGGCCCGTGTCCAGGCGATTGGAGAAGCTGAGGATGCTGTTGGTGAGGACCGGCGGGCGCTTCCCATCCTTCCGGTACAAGGACTTGTCTTCCTTGCTTTCCTTGGGCAAGTAGAAGGAGTAGCGTACCCGAGGTGGGGTCATCTTCCCAACAGACAACACTTCAATGGTCAAAGGTTCCTGGATAGGCATAAAGGCCTGGAGGCTTTCCACTGCTGTCCCCGTTCCACTGTAACGCAACACGCTGCCTTTCACAATGAGGTCCCTTTCTACAGCTGAGACAATGAAATGCCCATTCAAGAGGTATTTGCCGTGTGCATTCTTCACAGCCAGGTAGTTGTCATCGCTGATCAGGCCCTTATAGCCCCGCTGTCTGATGTCAATACTAGAAGCACCAGCTGGGATGAGCACCACGAAGTTGTAGCCATGCCTTTGAAGGTTAAAAAAAATAAACACCTACTCAGATATGAACCAGTTAAATGACACATCAGAGGTCTTATGTGGAGAATATCTAAACAGTGCAGCTTTCAAGCTAGTCAGAGTTGACCATCGGTCTGATACCCACCATTGACAATTCCCCCAATACTCCCCCCAAAGCATTACCCCAAGGCATCATGGGAATTTTAAATGGCATCTCACCTGTTTCCAATGCTGTTCATCACCAGTCATGCAAATATTTAGTATTTTCATTCTATACTAAATACTGTTATTCAGTAACATCTTCCAAAAAGTTAAAGCAAAATGCATATTATAATTATTTTCAATCTGTTGCTTTGTTTATTATTTGTCATGCCTTGGAGTATAAGGCAATCCAAAGCTGCCTTGCACATAATCTACCTATCTCCAAATAGAATACCTCCAAGGTTTCAGGCAGGGCTCTTTCCTTCTCCACTTGCCTAAGGACACTAGATTTTGAATCTTATACTGAGTGTCTTCCTCTAAATACAATTAGGTGGCTGTTGGGAAAGGGAGAGGGATTTCTCACTTACATGGGTTTGGTGAACAAGCCAGATACTTTTTTGCAGCTTTTGTTGTCTCCTCCACACACTCCACATTTGTCAAACTTCTTTTTGGAACCAAGTTTCCCATCACAACCAGCCTTGATGCATTTCCCCTGGACACATAGTGAGGTAGAGTCTGGAGAACATGGTGTACCATCTACAACCTGAAGAGCACCAAGGAAGGGTAAAAGCATTCGATATTACTTTGGTCACACAGGAACATATACCACTCCCATCTGCTCATACTATTTATTTATTTATTATTTACTTCTTTTATATTCCACCCTTCTCACCCCGTAGGGGACTCAGGGCAGATCACAATGCACATATACAGGCAAACATTCAATGCCATAGACAGACAACATATATAGACAGACAACGAGCTACACAATTGGCCTCGAACTCATGACCTTCTGTGCCACATTACCGGTGCTTCGCTCTCTGGGATGTCAAGAGGAGAATGTATGTAACCATTATGTCAAGAGCCACTCAAAGGGATGGAAGCCAACATTTTGAACCAATGTATTTCATGGTAGCATTACATCTACTTCAGTGGTTCTCAAGCTGTGGGTCCCAGGTGTTTTGGCCTACAACTCCCCGAAATCCCAGCTAGTTAGCTGTTAGGATAACGGGGAGTTGAAGGCCAAAACATCTGGAGACTCACAGGTTGAGAACCACTTGGAACTGGGACCAATTCACTCTTATTACACTTTTAGGAAGAATGTAAAATCACCTCCACTTAGATTTTAAGCAATTTTTATTTTATTTTATTAATAATGTTAACTTTTCACTGCTTTCAGTTTTCTGTCTCCATTCTGTGTCCCTCTGGAAGACAATGACATCAACCAGTACCACCAGCAGCAAGAGATTCCCACTCACCTTTGGTGCCAGGACATAAAAGTATCCTGTTCCATTGGCTCTGCAGATGAGTTTGCATTTGTCCCGAGGGGAAACTCCAGAATATTTGGGGACCCAGGAGACTGTGGCAGTGAGCCGGTTTGTACTGTGGTTGTAACCATTAAAGGCTTCACACTGTTCCTCCCGAAAGCTCTTTCCTGGAATTATAAGAAAACAATTCCTTTCAGAAGTTTGGTTTCTTCAAAACATATTCTAGGGTTGTGTCACAAAAGCAGGAATATCCCACACCGTCTCGAGTATTTCATCACATGGGCGCCAGATCCTGTCTGACCTTGGAATCTAAATAGGGTCAATACTTGGATGGGAGGCCACCAATGAATATCAGGTGCTGTAGGAAGGTAGGAAGTGGCAGAACCACTTCTGAGTAGTCCTGGCCTAAGAAAACTGTATGAAATTTTAGATATTTATCCAGCCAGAAAATTAGTCCACAAATAGGTTGGCCTCATGCATCATTTTCTAACACACCTGGGTTGGGAAGGGTTTGAACTCAACACAACTTCTGCTGCCCCATTATTAATTCAGCTGGCCCTTGGTGATCCTGGTGAGTTAGCATTGCATCCTAAGGCATGCATGGGAAACTGTGTTCCTCTGGAATTTTTGGCCTAGAATTCCCATCAATCCCAGCCAAAATAATCAGGAGGGGATTATGGGAGTTTTCATTTGCAAGCAGCTTTAGGGCCATAGTTGCTCACCCTGGGATAAGGCAAAATGACCGAACAGGGATAGTATTTCCACTCCACCAGGAAAATTGATTATATGATAATGGAGAGTTGTTTTGTGCCTCTGCTTCTGAATGGCTTGAAATATTTGACTGCCGCTGACATTCCAATTTTTCACTTCCATTTGCCCAGGTGATTGAAAAAAAGTTTATGGTTCCAACCACTCCCGGTCTTTTCGACTGCTCTCATTTATTTTGAAATAGTATCTTCCTGTGTGCTCTGCCTGCTTAGCTTTAGGAATGCAAGTGCTCAAGAATACAACATGGATTTCCTATTATTTATTGAACTATCCCATCTCCCTTCAAACAGGGCCTTACCTGAGTCAGAACAGGGGTCCAGCCCACAGGAGCGGTATTTAACTCGGATCCCTTCACAGTACTTCCCTTCATTGGTGGGAGATGGGTCGTTGCACTCACGCTTGGCCAACTGGACCCCTCCACCGCAGGTCCGGGAGCACTGGCCATAAGGTGCCCATTTCCCCCAATTGCCATCCACCTAAAAGAGTAGATTTGGTTAAGGGGACATGAAACCTACACCCATTACCTCCAGTGCTTCATCTGAACCATCCCATCCAATTTCTTCAGCATTTCCTAGCCTTAATCTCCAAAACCAGGAACTTCTAGAAATCTAGCTATACTTGGTAATTATTGGCTATTATACACAATGCTCTCTGTGTGACCAAGGAAGCAGTAATGACAAAAACACAAATACTTTTGTCTGCAGTGAAAAAGGGTGTGTCATCATATATTCAGAAACATTACCTTTATTTATACCCCATCTTTTCCAACAAGATGGAAAGTCAAAATAACATTACAATATAGCCTAAGGCCATTGACAAACATTTGAGGGGGGGAAAACCTTTGAAAGGATTACATAAAGACACCCCGTAGTTAACTACAAGAAGCTATTCTATAATTCTGGACTTTTTACTCATTTTTGTTTTGTTTTGTGTTTTCAAAAAAAGACACACATACTTTTTGTGTACAAAAAACATTGTAAGCGGAAAATTGTAATTTTATCCAATGAGAAGAAAAGGTAAAGTTAGTTATTTTAAAATAGAGAACAAAAGCAAATGGAAATGTACGTATTTCCCAAATAATCCTTAGCCTTATGGGGCTATAGTCTAAAATAGTAAATTTTCCAAGCTTTTTGCAGAACAGGAGGGCAGAAGAGCCAAGGAGCTCAGAAGGAACATTTAGGGAGCTCCACTGCTTTTCCCTAATATCTGTCAACTTAAACTGTTGTCTCGAGAAGCCTCCAAATCACAAATTATGCATAACTCCAGTTCTGTAGCTGAAACAAACTGGGTCTTTCATCACATTTTGTATACACCTTCTCTGCATGACTTGGAGTTCCATTGTGTAGCAACCTAGACCTCAGCAAATAGAACCGCACCTGTACCCCAAGCAACATCCCCAGCACAGAATACTCAGGTACTCACCCGGTACTTACTGATGTTATGTCTCTCAACACAGATGCCCTTCAAACAGAACTTTCCTTCTCCACAACTGGTACCATCAGCCCAAGGAAAGTGGCGTGTCTGACACATGATGTGGCCACGAGCCTTCCCTGTACACCACAGCTTGGTGCAATACTGCATGTAAGGGCAGGGTTTGGAGCCAGTACCAAAGGCCAGCTCACATTGTTGGTTAAGGTTGTAGTTGGTGCCGGGGAGTTCTTCAGGCAATGGGATAGGCTTGGTGGGTTGGTCCAAGAGGCAGTCACCTGGAAAAAGCAGGAAAAAACTCAGCAAAATAAAGAAGGCATTGTGGAAATGGATCATTTCCTTCAGGCTGAGATTCAGAATGTGATGTTCTAATCACAAGTGAAGCTAGATGAGATAACTGAGATCATCAAAAGCTGTGCTTTCAGATGAACTGCTAACAGAACCCGTTTGAAAAGTGTGGCAACCCAGACTGCATAAAGACTGTATTTTTAGAAATAATAAGTATTATTGTAGCACATGAATTGTAACGCATTCAGCAACTGAATCTGCTAAATAGAGCTGGAGGATCCACAGAATTAAAGTCCAAAAGGTAACTTTCTCAAAAATTGCTGCTAACAAGCTCGCTTCCCCTCTGAAGATCAATTGCTTCCAAATCTTGCTTTTATCATATTTAGAATTCTTTAACAATATTCACAATATAAGGTTTGTTCCAAATTTAATCATACCAGAAACAGAAATTGAAATTGAAAGGTGGTATTGAAGTGAAAAGGAGATTCCAAGCAATTCAGTTTCAGCTTTTGCTTCTTCTTCTTCTCCTTCAATTGATTTACACCCTCCTGTATTTCTCTCAAAGGAGATTCAGAGTGGCTTAACATAAAAGCATTTACATATATTTTAAAATATACAAATATAAAACATTTAAACAAAATTAAACATAAACAGTATTTTAAAAATTCACAGTTAAAATCCATTAAAACATACTCAAAGTTAAAACCATATGGCTGTTCAGAGCAGCATTTAGGCCTTGCACTTCTAAACATCTAAAGCCCTCTTCATGTAAAAGTATTTGCTGGTTTTTTTCATGTTGATAGTAAAGAAATATATCAGGAGATATTAGCCACCCAGTCCTCATCCCTATAGATCTCCTTGTTCTTGGTCTCCCTTCACCTATCTACATCCCATCGCCTGCTCACCATGTCCACTGTCCAAGAAGTCAGTGATGATGGCCGCACTGCAAGCTGACCATGGGTTGGTGCGGTCAATCTGGATCAGCGTGGGAGACATCATGTGGTTGGTTTTCAGCCTGCCGAAGATCTCCTCGCAGACCTTCACGTTATCATGGGGCATGTTGAACACGTGCCCTAGACAGACAAAGAGTGATCGATTGAAAACCACAGGGGAAACAGTCAGGCAGCTTTGCGTGAATGAAATTATCAATGGCCACAAGTTTTCACCGATACTTTCTCATGGAGGGTTGGAAGGAAAGCTGAGAGGAGTGAATAAAAATGTTTTGCTGGGCTGGTGGCATGCATCTTGAATGTGGAACAGAAGAATTACAACTCCAAGTACCCTCAAATCTAGTGGGCAAGCTGTCTTAGGGAGTTGTGATCCAAAGATAACTTTGCAGACACTGGAATTAGGGAAGACAGTGGAATTTTGTTTTGGACAGAAATCACTGGAATTTCTGGGAGTTGAAGTCCAAACACCTGGGGAAGAACTTAGACTTTGGATAGTTGACAGGAGACACTAAAAAGATGTATTTTCATATCTTTTTGTATGTCTTTCTTTCCTTTTGTTTTGCCATTGCAGCTCTTTTAACATAGGATATATGATGCACGTGTTTCAAAGGCACCCATTGGCAGGACAGTAAATACACACATATGGAAGGGATGTCAGTAAACTGGCAGGCCACAAAATACATCTGTTGGAATGTGTTTGATCTGGTGGGTCATAAACTGGACAGGCCTACCTGCCTTTTTTCACAACTACTTCTCTAACCTTCCTTTAATAAACCATAAAAGACACCCTTCGTTCTTATGAGGCTGATTGGTCCTGGAAATGCCTGCAGCGCAGTTGTTGCTCCTTCCCAGCCTCCTTCCTGGCTGCGCTGCTTGTTGGCTTCTCAGGGTCTGAGCAGATTGCCCCCAAAGGCAGGAAAAGTTACAACAGATGCATGCAGCCCTTGCCAGCAAAAGCCAGCAAGCCAGCAATTTGCTGGCCAAGATTCACACCATCTGCTTTGTGTGTGGACACTCGCCTTTCCAAAAGACATGGGAAGGAAACCTGAGAAACTGAAGGAGAAATGGAAATGGGGGAGGAGCAGAGAGAAACGATTTCCTTATTCATACACCCGAGATACCCTGGGAACGTGGTCCTCCTGTCCATGTTCCCAATATTTGGGCTCCTTCTGAACATCTGAAAGCAGATGTCTGATATGCTGGGAATAGCTGAACAGTCCCCTGTTAGAAATTAGACCTAAAATGCATTTTACTGAGTGCAGTGTTGGCCAAAGCATTTGCATGAAAACCAGCAAAAGAGCTGTCATTTTGAGATGGGAATACTCCTGCAAGCACCAGTCCCACTGCGTGTCTTTCTTAAACATGGAAGAGTCATTGAGAATGGTGTGATTTTAATAGTGAATGCAATGGTTCACTATTAAATGATTGAGGGTAGTGTGATTTTAATAGTGAATATATGTTTTAATGTGCATTTAATTTTAATTTTAATTTTTAACTTAAGTTAAAAGTTTACTCTGTTTGTCATCCAAAGGCATTGAATAGCTGCCATATGTAAAGCCGCCTTGAGTCCCCTTCAGGGTAGAGAAAGGTGGGATATAAATAGAGTAAATTTTTTTAAAATGAGTTGGGAGGACCATAAGGCCATCTAGTCCAACCCCTTGCATTCCAGGAAGAAATGGTTAAAGTATCCTTGAGAGATTGCCACCTATTTAAAGATCTCAAATGAAAGAGATCACAACACCCACCAAGACTATTGAACAGCTACTACCACCAGGAAGTCATTTCTAATATTCCGCTGGGTCAGACCAAAGACCTTTCTGATGCCACATCCTGTTTCTCACAGTGGCCAAGTGAATTCCTGCCATGTACACAACAACTTACACAAACACTGTTGTTCTCTAGCAATGTTTTTTATTACTATGCTGTCTCTGAAGCTGAAGAGAGTATATAGTCATCCTGAGGTCTAGTAACCGCTGACTCATTTTTCCACCATGACTTTATCTAACTCCACTTTCAAAGATATCCAGGGCCCTAGCTATTCCCATATTCCACAATATGATGATGTGCATTTGTTTACCTTCTGAATCTGCTGCAGAAAGCAGTTGGTGGCTTCCATATCAGGGTGCTGCAAACCTATTCTAGGTTTTATTTCAAACTTCAGATGAGCTATCCACAATGCTGAGACTATTTGGAGAACCAGTTCAGCACCTTGGATAGTTCCTTGAAAGTTATTGGGAAATTTTGAAGTGGATTGATCATGCTATAAACATGGAAGTCACCGACCATTACTAGATCTATTACTCTGAGAAAGAGTAGGTGGAAACTATATCCCTTCCCTTTAGTAGATCACTGCGCTCTGAGGGGCTCAACATGTTAAGAGGTCCCTGGGTTGAAGACATGTAGGCTATCGAGCATGAGACAGGGTGTTTTCAGTGGCCGCGCCGGCCCTATGGAATTCGCTCCCTGCAGAGACGCGTGCACTGCGGGATTTAATGACTTTCCGCAGGGCCTGTAAGACCTGGTTGTTCAGGCAGGCATTTGGCCCCTGACTGGCATCTGTTACAATCTGCCATCCCACTGCGCCACTGCGACACTGTCTCAAAATGCTATGTGCTCCACTAGGGTATAGTGGGGGAGGGGGCTTTTAATTCTAATTTTTAACTGTTTTAACAGTTTTAACAGCTTTTAGCTGTTTTTATAATGTCATTTTATATGTTTTAACTGGTCCTGTTTGCGTGCTGTAAACCACCCTGAGCTTCGGATAGGGCGGTCTATCAAGCCGAAACAATAAATAAATAAATAAAATAATACATCTGTGACAATCTCTCTCCTTAGTACCATGTTTGGATTTAATTTCTAATTGATTTCTTTTGGTTGTGTTACCCTACACTCCAAAGCCACCAACCATCAGACAAAGGCTTCCTGTTTCCTTCTGCTGTGTTATCCTTTCTGAGCAAGCAGGTGCTATTAGAACAAGCCTTCATTTTCTGGCTATCAGACCATATATACATGTTTTTTGAAAGCATAAAAACTGCCAAATTCGCAATTCATGCCACCACAGCCATCTAATCACTGTTTTAACTGGCTTCGTTTGCACATGAAAAAATGCATGTTATTTGAGGTCCTGCCACAGCCAAGCAAAGAGATCCCTGTGTTGTCGAAGGCTTTCATGGCTGGAATCACTTGGTTGCTGTGAGATTTCCAGGCTGTATAGCCACATTCCAGAAGCATTCTCTCCTGATGTTTCCCCACATCTATGGCAGGCATCCTCAGAGATTGTGAGGTCTGTTGGAAATTAGGCAAGTGAGGTTTATACAGGTCCTTCTCAAAAAAATTAGCATATAATGCTAAAGTTCATTGTTTTCCATAATGTAATGATACAAATTAAACTTTCATATATTGCACACCAACTGAAATATTTCAGGTCTTTTTTTGTTTTGTACTGATGATTTTGGCATACAGCTCCAAAAATACCGTCTCAAAAAATTAGCATATTTGGTCAAATGGAATATGCTAATTTTTTGAGATATGTATGCCAAAATCATCAGTATTAAAACAAAAAAGACCTGAAATGTTTCAGTTGGTGTGCAATGAATCGAAAATATATGAAAGTTTAATTTGTATCATTACATTATGGAAAACAATGAACTTTAGCACTATATGCTAATTTTTTGAGAAGGACCTGTATATCTGTGGAATCTATATATATAAAGGAAGAGTCGTCATGGAACGACCGTCCCAAACAGATAAACCTTACAACGCAGAAACACCAAACTTGCCAACAGAAATAGGCCTCAGACAAGGTATGTTTGTAGCAAAGAAACTTTCCCACCCAAAACCTAAAAGGCCCCCAAAACAACAAGTAAAAAAACTACATTTCCCAGCATCCTCCGGGGCTGCCAATGCTTCTCCCAGCCTCTACATTCTGACAACATGATTGGCTGCCAATAAGGGCGGATTTGCATAACTCCTGTACTGGCCAGCCAACATGAACATTCCGACCCATAATAAACTGTCAGAGGAGGATAAGGCAAAGGGCTGAGGCACAAACACAAACACCCACATCACTTCCCACAGAAAATTTACACCCCTACAAATCACAGACCACGCCCAAAATTGACAGTAAGGCTTCATTAACTTAATTTCCCTGACTAGGCCTCACTTAATGGAATGCTGTTTACGCTCTGAATTGACAGTAAGGCTTCATTAACTTGATTCTCCCGACTACGCCTCAGCTCATTGCACATTGCGTATGGCCTGAATTGACAGTAAGGCTTCATTAACTTGCTGTTCCTGACTAGGCCTCAGCTCATGGGACATTGTGTATGGCCTGAATTTACAGTAACCAACCTTGGCACACAGAGCCCCTATGACCCACACTACATTCTACTACAGTTTGGAGGAGGGTGGACCATGGATTATGGGACTTGAAGTACCTCCATGGATAATGGGATTTGTACTACTTCACAACCCATCATTCCCCACAGACCACTGTGGCCCAGAACCAAGACCGATAAAGACCAAACTTGGCACAGAATGCCCTTCATGACCCACACTCCATCCAACTGCAGTTCAGAGGAGGACACACCATGGATAATGGGATTTCAAGTACCTCCACTCACTTCCAACCACACAAGCATCAACCTCTACATCAACACAGTAGACGGAAAGACAAAAAACATTGTATATCCACAAGCTATGCAGAACGGCAGCAACACCACACACCAACAACTCCCCAGGACTTCAACATCCCACCCACCAGAACAACCCACAACGACACAGCCATGGCCCCAACAACACCATAACTAACAACAATTCCAACCCTTACATACTCAGACTTTCCCGCATCTCCTAAATAGGGCACAGCAACGTGTGCTGGGTACAGCTAGTGTTTATATATTTCTGTGAAATTCTCCCACCCTGGATATTCCATAGATAAATAAACCTCACTTGCTTAGTGATCCCCCTGCAAAGCCCAGCAGCTTTAATATGGGTAAGGTAAAGGTTGTCCCCTGACATTAAGTCAAGCCGTGTCTGATTCTGGGGGTTGGTGCTCATCTCCATTTTTAAGCCAAAGAGCCAGCATTGTCCATAGACACCTCCAAGGCCATGCGGTCAGCATGACCGCATGGGGAGCCATTACTTTCCTGCTGGAGCGGCACCTATCGATCTACTCACATTTGCATGTTTTCGAACGGCTAGGTTGGCAGAAGCTGAGGCTAACAGTGGGAGCTCATCCCGCTCCCTGGATTTGAACCGGTGACCTTTTGTTCAGCAAGTTCAGCAGCTCAGCACTTTAACCCACTGCACCACCAGGGGCTCCTTCATATAGGTAGCCCTATTCAATTGCATTGAACGTTATAGGTTAAGGGCCCCTTATCTGAAATGCTTAAGTGTTTTGAAATTACATTTTTTTTTAAGGATCCAAGTCTAACCATGAAATTAATTTATATTTCATATACACCTTATGTAGAAAGCTTGAAAGTAATTCCATACAATATTTTAACAGTGTTGTGCATTAACCAAAATGTGTCACCATTTGAACAATTTTGGGGTATTTGAGATTTTGGAATTCCAGATAAGAGATGCTCAGCTTGCAGTACACAAGTGACTCACAAGTGGCACACACAGAAACTGTGAGATAGCCCATTCTGACAGTAAAAAAAAATCCAATTCTGCACAGATCTCATTTTGGGCAGTGGGACCGCTTCCAAATCAGGTTTGGGAATGAAAGGTTTCTTTTGGTACTAATCAGAAACCCTGAGCTTCTTCCTGTTTTCCAAATAAAAAGCCAAGCAATTTGGCTGTAAATCCTGTTGACAATCTGGCACTAGGCTTTTTCCAGATCTAGGTGTGTATCGAATGCATCCTGGCCATGACATGTTATTTTAGGATTTCTGGAGTCTGGGAAATAAAGCTAGAGCAGAGCCAGGAGAGAGCGTTCCCCAGCTTGGGCTTGTTTGACTTCCTAACAGCTGTTTTCCAGCAGTTCCAGTCAACCCTCCCTGCAGCACTGGGACTAAAATGCTGGCTTTACGTAGTCTCACTGTCTCTTTCATTCAATTAGAGAAAGAGAGCTTACCAAAGTTATTTTTGGGCTACAATCTCTATAAGCTTCAAGTACAGATCTTGGCCCTGCTGCTGGGAAGTATGGGAGATGTAATCCTAAAAAGTAACTTCCCAGCGCTATATATACACCCAGAGAGGAGTTTCCCTAGACGACTCTTCTTGATGCTTTTGTTGCTGTCTAAACTTCCTGGATGGGCCATTCTATTTTAATGAATCTAAATGAACCATTCTATTTTAAACAGCATGCCTGTCTCCCTCCTAATTATGGATCAAGAGGATTTCTTTTGTATTTATTTAGCAAAGGAAGGAAGAGGGGAAGAAAAGGAACCAATTGCCACCAGCTTCACTACCCTAAGGAAATCAGCTGCTCAGGTTGCCACCGCAGACATGGTGGTTTTAATGGCTGCTTTCTTAACCACAGAATGATGTGGGGATGCTTGGCCAACATTTGGAAGGGAGCATGAAAAATTAGGCAGAGGCAAAGTACAGGCCATGATTGGTTAGATGGACAAACTAGATGGATTAAACACATAGATCCCTCCGATCAGAAGATCAAAACCTGTTAAAGGTTCCCTCTATACCGTCAATCCGTCTATCATCCATTAGACAGAGAGCCTTCTCTATCGTGGCGCCGAGCTTATGGAACGCCTTGCCGACTGAGGTTCAAACGATCAAAGAGTTGCCTGCTTTTCGTAAGGCCTGTAAGACAGCAGCTCTTTTCCGGCAGGCGTTTAACTCTTAGTCACCTTCCTAGGGTGCTGAAATAATACTGTTTAGTGGTCTGATATTTTTATTGTTTTACTTTGTTTTTAATGATTGTATGTTTTGATATGCTGTAAACCACCCTGAGCCTGTGTGGAAAGGGCGGTATACAAATCGAAATAAGAAATAAGAAATAAATAGACAAATGGAGCAATATTTTGGAGATCCAAACTCTCAACATCCCCAGGCCCAACACCATTCTTCCTACCAGGCACAGGACCACAGATCTCAATGGACACACAGAGAGGTGGTATCTGGAGATTTAGTTCAAGAAAAGGCAGGGGAGTATTGGTGGAATGCTTGTT
This sequence comes from Anolis apletophallus, assembly GCA_030556195.1. Taxonomy (NCBI): domain Eukaryota; kingdom Metazoa; phylum Chordata; class Lepidosauria; order Squamata; family Anolidae; genus Anolis; species Anolis apletophallus. The sequence continues at coordinate 27,490,595 of JARBWK010000013.1, read as the reverse complement.
TACATGCAGAAGGTCCCAGGTTCCATCTCGGTTTGGACCGTGTTTTTTTCTGAATCATGTACAGTACTAATGACAGGAAATGACCCCTCACCTAAAATCCATAAAAGCTCTTACCAGTCTGAGTTAACAATACTGGACTAACAAACAATCTGGCCTGGAGCTAAAGCATTTGCTATGTCTTGTCCTATCGCTCGGGCAGCTATACCAGGATTGGAAGAGATGTCTTCTTGAACCTAAAGTCCTTGTGATCAGGATGCAGAATTGACATTAGAGCTAGCAATGGGGAATGTAGTGCAACCAAGTTCTGTGTTTCTGGCCAGTCACTATGTGTTTATATTTCATTGAGCCAACTAAGAAGCTTTGTACTGCCTGCCAACCACAGAGGCCAATGTTGTGCATCCCCATTTCACTTGAAAATTGAAGAAATTCTATGACTTGGAACACATCCTGTTTGTGATAGATCTTGGTCAGGCCTGCACAACGTGTCCTTTGGCTGAGCTGTCCTTATGAAGAAACTGAGATTAAATAGCATGGATATTACCAATGGCTGTCCCCATTCTCCCTCTTTGCCAAAATCATTCCTTACCCAGCTCATGGGCCGTGGTAAAAGCGGAGGGAAGGCCATCATCTTCAATGACAGAGCAGCTGCGTTTTGGGTCACACATGGTGCCAACATCGGCCATTCCCAAGGTGTCACAGGTTGTAGCTCCACACAAGTCCTGCCATAAAGAAAGGATTGCATCTTAGTCTCAATGCAAAAAAGGAAGATAAATGTTACACAATAGCTGCAGCTTGGAAATGCTGATTTTTTTTAATTAAAAAATTTACAGGTCCCCACATCCCCATCCACCACAGTCATTTGCCATGTTAGCTGGAAGATTCTGGGACTTATAGTGCCAAAGAAGTGTTGCTGTTGATAATGATAACTTTATTTATACTTCACCTTTCTCCCAGATAGGAACTCAAGGTGCCTTGAAAATTAAAATGACTGCTGTGGTGTTAAAACATATATAAAAAGTCAACATTTTAACATAACTAAATTATCAACAATATTAAAACCATTTCAAATTACACTTAAAACAATAAAAAAGCCATTTAAGACACTGTCATCATCAGATGGTGGTGATGATGATGACACCTTTGACTTTTACTGGATGGGAGACTTTAAGCAGGAACTGGAGGACCAACTGGTTGAGGATAATGTAGCTCTGGATCTCCTTCACTGAGTAAAGGATTAGACTAGATGGCTTAGAGCAGTGGTTCTCAGCCTGTGGGTCCCCAGGTATTTTGGCCTACAACTCCCATCCAGTTCAACAGAAGTTGAAGGACCCACAGGTTGAGAACCACTGGCCTAGAGCATACCCCACTGGGGACCCACAGGTTGAGAACCACTGGCCTAGATGATAACCCACTGGTTTTATTGATTCTTTGATGTGTGTATAACAAATTCATTCTTACACAGCTGATTCTATATGCAAGAATTACAGTTAGTCAAGACAAGGCCTAGATGGAAGAAAAGGAACAGTCAACAGGGTTGGCTCTACTCAACACAAGAGAACTATAGGCCCTAAAACAAAGGCAAAAATCAATAATTCTTCCGTATTGGGGGGTTTGAGAAAAAGGAGGAAGAAAGAACCCGTCTTCACCCCAACAAAGACTGATGCCTTACCATTCTTCTACAACAGAGCTACTTCCGGGGTTTTGTAATCATCAGCTCAGGAAATAACAGGTATTTTTGTCCAACTGGATATAGTCCTGACATTCTCATTTTACTAATTTTGTTCATTATCATACTATAGTTCCACTTCAATGGCCATTGTTTGGTTTTATGGAATCTTAGGGTATGTACTTGGCGAGGCACTCTGAGTATTCTAAACATCCCATCCTAAACTACTAATCCTGATATATCATAGGATGCAGCCATGGAAGTCAAATGCAATCAAGTTGCTATAACTATGTATTTTGAAAGGGTCCCAAGCCTGAACTCATGCTTGCCCGTATTTTAGAAGGCCCTTTCCTACTTCCGTCGTCCTGAGCACCACAGTCATGGTGAACCATTCTCAAGACAAGCTCAACCTTTTGAGCTCTACTGAAAAAGGTCAGCTCATGCTGAAAAGGTATCGGAGCTGAGCTGAGACAGATGTCAAGCAAAAGCCAAGGAAAGAAAAAATAGTTTTGCAAGCAGTAAAAGCTGGATGGTCTAACCCAGTGTTTCCCAACACTAGTGTGCCGTGAGCGATCAGCAGGTGTGCCATGGGAAATTGGCACTCTTCCCCCTCCTAGCAGCTCTTTCTCCCTCTTTCCCTCCCCAAAGAACCTCCCCGAGGCAAAGGAGGGCTCCACCGAATGCCGGAAGCTCCACATCGGTGAATTGGGCAGTGAGCAAACCTGGGAGCATTGGGAGGCTGAAGCATGCAGAGGTTTCCAAGAAACAAATTGAGCCTCTCCACTTGGAAGTGTTTAATTTTTTGTACTATTTTACTGGATTTTTCGAGAGTTGCCTCCCCCTCTCCAAGGAACTGTTTATAACAGCTTCATGACATCCATAGTTATCTAGAAGCAAGTTTCACTCAGGGTGAAATTTCACAAGGGTCTGGAGAACAAGCCCTGTGAGAAGACTGAGAGAAGACATGATAGCCGTGTATAAGTATGTGAGAGGAAGTCATATATATGATGTGTTCATCGAAACAGGCCCAGGTTTCACACTGAGTGTATAAATACATTTTTAAACATATTAACTATATGTATTACTGTGATAGAGTGTCATTTTGTGTCATTTTGGTTGGTGGTGTGCCCCAGGATTTTGTAAATGTAAAATGGTTGGAAAACACTGATCTAACCCAAAAATTGGAGCTAAGTGCCAGGATCAAAGAAAAAAAGCATCCCTGCTCAGGCAAAGCCATGCCAATCTAAAGAAGTCCTTATAGTCCTTCCGAGAAAGAGCCAAGAACCTAACATAGAGGGCAAGGGCAATGTAATACTCAGGAACTCTTCACTTCTTAGAGAAATGCTGCAACCTGAATGTCTCATAGCTCACCACATGGACACTGAGCTGAAGATTTCTGGTGCTACTACTATAATATGACTTAGTCCCGAAAATGGGTGGGCGGGTGACAGCCGAAAACAGATGTGTTTTTACTAAGGTTCAGTGCAAACGGTTATGCTTTAAAGGCCAAACATGACTACATCCAGACTAATGCCAAAGGCAATTTCACAAATTATACTGAGGATGGGCAACTTCTAACTGTCCAGGGGCCATTTTGCACTCCTCCAGACCTTGGCAGATCGCTCTCCTTTCCTCAAACTCCCCCAATCAGCTACGAAATTGATCATCGTACTTTCCGAAGTCTTGACCACTTAGATGTTATTTCTCCCTCCCTCGGGTCTATTTTAGACCACATAAGCCTATCTATAATGAGCCAATTCATGGTAATGATGGCTATACAAAGGAAAAATCACACCTGCTAACATTCACAGGTAAATCGGGACCCATGTGGCCAACCAACATCAGAGTGGCAAAAGCTATTAATGAGGAAACACTCACCAGAAAGGAGAGAATATTTCAGGCTGTGCTTGCCTGAGACAACTGGGAAGGGCAATGTTTTGCCACCTTTCCTCAGCTGACTTAAGACCTCATCACATGGATGAGGTCCAGTGCCATGTTTTGCCAGCCTCCACCCCGGCTGCCGCAGATGCTTCCCCATCCCTTGTGTATTGGCAGTGGCAGCATCCCACCATGCTGCCATCCCAGGAGGGAGCCCCACCAGAAGTCACTCTACATTGTTTGATGGGCACAGTGGCGCTCCATGGATGAACCGGGGCAGAAGCATCCTAGAACACTTCAATTGCCCCACGTGATAAAGCTGTCAATGGAGTGGGTTGTTGTACATTTTTCAGGCTGTATGGCCATGTCCTAGAAGCATTTTCTCCTGACATTTTGCCTGCATCTGTGGCAGGCATCCTCAGAGGTTGCGAGGTCTGTTAGAAACTAGGAAAATTGGGTTTATATACAGTATCTGTGGAAGGTCCAGGGTGGGAAAAATAACTCTTGTCTGTTGGAGGCAAATGTAAATGTTTCAATTGGCCACCTTGATTAGCATTTGATGGCCTGACAGTTTCAAGATGTGGCTTGTTACTACCTGGGAAAATCCTTTGTTGAGAGGCGATTAGGTGTTCCTGATTGTTTCTTGTCTGGAGTTCCCCTGTGTTTGAGTTTTGTTCTTTATTTACTGTTATAATTTTAAAGTTCTTTAATACTGGGAGCTACATTTTGTTCATTTTGATCAGGAACACCTAATCACCTCTCAACAAAGGATTTTCCCAGGTAGTAACAAGTCACACCTAAAAGTCACACCGGGAGTGGCGGCATAGAAGCCGAATGAAATAAATAAATAAATAAATAATAAACTGTCAGGCCATTAAATGCTAATCAAGGTGGCCAATTCAAACATTCACACCTAGCTGCACCAGACATAGCCATTACTACTAAAAGTCAATGAGTTGGAGGTTGCAGGGGGGAAAGTGCTGCAGTCCATAGCAATTCTGAGCTGGTTTGGGCCCCAAAATGTCAATTTTTCAATTTGCAGAAACCCAAGGGCCTCAGAAGAGCTGTATCTGCTCCACTCTTGTTGCATATATGCTTGCAAAACCCTGCCTGTTGTAGTCACACTTCACATATACACTCAGAACATCCTAGCTTTGCTGTACATCTGATAACATAATCTGTGGGGTCAACTTGAATGGCAAACCTGTTATTCTAGGATCTGCTAGATGTAACTGTGAAATAACTCAAGTACGCAGAGCTCTCCTGGACGCAGATGCCTTTGGTTGAATTGGCAGAGACGAGAGATCTCCCCCAGCAGAGGAAGGATGATCAGCACTGTGGTGTAAACACAGGCGATGGGAATGGGAAAGCATTTTAAAAACTGGGCAGAGGACAGAAAATTCATGGTGCCAGAAAACGGAAGAGAGATGGCTTTGCTTTCAACATTAGGAAGCCCCTCCACCACCCCAAAGGAGGATTCTCCCGCTCTTTGACAATGAATGCCTGATAGAACTCCCAGTCTTTCTTGACAGCCATGAAGCATGAGAAGCATTTGGTGGTGGAGTGTATTCAGATCAGTGTGCGTGAGGTGCTCTATAGATTAGCAGAGGCAATTCTAGAGTAAAGGTTTTCATCTCCCCAAATAGAATTCTTAAGGTTAGCTGCTTCCTACAGTTACTGGGCTCTCCTCACATAGCAATGGATGCTTAAGGCGATGACCGGCACAGCTGGAAAAGACAGGAATGGCCATTCCCAATGCCAGAAACATCATGGGGGATTTCTGCCCCATCCTCATCTTAAGTGATAAGCCCTCTTGCTCTTGCTCAGGAGCCAGGTCTGACATCATGGTCCACAGATGTTGCCTGCAGAGTCCGGTCCACAAGCCTGAGCGAGGGCAGTGCCTTTATTTGCATACTCCAAATTGCTTCCATATCCTCTCATTGGAAGAGCAACAGGAACAGCTCCAAGACATATCCTTGGAGAGCCGAAAGAACGTTTAAAACAGGAACACATGCTGTCATGTTTCACGATTCCTCAGTACAGTCTAATGCAGAGGATGCAGCAGTTGGGGTTAGAAGGCAAAATGCGGCATTGCTGTTTTGCCCAAACCTGGCCTCCAAAATCTCCTAGATCCCTTCTCAACTTTAAGATGGGGGCTGACCCTTAAGTGGCAAAACCAGGCATATTTAAAGGCCGATAACCTAGGAGGGGCAGCAGGTTTATCTTCCCACCTTAAACACCAATACACCCTACTGATGTTTTCAAAACTATGTATGACATCTCAATCTATCTATCTATCTATCTATATATACTATATATATATATATATATATATATATATATATATATATATAATCCTTCATGTTGTCCTGACAGGCTTATAGACAGCAAAACCACACAAGGCAGACACACCAAATCAGCCCACATACACACAAAACCTCACGAGGTATGTTTACCACCCCCCAAAAATATAAAAAATTAAACAACACGACCAAAAATACAAAAAAACAATTGGACTACAACTCCCATGATCCCCCACGCCACCCCCCTCTGGAAGTTTAGAGTGTCGGAATGTTGGTGGTGCTGGCCAATTAGAGGCCTTATGCAAATACTCCCTCAGTTAGAATGTAGAGGCTGGGAGCCACCCCCCTCTGGCAGTTTAGAGTGTCGGAATGTCTAGCAAAAGGAAGGAAAAAAGGGAGGGAGGGAATGGAGTGAGGGAGACAAGGGGAGCAAGAACTGATACAGAAAGGGGAGGGATGGCAGGAAGGAGGGAAAGGAAAGAAGGGAGGGAGGGAGAAGAGGCAGGAGGACAGAGAGAAAAGAAAAGCTGAGGGATGAGGGGGAGAGGGAAGAAAGGAAGTATAAAAGGCAGGAAGGGATGTTACTGTTGGTCTTCGCCACATGCACACACGTATGTATGTACATACAGGCATGCACACATACACACATATATACATGCACTGAAAAATACACATGCACACATATATACACACATCTGTACTTACACACATCTACACATATACACGCATATACATATACAAAAACACACATATACATAAGTACACACACATACACACACACACACACATATGTACACATAGACACAAATCTATATACTGTATATACATACATAGACACACAAAACACACACATACAGTATATATATAGACTGGGACACAGGAAAGAGAAAAAGCCACAGCAGCACGTGGCCGGGTTCAGCTAGTTCAATACAAGAGAGCTTTCTCTCTTCTTTTAGGCACAGCTGGTTCCAAAAGCAGACTGGTAATGGCTCAATCCCTATGAAAGCAGCAATGTTCCAAAATGCCAGTTTGAAAAAGTTACTTTTTCAAGCCACAGCCCCCAACTCAAAGGTATTGTCATCCTCAAAAGTACACAGTACTTAAAGCCAAGCTATGTGGACACATGAACCAGAAAAAAAAGGCCCATACAAATCTCCCCATCCCTGCCAGTAAAAATAAATAATAATTTGCTGTCCTGGAGCCATCATCTGACTGGTCCTTAGATGCTCTTCTCTATATCAGAGACAAATGTGGTCTCCTTCTTTCCTGTGAGGTGGATCTCCCCTGAACTTCACCCACACAGGAAGGTCAAGGAAGAGGAGGAGAGAGGAGGAGAAGACAAATGGCTTGACATACTTTAAACACAGGAATATTCTTCATCTTTTCAGGAAGACTCGAGTAACATATTTCACCTTTATCATCTTTTGAGATCTCACCAAGAGCTGGGGGAATCCAAGATGAAGATGCTCATGGTATGAACAGCTGGGACCTATTCAAGTTGGCTATAAATATTATGGAAAGCAGCAACAGGGTAGAAGTCTGTTAAGATTGTGTTTCCTTTTGGAACTGTTTTACTCTCTGTTTTAATGCTGCTGTTTGTGATTTTATTGTGATGTTTGTTGTAAGCCGCCCCGAGCCACTGGGAGTGTCGGCTAATAAATCTAATAAATAAATAAATAAATAAATAAATAAAGTTAGAATGGTGCAATTCATAATAGCAACAAGTCAAAGGGGTCAGAAGCCACCGTGTCTGGTCCTCAGTTGCTCTTGTGTTGTATGGTCAGCGGAGCATGGAACCAACTAGTTAAAAATCACAAGTTACTTGACATGAGTTCTTTTTTAATAGCAAAAAATAACTAAGACTGGGGCCCTCTTTGTGATGTAGATTTCTGCAACCAAGGACTATACACATTGGTACTTTTACAGCTGTTGTACAAGAAGGTAACTACTAGTATCTCCTTGTGCAATGCTCTTTTTTCCCTCAGGCTCTGCAATGTCAGGTGAGAACTAAATGGAACTCCCTCCCTCAACCAAAACACAATTTGTTGACCACTGGGGATGCTAGGGAAAGATTCATCTGTGCCCATTGTCATCTGGCTACTGGTACTGGGTCCCAGTCTAAGATGATGAAAATATTTGAGGGATTGGGTACACCACCTTGGACAGTTCCTTTAAAATAGTGTTTCTCAACTTAGAGGTCGGAAACCCTGGGGGGGGGGGTCATGAGGGAGTGTCAGAGGGGTCACCAAAGACTGTCATAAAACACAGTATTTTCTGTTCATCATGAGGGTTCTGTATGGGAAGTTTGATCCAATTCTATCATTGGTGGGGTTCAGAATGCTCTTCGCTTGTAGGTAAACTATAAATCCCAGCAACTACAACTCTCAAATGTCAAGTCTATTTTCCACAAACTCCAACAGTGTTTACATTTAGGTGTATTGAGTATTCCTGCCAAATTTGGTCAAGATCCATCATTGTCTGAGTCCACAGTGCTCTCTGGATATAAGAGAACTACAACTCCAAAACTCAAGGTCAATGCCCACCAAACCCTTGCAGTATTTTCTGTTGGTCATGGGATGTCTCTGTGCCAAGTTTGGTTCAATTCAATTGTTAGTGGAGTTCAGAATACTCTTTGACTGTAGGAGAACTATAAATCCCAGCAAGTATGACTCCCAAATGGCAAAAATTAATCCCCCTTACCCCACCAGTACTCAATTTGGGCATATTGAGTATTTGTGCCAAATTTGGTCCAGTGAATGAAAATACATCCTGCAAATATCTACATTATAATTCATAACAGTAGCAAAATTACAGTTATGAAGTAGCAATGGAAAGAGTTTTATGGTTGGGGTCACCACAACATGAAGAACTGTAGTAAGGGGTCACAGCATTAGGAAGGTTGAGAACCACTGAGCTAGATGAAGACCTGGAGCAGAATCATTATCCCACTGACATGGAAGATACTAGCTGCCCCTTTATATAGGTCTTAGCTGCATAAAAAACCCCTTTTGCTTCAAAAACTGCAGCCCCAGTGTCTCCATGTTCACTTTCTTTTTTCTTTGTGGATGTTAATCTCAAACGTCCAGCAATCTGGACAGGGAAATGGGACCGCTTCCATTGTCTTTCTGCAAACTGCATCACTGTAGGCTCCTTTGTGGCGGATGCTAGATAATCTGGCAAAATCTTTTTTTTTAAAGGAAGCGGAAAGTAAACTGGGTAGTGAGCCAAAAAAGAAATCTCTCCCATTAGGTAACTACTGGTTCTTAAGAGGAAGCCTATATTATCAGATGGTGCGGGGATAAGAAGCAGCTACTTAGTGTATAGGCCAGCATCCAGAACAAGTGCAATTAAGTGTGATAGGTTTGCAAGGGTCTCTGGACAGGATGTAGCAGCACTGTTTTAACACACATATAACACCACCACAGATAATTCAGGCGACAAACAACCCAGAGTGTCCAGAATTGAAGGACTGAATTCGAGGGTTTCCAATTCAGTGAAACGCTCTTGTTCTTTGGCTGAGAATTCTCAATAACTTTCTCTAAACTGCATAACCGAGGATTCCACAAGATGTTTCCGGAGGAAGGAAAGTGGAATCAAAACGCTATAATCATTGATGATGAGCCAATATCGGTTTGAAGCATGAAGCAAAACTTTGCATTGCAGAGACATTGCGTAGAAGTCCTGCACACAGGACTAGATTACATTTTCCCCTAACGGAAATCCCTTCCTTGTGGTCATTTAGTGTCCCTATAGTCAGAAGCAGGACAATGGGGTTATTTATGTATTTGTTTATTATTCATTCTTGTATGCCGCCAATCCCCGAGGGCTCGGAGCGGCTCACAAAAACAACATAAAACAGAGTAAAACACACCTAAACAGGCCCGGATTACCCATAAGGCCACCCGAGGCCATGGCCTCGGGCGGCACTTTTGGGGGGGGCAGCAGATCTGGACCCCAATTTTTTTAAAAAAAATCCCCAAAAAATTTGAAAAAACATTCAAAAAAATTATTTTTAAAAGGGGCGCATGCGCGGGGCGGCGCAAGCACCATCCACGCCGCCCCCTCCCTTTGCTCTGCTCCCCTCGGCTCTGCTTTAGGAGGGAGAAGGATCGGCTCCGCCCCTGACTCCACCCCTCCTCACCCCCAGCACCACCCCTGCCTCCTCGCCGACGCTGAGCCGATCCTCCCTCCCTCCTAAAGCCGGCCTGAAAAGGGCGATTTCAGCCGCATGGCGGCTTTAGGAGGGAGGGAGGAGCAGCCGTGGGGAGGCCCCGCATCGGCTCCAGAGGTGGGGCTTTCCTTCCTCCTCCTCCTCGCGCTGGCGAGGAGGCGGGGTGGGGCGGAGTCGGGGGCGGGGAGGGGCGGAGGCAGACCCTTTGGCCTTGGGCGGCAAAAGGGCCTGATCCGGACCTGCACCTAAAATTAACTGAGCTTAAAACTAAACTAACTAGACAGAATTACGGAGGATCAGCAGTCAAATGTCAGCTTGAAGAGATGGGTTTTGCAAGCCCTGCAAAAAACGGACAAATCCTGCAGAGCACGCACTTTGGCTGGCAAAGTATTCCAAATACTTGGTGCTGCCACAGAGAAGGCTCTGCGACGGGTAGATGTGAGGCGGATGGTTTTAAAGCTAGGCACTGAGATTTAGATCTTCAGAACGGAGCGATCTCTGGGTTGATAGGGGGTAAGATGGTCCCTCAGGTTAGTACCATCACCTTGAAAGTGATCCGGTGCTTAACCAGAAGCCAGTGAAGCTGCTGTAAGATGGGAGTTATGTGACTCCTCACTGGCACTCCAGCAAGGAGACGAACAGCGGCATTCTGGATGAGCTTAAACTTCCGGATCAGAGACAAGGGTAGGCCAATGTAAAGGGCGTTACAGTAGTCTAATCTTGAGATGACCGTGGCTTGGATCACTGTGAAGAGGTCATCTCTGGACAGGTAGGTGGCCAGCCGCCTGGCCTGCCGGAGGTGGAAGAAAGCAGTTTTGCTGACAGAGGAGGTCTGGGCCTCCATTGTCAGCAAAGGGTCTAAAGTGACCCCCAGGCTTTTTACTAATGATGACGAGCAAAGTGCCTCGCCATCCAGGGCAGGTAGCCGGACCACCCCGCTATCCGGTTGACCCAGCCACAGTATCTCAGTCTTTTCTTCAAGATCTCTGGATATCTTGGCAGATGGTGCCATTGCTCTTCATATTGCAATAGGGACGTAGCCAGATCTTTCACCAATGCGTTATGCTCTCAACCAGGCACTATATGGCTCCTACAGTTAAAATGAAATTTTTCTCATTGCAGAAGTTTAATAGATTGTTTCAAGCCTGCAGCAACAACAACTAGAGTGACTTAGCATGGCATTCAGTTGAACTTGTGCCATCATTATGTCACTTACTGGATGCCTGGCACAGGAAAAGTTTGGAATGGAGAAATAGCAGTTTGGGAAAATACAGCGCATCCTCTCGCTTTTTTTGCAGGCCCTTTCCTCCCAGGCGCCAGCTTTCCAGACTGTTTTTCTCATTTTATCAAAGGCTAACAGAAAACTGTGACAGCAACAATTTCATTAAAACAATTCATTTATCCGTTGGGTTATGAATTTTCTAACAAGAAGGGTCAACTTACTAAAATTTATGTTTTAAATGGTATTTGATCGACTTGAAGTTGGAATTTCAGCATTAACTAAATTCCAGAAATAACTTAATTAAGTTGTTACATGAGAGACCTTGCCAAAGCGCCAAGAATTTTTACATTTCCCAGCTGGTCCTTTTCCCAAAGACTCACTCTCCTGGATTTTTTTTGCAAAACAGCTTCTTGCTTTCTTTCAGTCCCCCAAGGTTGAGGAACTACACTCTTTAGGTCACAACATTCAAACCACTGACTCAAGAGGAGTTCCAGTGGGATGGTGTGTGTTCAAGGCTTTTCAGATCAGCCCTGCCAGTAAATGATCCTCCTCCTTGAGAGGAGACATGATAGCCATCTATAAATACAGTATGTGAAAATATGTCATAAGGAAGAGGGACCAGACTTGTTTTCTGTTGCCCTTGAAACTAGGACTACAAGCAATGGGTTCAAATTACAGGAAAGGATATTCCACCTGAACATTAGGAAGAACTTCTTGACCGCATGAGCTGTTCAGCTGTGGAACTCTCTGCCTTGGAGTCCGGTGGAAGCTCCTTCCTTGGAAACTTTTAAACAGAGGCTGGGTGGCCATCTGTTAGGGATATTTATTTATTTATTTATTATTTATTTATTTTCGGCACTTTACCCCGCTCTTCTCAACCCCCGGAGGGGGACTCCAAAAGGCACAATTCGATGCCCTCATAACAACACAGTATAAAAACAGTATAAAAGCCCTCAAACGTTAACACTAAAAATACATTAAAATACAATTACATTCATACAGCCTATGTATTCACCTATGTAAAACAGTGTTCTGTCCGTAAAAGCATTGAGCCCTATTCACCAGCTTTCCATTAAAAACTAGTCTAAAGTGCTGTCCTGTGCTACTATGCGAACGCCTGGTCCCACATCCAAGCCTTCACTTTTTTCCTAAATGTCAGGAGGGATGGAATTGATCGTATGTCACTAGGCAGCGCATTCCACAGACGAGGAGCCACCACCGAGAAGGCCCTCTCCCTCGTCCCCACCAGCCGCACCTGGGAAGCCGGCGGGAGCAAGAGCAGGGCCTCCCCGGATGATCTTAAAGTACGAGGTGGGACGTAGCGGCAGATGTGTTTGGACAAATAAGCTGGGCCAGAACCGTATAGAGCTTTAAAGGTCAAAACCAGCACTTTGAATTGAGCCCGGAATTGGACCTGCAGCCAGTGGAGCTGACACATCAGGGGGGTGGTATGCTCCCTGTATGTAGCTCCAGTTAGTAGTCTGGCTGCTGCCCGTTGGACTAGTTGTAACTTCCGAACTGTCTTCAAAGGCAGCCCCACGTAGAGCGTGTTGCAGTAATCTATTCGGGATGTGACCAGAGCGTGGACGACCGTAGCCAGATCAGACTTCCCAAGGTACGGGCGCAACTGGCGCACGAACCTTAACTGTGCAAAAGCTCCCCTGGCCACCGCTGAGACCTGGGGCTCCAGGCTCAGCAATGAATCCAGGAGCACTCCCAAGCTGCGAACCTGCGTCTTCAGGGGGAGTGTAACCCCGTCCAACACAGGCTGTAACCCTATGCCCTGTTCGGCCTTTCAACTGACCAGGAGGACCTCTGTCTTGTCTGGATTAAGTTTCAATTTGCTAGCCCTCATCCAGTCCGACACAGCAGCCAAGCACCGGTTCAAAGTCTGGACAGCCTCCTTGGTGACAGGTGGGAAGGAGTGACAGATCTGGACATCATCTGCATACAGATAACACCTTACTCCGAAACTCCGGATGATCTCTCCCAGCGGTTTCATGTAGATGTTAAATAACATCGGGGACAGTACTGAACCCTGAGGGACTCCACAAGACAAAGGTTTTTGATTGTGATTTTATTGCATGGCAGGGGGTTGGACTACATGGTCCACGTGGTCTCTTCCAACTCTATTATTCTTATTCTACCACCCCATTTCAAGGGTGGATGTGATGTTCCATCAAACACAAAAGAAGAATGGAGAAGTGGGAAGAGACGGAATTATGTTTCTATGTCATCCTGCTAAAGTTTTTAGTGCAGACACTTAACTTAAAACTCAAATAGCTGTTGATTAGATTAGATTGTTTGTTTTAACAATGATTCACTATTATTAACCCCTTTCTGCTAACCTTCCTATCTTTGCTGACCTGCAAAGCTGTTTAGCCCTTTTGCAAGAAGTTGGCCAGAGCACCGTGCTGTCTGATTGGCTGCTAGAACCTTGCAATGGAGCTCTTGAACCAATCAAGGACTTCTCATTGAAAGCAAAATAAGCCTTAGAGTTTGGTGAACCATAGGAACTGAAGGAGAGCCAAAAAGCTGGGTAGAGAAGGCCCCATCCTGACAACTCCTGACACAGGGTACCAGTTGCAAAGGCCAGAATGCCTGCTGGTTTGTGTGTGCCTTCAGATTGACTTATGGTGTCTCCAATGTATTTCATAGGATTGTCTTAGGCTGTGTCAGTTTCTACTCTGAAATATAACCTACAGCACTGTCGGTGATCTCCAATCCAGGTATTAACCAGTGCTGACCCTGCTTAACTTTCAAAATCAGTCAGGATCTGATACCTTTTGGGTATTGAGGCCTTGTCTCTTCTGAAGATAAGACATCAATCACTCAGTGAGTGCCAGTGAAGGGGAAAGCCTTGGCAGACATTCCTAAGGTTTTCCCAGTGCTGCTTTCCATCAACCACAGAAAGAATATCTCTCTCTCTCTCTCTCTCTCTCTCTCTCTCTCTCTCTCTCTCTCTCGTATCACAGTGTCAAGTGAGTTATGAGAGACAGCTAAACTCATTCATCACCAAGATCACCCTATCTGCTTCTCAAGAGATAGGATGGGAAAGCTACTGAATTGCTCAGTCTGTTTCCATATTTCGTTCTTGAAATGGGTGCAGGAGAGGCCAGAGGTAGTTCACTTCCAGGACGATTCTCTTGTTGGCTTTCGGTTTGCAAAGATCCAATTCCTACAACTCTGTAAAAAAAAGTTACCTACAAAGGTCTTGATGCTAACAAAATGATCTCTGGCTATTTTATTCCAGTTTGGGATGGCCTCACAGAAAAGAATGCAGCACATATACTGAAATTGGAACGATACAGAGAGAGAGAGAGAGAGAGAGAGAGAGAGAGAGAGAGAGAGAGAGAGAGAATGCAAATTGCAGTTTCAAAGCGCATCATCCATAAAAAGTATGAAAAAGTCTGAACACAATATATGCAGCATCTGCACGAGGCTTGAACGATATGGTACCCATGATTGTCATGGCTACTGATTTCTTACTCCATTTAGGTTTCAATGTACTGTATATATTAATCAAAGCTTGTAAAAGCCATTAATTGAGATTACTGCTTCCACAGTCTTCCCAGTCAATGTAAGATTCTACATTTCTAGTCTAAACCAAGGCTTTCAGAAATGTTAGGCTCTGCTTAACCCTATGATGCTGGAATTTGCCTAATCAAAGACTGTTTCAGAATGAAAAATCCAGATGGTCAGGTCCCTGCACCAAAAGGCTATTTGAGCAGAAGTCATGAAGAAAGTGGTAAATCCAACCTGGAGCTGGATGTCTCCATTGTCATGACTGTAAGATCCCCAAAGACAACTGGCTAGCCACAGTTGGAAGTACAATGTGGCTTTAGATAGACTCTCTATTGTATCCAGCAAAGGAGTTTTTCTCCCAGCGCAAAATCTATGTAGATTCATCTCCACTGTCTCTCCAAATGAGAAGATGATGGAGGAAGAAGAAGAGGGGAGGGGAGAGAAGGAGGAGGAGGAGCAATAAATGCTGGAAGTGTAAAAAGGAGGTGGGCTACTTCATGCACATGTGGTGGGACTGTAAGAGGGTTAAGGACTTCTGGAAATCTGTACATAAGGAAATTCAAGAAGCTTTAGGAATTAAATTTAGGTTAAAGCCTGAATATCTCTTATTAGGACTCTGCGATTTTGACATGGATGTAAATACAGAAAAATTATTTGCGTATTGCATTATGGCAGCCAGGATGGTCCTAGCCAAGAGATGGAAAGAGGAAGATATCCCAGAGAAGGAAGATTGGAAACTCCAACTTCTGGACATTATGAATATGGACCGCTTGACAAAAGCATTGAACCAAGACCTAAACTCCAAATGTACAGATTGGTCTCTGATCATAAACCACTTTAAGAAAAGTAATATGGACTGGACAATTACATAAATGGAAAAAAATATTAAGAATAGTAATCAAGACGTTTGCTTGTAAGAGTTCAGTAAGGATCAAAATGATGGACAAAAGATACTCCCAGTGCAAAATCTATGTAGATTCATCTCCACTCTCTCTCCAAATGAGAAGATGATGGAGGAAGAAGAAGAGGGGAGGGGAGAGGAGGAGGAGGAGGAAGATGATGATGATGATGATGATTTTGCAGACATATCCTTCCACATCTGTTCTGAATTAGAAACACGGTGGCCTATAGTGTGAGTAAGTGTTAGATGTCAGCCTGTTCAGCCTGTGATTGTGTCTGATGATCATGCTGATTTGGATGATGGGAATAACAAGGATGTTCATGTTCAAATTGATTTTCATGATGGGAATGGGGATGCTGTCCATGCAGATATTCCTGACAAGATTGGGGATGTTGATTTGTTTTCTGGGCCAGGATTTGGGGATGTGAGGCCTGAGTGGCTGCAAGAGGATTCTCAAGCTCTCGAGATTGGGAAAGGTTTGGTGCCACAGTTCCCTGATCAGTTATCAGTTATCCCAGGTGTAGAATTTAATGAAGGGAGTGGAAGTGAGGCCCTGAATAGAAAAAGTTCTTTCAGTCAACAAAGACAGACAGTTCCACAATTAAGGCACTCGGCCAGAATCCAACAGAAGTTGGAAGTGTTTGGGAATCAGGGCAGAGTTTCTAAGTGCCTCGGAAGAAATCTTGCTTCAGTCAAAGCAACGCTGGATTCATGTCAAGTTCCTACTGTCAAGATCTTTGTTGTTCTATGTTCTGTTTAGGGATGTAAGTGCCTTTGCTGTTATTTTGCCTATGAATTCAAGTTCCTAGTTTCATGGAATTCTTTGGGCTTTAGCTCTTTGGACTCTTTGTTCCTGTTTTCTTTTCAACCAATTGGATTAGCTTTTACTGTTGATTGCTTTTTATTGCTTTGGCTTTTTATAATCCTTAATAAACTGCTTGCTAATTGTACCTTTCATTAGGGTATGCAAGCCTCTCCCCCACAACAAGGGGGCGCCAACGGAGAGGTAAGCTATGCTAGAGTTGTGGGCTATGCTGCTGGTGGTAAAATAGCCAGTGGTAGGGCTTCCAATGCCAGACAGGTCACAACCAAAGGGTCTGACAAAGAGCGTCAATGGGCAGGATGGGCTCTCTAGCCTTTTGGCAACCATCCTAGGAGAAGGAAAATTCTAAATTCAAACCCGGGCAGATGGTGCTCGTCTAACCCTGTAAGGTCAACCATCTAAGAGAAAGAAACTCAAATCAAACCTACGACCTGAGGACCTCGCTGCCACCGTCCTAAGCTTGCTAGGCCTTGGCAGATGAACCATTGGTTTAAAGGGTGAGGCCAGTTCTGTGCACGCTGCGCACCACCAGAAAAATCAATTGCACAGGCTCAAAGGACACATCCAACCTCCGAATCATCAATGTGCTTGTAGGAAGCGTGGGATGAGTCCTTCCTGAATCTTCGTTCGTGAAGAAAAGCCAAGAAGAAAAAAAGAATTGTACCCGTGTGGTGTTTAAAGTCAGAGGTGATTCTTCTCTGGAGTACAACCTTAAGCAACATAATTAACAGATCTTAATTCCCATTATACCTTCCTATTAGCTGCACTGGGTCGAGCCTATAGATAGGATTTGTACTCCGATAATATCTGAACGGCTACAAGTTGGCTTGAGTTAAGACAAAGCCACCTGTTGCAGATGTGGTTTCTTGATCTGCCAGGTCTGGATGAAAATACAAAGTATTATGGGCCATTCATTCCACAGAAACAAAGCATTATGGGTATTTGGTTCCAGATATTCATCTAGATCCAGAGAGTATGATCCAAAGTAGAACATCAGTTAATCGGAGAGGGGAAAATGTTGCTCTGTGGAGACTGGCCATTTGTTTTGCCTTACTCATTCCTTCTTTTTTAATTCCTGTTTCCTCACTAGCTGAAAAGAGCCTTTGGCTTCCCGCCCAACACCTGCACTGACACACTGACACACATTTTCTGGTGAATCTCGCCTGCTGAATCCAGGCAGGGATTAACAAGAAGCTTTTAACCCCTACTCTTCTTGTGCTTAGGCTCAAGTGGACATCAGGCCATAGGTAGGGTCCTTTCCCTTAGGAGACCATAAAATCCAGACTAACTCTACCCACAGCTTGGGATAAATAGACAAACCCTCTCCACGTGTTTTACACTTGACTTCCATAAGCCACAACCTAACAAGAGGGATCTTAAAACCTGGCTTTTCTGTTGCGCTTTTGGAGAGTAGCCATACTACTATACAGTATGTAGTTGCACTCCCTCAAAGTGTTGTCCCCAGAGTATCCCCCCCCCCCCCGAGTACAAAGGTCTATTTCCATGACCCCGCTTCTTTATAAGTTTCTCCCTCACAAACTAGATGCTCTATTCCTATCTCACCCTCAATGAATTTTTTAGTATTTTAGTATTTTGTCTCACACTTGCGGCCTGCTCATTGTTATTTTACTGTGCATGATTTTGTGTTGTATTTTATATTGTTTTTGTATTCATATGTTGTATGTATTTCATTGTGTTGTTATTGTGTTTTAGTTTTTATTCTATTGTAATATGTTGTTGAGCTTGGCCTTATGTAAGCCGCCCCAAGTCCCCATCGGGGAGATGGTGGCGGGGTATTAAATAATAATAATAATTATTATTATTATTACTATTATGAGATGTCTACTGAATTACTGTAAGCCGCCCCGAGCCATTTGGGGGGGGGGGGCATATAAGTACGAAGTAATAAATAAATAAATTATTATTATTATGAGACATGGTCAAGGAGGATTGGAAAATACATCTCACAAGGGCAGCAATCGTACAACCCCAACATCCATAAAACAACACAGTGGAAAACAAGAACTAGAAAAATATCTCCCAAAGCACCCTGGTGCTTCAATTTCCAAAGACTCTGTATGCAGCCAACCACCTCTTAATGTTGTCATGTCGTTTTTGTATGTCTTCAAGTTGTTGGTTTTTCTTTTTCCTTCCAGCTATAAGATTTTTATGATTCCAGTATGGAGCCATTTACTATTTAGAGAACTGGCCTTGGAAAGCATCTCAAAATGCCAAAATAAGAACGAACATCCACACTTTATCCCTAGCATGTTAACGGCAACCCCAAACTGCCTATCAATTAACTTTTTATTTTCTTTTTTCCCCCCTTCTTTTCATCCGTAATGAAAGGAGAGTTTTGGGTTTGCATAATAGCCTTTGGCAGCCAGAAGAATTCCATGGTATCATGAGACCACAGATGGATGAGTTCAAGAGAGGCAGATGTCTTGGTTGATCCAGTGCCCTCACATCGGGGTTTGAGGAATGAAGAGTACAGTAATGCAGAAAATATGCACAAGGGGTTTTGTCTGAAAGGAGGGACAAGGCCTTAAATGCTGGAGACCAAACCCATCACAAATGTAGCTCTATTATTTATCGTATCAGGAGGATACAGTTGTAATGTATTTTAAAAACAAACCAAAAAACCCCCACAAAGTTTGAAAACTTGGCATTATATTAAACGTCCTTTGACTAGAAGCTGGCCACTTGGGAGTACCTCTGGTGTTGCTATAGGAAGGTTCTCCATTGTGCATTTGGCAGGGCTCAGACTGCATTGTAAAAGGTGATCTGTGGTTTGCTCTTCTCCACACTGGCAAGTCGTGGACTGCAATTTGTGGCCCCATTTCTTAAGTTTGGCTCTGCATCTCATGGTGCCAGAGCGCAGCCTGTTCAGCGCCTTCCAAGTCACCCAGTCTTCTGTGTGCCCAGGAGGGAATTTCTCATTTGGTATTAGCCATAGATTAAGGTTCTGGGTTTTAGCCTGCCACGTTTGGACTCTCGCTTGCTGTGGTGTTCTTGAGAGTGTCTCTGTAGATTTTAGAAAACTATTTCTTGATTTAAGGCATTGGCGTACTGGCTGATATCCAAACAGAGGATGGGCCGGAGATGCCACTGCCTTGGTCCTTTCACTATTGGCTGCTACTTCCCAGCAGATGTCAGGTGATGCCATACCGGCTAAACAGTTTAATTTCTCCAGTGGTGTAGTGTGCAGACATCCTGTGATAATGCAGCATGTCTCATTAAGAGCCACATCCACTGTTTTAGCATGGTGAGATGTGTTCCACTCTGGACATGCATACTCAGCAGCAGAGTAGCAAGGGCAGATATCTTCACGGTGTCTAGTTGTGACCCCCAGGTTGTGTCAGTCAGCTTTCATACAGGCCTGGATCACCCATAAGGGCACATTAGGCCATGGCCTAGGGGCGCAGCCGAGGGGGGGTGCCAGATCAGGACCCCCCAATTTTTTAAAAAGCTGATCTTCAGGCACTTCAGGGTGCGGGGCTTCCCTTCCTCCTCCTCCGTGACGCGCCTAGCTTCCTTGACTCAAAAAAGCCAGGCGCGAAGAGGAAGAGGAAGGCTCACCCCTGGGGGTGGGGCTTCCCTTCCTCCTCTTCCGTGATGCGCCCAGCTTCCTTTACTCAAAAAAGCCAGGCATGTGACGAGGAGGAAGAGGCTCGCCCCCGGGGGTGGGGCTTCCCTTCCTCCTCCTCTGCGATGCCGCGCCCGGCTTCCTTGACTCAAGAAAGCCGGGTGCATGGTGAGGAGGAGGAGGAAGGAAGCTCCCCATTGAGTGCCGGATTGCCTTCAAGGTGTTGGTTCTAACCTTTAAGGCCTTGCAGGGTCTAGGGCCAGTGTACCTGAGGGACTGCCTTACCCCGTATGTTCCCCCGAGATCGCTACGCTCGGAAGAGCAGAACCTGTTGGTCATTCCATCGATCCGCTCCTGCCACCTGTCCATCGAGCCTTCTCTGCCGCGGCGCCTGTGCTCTCGAACTCACTTCCAGATCGTACTAGTGCGATCCCAGAGCTTGCCCCCTTTCGAAGGGCGTGTAAGGCCGCCCTTTTTAGGCTTGCTTTTAGCTAAGTCTGAATTGTAAATGGCATGTGTATGTCCTTGAATTCAAGAACTGTAATCTCCGTTTTTATCACTGTTATGCTTTATGTTTTTACTGTATGTTTTACTGTACGCTGTGATCCGCCCCGAGCCTGCAGGGAGGAGCGGAATATAAGACCGAATAATAAATAAATAAATAAGGGAAGGCTTGCCCCCCGGGGGCTGGGCTTCCTCCTCCTCTGCGACGCGCCCAGCTTCCTTGATTCAAGGAAGCCAGGCATGTGGCGAGGAAGAGGAGGAAGGAAGGAAAGGCTCACACACACACACACACACCCGGGGCGTCCGGAGGAAGAAGGGGGTGTGCGGAGCCACGAGGAGGAGATGGGGGGTGCGGTAGAGGTTGGTTTGGGGGCGTAATTCCAAAGTGTGGCCTAGGGTACCAAAATTGGTTAATCCGGACCTGCTTTCATATGATATTGTTTCAAGCGCCCACTTTTTGCTTGATATTCATGCAGTGCTTCTTGTAAAAGTAACTCTGAAGGCTTCCAAAGGCTTCTACCATGAATTATGAGAATCCATCAGGTTGAAGAGATCAGCACACTTCCTTTCTCACACTTGTAAGCTTAGAATCCTCCCCATGGAAGCAACACGTCAACGCAAAATAAGACCCAGCTGGTATCTTCACAAGGGACAGAAAGTGCAGTTGTCATTGGGTTGCTGTAAGTTTTTCAGACTGTATGGCCATGTTCCAGAAGCATTCTCTCCTGACATTTTGCCTGCATCTACTAGTGGGGGCCGTGACTCTTGTTCGCTCTGGAAGTCAGCTCAGGTGTGCACTACATCCAGTCTTCTAGTCCAGTGTTTCCCAAATTGTAACCTCCAGGATTGGGGGGGGGGGAGAGTCTAGTGTGTTGAAGTATAAAAACGCTAAGAAAGCTACCTCGATAAAGGCACAAAATTACAAACACCCCCACCCCACCCGTTGTCTACTTGGTCTCTCCCTCTCCATGCATTGGGAAGGCCCACCTCCCTTTCCCCAAGTAGAGACCTCCTCTTGCCTCCTGGGGGTTCTGTGTGGGAAGTTTGGCCCAGTTCTATCATTGGTGGAGTTCAGAATGCTCTTTGATTGTAGGGGAACTATAAATCCCAGCAACTACAACTTCAAACTGTCTATTTTCCTTGAACTCCATCTGCGTTCATATTTGGGCATATTGAGTATTCATGCCAAGTTTGGTCCTGATCTAACATTGTTTGAGACCACAGTGCTCTCTGGATATAGGTGAACTACAACTCCAAAACTCAAGGTCAATGCCCACCAAACTCTTATAGCATTTTCTCTTGGTTATGGGAGTTCTGTGTGGAAAGTTTGTGTCTTTCTGCCATTCCTGCCAGGATATCAATATTGTGTTCATTGAAACAGGCCCAGGTTTCACACTGAGTGTATAAATACATTTAAAAACATATTAACTATATGTATTACTGTGTTAGAGTGTCATTTTGTGTCATTTTGGTTGGTGGTCAGGATTTGGTCAATGCAAAAAGTGTGCCGTAGCTCAAAAAAGGTTGGGAAACACTGTTCTAGTCATTGCATTGTCAACATGGCTCCAAATTTCCTATGTTTCCAAAAGTATGCTATTTTGAAACATCTTGTAGGGAAAAAGGCTTCCCCAAAGAAAAAGAAATATTAAAAAGTGGTGGGGCGAGTTCCTCATCTGCTCCAGGATAGAATTCCTCAGAACCAGAAAGAGAGGTAAAATACAAGACACCTTCGCATGATCTATTAAAAATACTTTTTTTTTCTTTTTACTGGTCCCTTGGCAGCCATGAGCCCGAAACTCTTTGATTGCTGATAACCAAAAGCAATTCCTTATTTCTCCCCGCTTTCTCTTTTTCCTTTCTGTTCCCCATGAAGAGTTTCTTGACAACCCAGTAAGTAATATCACATTTGTCAAACATTCGTATCCTTTGCCACAATGCAGCAACGCAGCAATTGGAGAAAAACATTCAGTTCCCCTTCAAAGTCGGTGGAAAAGTTCCAGGTCTCATTTTCAGTAAGACAAGGGGTCTCATCCACCGAGCCACATCCTGCTCTAATGTATACCATGTGAGGTTTCTACAGCCCCGCTCCATAGATCGGCAGAGTGAAAACAGCCAAAGCTGACTTCTTCCAATCCAGCATCATGGGAAGAATAGGAGGAAGAGGGGAGGAGAAGCAGAAGGTATGCCTAAGGGCTGGCTTCACTGGCCCATTCACTGCATAACAATCTATGGCTGTTTCAAGGAAGTTTATCCACGTACAAGAGGGCTGGTGCCAAAAACATGGGCAGAGAGTATGTGGGATGCTTTGCAATGGTCCTCCCTTTCATCCCCTTTATTTATTTATTATTTATTTATTCATTTACATCATTTATATTCCGCCCTTCTCACCCCACAGGGGACTCAGGGCAGATCACAATGCACATATGCAGGCAAACATTCAATGCCCTTTAACATACAAACATGTAAGACAAGGCACTCAGAGGCAATTTAACATTTCAGCTTCTGGCCACCAGGGGGAGCTGTCCCACTCCTTCACTCCTTTTACACACTTCCTGGAGATTTATGGCCTTGTAAATTAATTCTGAGGACTTTATCACACGAGGATGATAAAATGCAATTACAGAAGGATGAAAAGGAGTTTACCACATTTTGTTGTCCACTCTTTTAGTCGTATTACACTTAAATAATGGTTGAACATTCCTTTTCATTGATGGGGGGGGGGATCAATGACACCAATATTTCTCTTCTTCTGCCACTCTTCCTTGTGCAATAATGTTCTTCTTCTGCAACATTGATACTGCGAAGCAAAGAAATGTCTCGCAAGGACACCAAAACTGTCTGTCTGCTATTTGGCAAAGTAAGGGCATAAGGAAGCATAGAAAAAATACAAGGCAGTGGTGGATAGATAGGAAGTGAGGCTGTGTGGAAGCCTGATCATGGAAATGTGCATCAATAAAGTGTTGGTATTGCGCAATTGCAATGACGTGTAAAAGTGATTGTTCCAATTATGTATCCATCCAGTTAAAAATGTGATTATGATAAGAGCAGGTTGGTGTGATAAAGTCCTCAATCCCAACAGAAATAGACAGAATGACTCTGCAAAGTCACCACTTTCAAGTAGGCCTCCAGCTGTTGTTAGACTGCACCAAGAGCTCCCAAGGATTGGATCTGGGATCTATCTTTGGCGATTGGAAGAGATCCATTCACAAACAGAGAGCATTGACTTGATTTTCAAGGATTCTCCCACCCTCCTATTCAGAAGAAACCCCATCCCCGCATCTTGCGCAACACTTTCCCATCCCTGAAAGGGGTGCCATAGAGAGTAAGGATAAGGAAGCCAGCTTCTGCCATCCAGTTGCATGATGCATCATTTAACCTTACCTCTGCACGTCCTAGGTGGCATGAAGAATATGTTTAGCATGTTCTAATGCATCTGTCCAAATGCATCTCCTGCTATGAACCATCACGCAACTTAAGCACCGGGAATGTGGCGCAGCTGGCTAAGTGTCAGCTGCAAAAGATCTCTCTGACCAGTAGATCATGAGTTCGAGGCCTGCCCAGGTCAAGGTGGATGCTTGACCTTTAAGTGTAGCCTGCTGTCAACCTTTGCAGCCTGAAAGATAGTTGCATCTGTCAAGTAGGAGATAAAGGTACCACATTAAGTGGGGAGGCAAATTTTGACTGAATTATGAGGCCATTAAAGAAATCCAAGAACACTGAGGAATGCGGAAGGAACAACAAGAGACGCTGGGGATGCTGAGAGATGAGGAGTGCATCAGCTCCCCCTGGTGGCCAGAGTTTGCCTCTGTTCGTCTATATGTGGGTATGTGGAAATGGCAGGGATTGTCTGCTAAGTATGTGTACGTGTGATCCGCTCTGAGCCCCCTTCGGGGTGAGAAGAGCGGAATATAAATAAAGTAAATAAAAATAAAATAAATAAGATCTTCAGGAGAGGCCCTGCTCTCAATCCCGCCACTCTCACAAATGTGGTTGGTGGGAACGAGAGACAGGGCCTTCTCAGCAGTGGTCCTCCATCTGTGGAATTCCCTCCCTAAGGAGCTGAGGTTAGCCACCTCCCTCCTGTCCCTTAGGAGACAACAAAAAACCTGGCTGTGGGCCCAGGTGTTTGACTAAGGTACTGAGTATTAGATGATGGTAACTGGACTTGAATTTTGTCGATACAGTGATATCGGAATTATTGGCTGAACTCTGGTTGTAACGGCATGTTAATGCAATAGTTAATGATTTTATTGATGATTTTATAATATTTTGTACTAATTGTTTTTATTGAATGTATTGCGAACAGCATCATTTACGCATTTGTGAGGCCACCCTGCGTCCCCTTGTGGGAGAAGGGCAAGGAAGAAATAAAGTAAATAAATATATATATTCTCCTCCAGCAAGAAAACCTGTTTTATGTCTACACAGCGCCCGGCCCCGCCCATTCCGCCCGACTACGCGGTCGCGCGTAGCGACGCTTCCTGGGCGGGGCGTCGCCAACCGGGCGCCCGCGCCGCGCCGGCCCGCCCCACCTCGCTGCTGCGCCCCGCAGGCAGCCGCGCCCGCTGGTCGCTGGCGTGCGCTGCTGCGCGGGATGCCTCGCGCGGCCGGGCGGGACACAACCGCGCATGCGCGGCTGGGCTGGCCGCGCCGCGTGCACGCCACCGCGCTGGACGCACTTGCGCTGCTGCGCTGGGATGCCACTGCGCATGCGCGACCGTGCAGAGCGCCGCCCGTAGCAGAAGCGCCGCCCGCGCGACGCGCTTCGCGCCGCTGGACGCCCCAGCGCATGCGCTGCCGGGCGGGACGCCTCCACGCATGCGCGGGAGTGTCCAGGAGCCGCAAGGGGGGCGCCAAAATCAGGCTTGCCTACCCCTCCGGGAGAGGTCAGGCCGCCCCTGTGTCTACAGCATGCCTTCTTAAGCCAGGAAGTAAACCTGACATGAATTTTAAAAACTAGCCCCCCACCTAAAACATCTGGAAGTGGATAAAACATGGCAAAATGTCCCTTCCTCCACCCTAGAGGTTTGAGAACATCTTTAGCAACAAACCTCCCCCCACAATTGAGAGAACCAAGGTCCTTAAAAATAGCCTTCAAAAACAATATATGGTCCATGGCCATACTTTGCTGAACTAGCCTATGGTAGTAACTCTAGGGTTAGGCTTACAATATTTTTCAAGGAGAGATGTAAAGAGATTTGCCTTGCCCTAGGCCCAAGAGAAGGTAGACTTCAATATGTCAAATGATGGCCATCAACAATATAGATGTTGGGGAAAAGATATTGCTTCCTGCATGGGAATCCTGAAAAATAAGAAAATGAACAGTGGTGAAATAAAAATGGAAACACAACCAGCTAGAATGTTTCGCCGCATGCTTTGGCTGAAGTTCCTGCATGTCAAATGAGAGATCCCAATTGGACACGCAGAGATGTTTCCCATGAGCGTCACTGGGATTGCTGCCCTGGAGCATGGCCAGAAATTCCTTGTGGAAGCTGCATGTCAATCACCGGTCTGAAGCCAGTCCAGGTGGAAGGAAAGCAAAAGATGAAGGGTAAAGTGTGTGGTTATTTTCCTATTGGGCAAGAAGCCATCGGACACGACCAATTGCAAGCAATGCTCCAGCTGTCATTATGGACAGAGAGGCCAAAGAGGGAAGGGACCACAATTGGGAGACGCTAGAAAACCATTTTCTGCTTCCTTTGCAAGGTCTCCCTGCAGGGTTCACCAGCAGGGAATCATGATAGATTTTGGCTTTTTCCAGAGCTATAAACAATGTGACTAAAACACGAAGGACTCTTGCCTTCACTGGACTGTGATGGATTCCCATCAGCACGCAAACAAAAGAAAAGAAAAGCACGGCAAGGAGCAGGAAGTCCTTCTAATTAGGACTCCAACACAGGGATGTTCCTCTGAGACCAAAAGTCATGCAACTTGATAAACCTAAGTGTGTTTACCATGACTGTAAATAAAATGTTCACAGTGAAAAATGACCCTTGGGAAAAGAAATCCCAGCTCCCACGTGATGCAGAAATGCCTCTGCAGCTGTTTCATAGACCTTCTGGGAAGATTTTACGGGGAAAGTTGTCTGAACAAATAAAAACATAATTATGTATTGTCGGAGGCTTTCATGGCCGGAATCACTGGTTGTTGTAAGTTTTTCGGGCTGTATGGCCATGTTCCAGAAGCATTCTCTCCTGACATTTCGCCTGCATCTATGGCAAGCATCCTCAGAGGTTGTGAGGTCTGTTGGAAACTAGGAAAATGGGGTTTATATATCTGTGGAATTTCCAAGGTGGGAGAAATTCTCCAAGCATGTGGACAATTTCAACAGAAAGGAAGAAACCATGAAAATGAACAAAATCTGAATACCAGTATTTAAAAAAACCTCTAAAATCATAACAATAAATAAAGAACAACACTCAAAAACGGGAACTCCAGACAAGAAACAATCAGAGACAGCGAATCACCTCTTAACCAAGGATTTCCCCAGGCAATAAGAAGCCACACCTTGAAACTGCTAGGCCACCAAATGCTAATCAAGGTGGCTAATTGAAACATTCACACCTATCTCCAGCAGACAAGAGTTCTTTCTCCCACCGTGGTCATTACACAGATATATAAACCCCATTTTCCTAGTTTTCAACAGAGGATGCCTGCCATAGATGCAGGCGAAACGTCAGGAGAGAATGCTTCTGGACCATGGCCATAAAGCCCGAAAAATGTACAACGACCCAGAAACATAATAGAACAACCAGGGTTTGAATCCTCACTCAGCTGTGTGATGTTGGTCAAGCCACACTCCCTCAGCCTTAGAGGAACGCAGTGTCAGACCTGTTCTGTACAAGTCTTACTGAGAAAATGTTAGGGTAGTCATTGGTTGGAAATAACTTGAAGGTACACCACCACCACCACAACAACAACAACAAACACAGATGGACAAATGTGCCCCCTCAAAATGTTGCCCTACTGTAACTCCCAGCACTCTTCACCATTGAACCAATTAGATGGAAAGCTTAATATTGCGGCCCAATTATATCTGTAGGAGCATACTTTATTTTCCCTTGCCCTAGAATGCAGAGTTGTACTGTCCCTAAATGTCTCACTTATGACACTGTCCATTGATTGTGGCCATAAGTCATCCATGCTCACTGTGCCCTGAATGCAGGACCTGGAAAAGAGAATCTACTCCATGTTTCAGTCTGAACTTTCCGGTATCTAAGGAGTTGACTCTGTTTGGGGGACAAGAGTTCAGCACTTTGGACAGCTCCCTTTTACGTCCAGAGTGGATTGACGTGCAGCCCTATTGGCATCACCAGCTGCCACTAGAAGGCACATTTTTTGTCTCTGGTCTCGGGCAACAAACTGTTTCGGGTCACTATGGATGGTGCAGAAATTCCTTTTCTTTTATCTGCTCCTGAACAAGATGCTTAGCAATTTCGAAAATCTCTCCCTATCCCCATTTCTGTCATGTCTTCCATTTTCTAAAAAAAATAAAAATCCACCAAATGCATTTAAAGATGCATCCGGCCACAGTTTCCCAGCTGCAACACAGCAAGCAATGGCTTCTCCAGGCTATAAACAGTGACTACATTGGGTAACCAACAATTATATCTCTGAAAACAGGCACAGGAAGGAGAGACGGAGATGCAGAATGGGTGGAGAGAGAAAGAGAGATGCTGACAGCTCCAAAGATCCTCAAAGAGGGGCCCACTGGCAATCTCCAGTCCTCTCGGAATTGCCTCTTCTGGAAGAATGCCTTCCGTCTGACCCATTTACTGGCCTCGCTAAAAGAAAATAATCGTTACAATAACTGTGCCAATGGGTGTTTATCTTTTTTTCCTCTCTCCCTGGACTGCTGTTCGAAAGGAATTCTACGTATGCCAAGCACCCGCCTCATGAGCTGCCCTCTCTCAAAGCTGCCAACAAGCGACAACAGGAGAAGCCAACTGTGCATAGCATACAAACACATGCCTTGCGTGCACTTAGTCCCAAGTTCGGGTCCTGCTCCACTGCCTGGCAAGGGGCAAGACAGCAAAGGGGAGAAAGGTACTCCCAACAGAAAACATGAGAATTTAGGAATTTGACATTTGGGAACTACTTCCACAGAATCCCAGACACTATATGACCTGGGCTTTTGGACTATATCTGCCATTCCCATAATCCCCTAATCAGTTTGTGAATGAGATATTTTGAACTACACCCTAATTCCCAAGGTAAAGCTGAGGCAATCGCATTCCCAAGCTCTGCCCTTTAGAGCAGGTGCAATTTTGGCCACCTTGAATTCAATGCAACTGACTCTCAATCTGGTCACCTGAGGACTGCCTGCACAGGACAAGGAAAAGAGAGCGCCAGTCTGGAATTTGGGGTCAAGAATCCAACCCTGCCCATGCTCACACTGTTTCCCACATACACACCCCATAATCTCACTACTGCAGTGCCTTCTACTTGCCAGTTAAGTCAAATGGCCTATTTCCCGGTTTGGGTTTGAATCGTGTTGTTGCAGGTATCAACCCAACCATCGCAGACACACATAAACAACAAGGCAAGCACTGAATGGGTGGGAAAGGGGTCCCTCGGGGAACTGGCCCCCAGACCCTCCTTGTCACCTGCAAGCAAGAGGAACCAGGCACCCCATGTGCACCAGGGAGGCAAGGAAGGGAGAAGGGAAGGGGACCTAATGTGCTCAGTGGCGCTAAGGAAGGGCAAGGTGCACAGAAGCCACAAGGAAAGGCAGAGCTCCTAGTGGGTGCAAAGAAGGGAGGAGGATGAGTCGGGTGCCTAGTGCGCCCAGCAGTGGCAAGGAAGGGAGAAGAGAAGGAAGCCTAGTGGGCACAGAAGCAAGGAAGAGTGAGAATAGGCAGAGTGCCTAGTACGCACAGTGGTGATAAGGAAGGGCAGCAGAGTGTATACTGGGCACAGCAGCTGCATGGAAGGGAAGAAGAAGAAGGGCAGGATGCCCAGTGGGCACAGCAACAGAAGGGAAGAGAAATGAGGACAGTGGCTGTAAGAGAGGGCAGAGGGCTTAGTGGGCACAGCAGTTGCAAAGGAAGGAGAAGGGCAAGAAGAGGGAGGAAGGGCACAGTGCCATAAGGAAGGGCAGCGTGTATAGAGAGGGCAAGGAAGGGCAGAGCTCCAAGTGGGCACAGGCAGGAAGAAGGGAGCACCGCAGTGGCAAGGGAGGGAGGAGGAAAGGCAGGATGCCCAGTGTGCACAGTGGTGATAAGGAAAGGTAGTGCATAGGGAGAACAAGGAAGGGCAGAACAGCCGCAAGGGACTGAGAAGGGCAGGGGGACTAGTGGGCACAGCAGCAAGGAAAAGGGAGGAAGGGCAGAGTGTATACTGGGCAAAGCAGCTGCATGAAGGGAAGAGGAAGGACAGAAGGCAAGATAAAGGAGAGTAATGCCTGTAAGAGAGGGCCTAGTGGGCACAGCAGCCGCAAAGGAAGTAGAAGGGCACGAGGACTAGTGGGCACAGCAGCAAGGAGAGAGGGAGGAAGGGCAGAGTGCCTAATGTGCACAGTCACCATAAGGAAGGGCAGAGTGTGCAGAGAGGGCAAGGAAGGGCACAGAAGGGAAAAGGGGCAGGAAGACTAGGGGGCACTGCGGTGGCAAGGGGGGAAGGACAGGATGCCCAGTGTGCACAGTAGTGATAAGGGCAGAGTGCATTGAGAGGGCAAGGATGGGCAGAGCTCCTAGTGGGCACAGGGAGAAAGAAGATGGGCAGGAAGACTAGGGGGCACCGCGGTGGCAAGGGAGGAAGGACAAGATGCCCAGCGTGCACAGCAGTGATAAGAGTAGAGTGCATTGAGAGGGCAAGGAAGGGCAGAGCTCCTAGTGGGCACAGCAACTGCACGACTGGACAGAGTGCCTAGTGGGTACAACCCAGGCATGTAGCTGGGGGTTAAGGGGCTTCAGCCCCGAAATTCTCAGGGTGGTCCGCGAGAAGGCCTTACTGGTACATTATTTAAACTGTTATGTTTATTCATATCATGATCTGATCACCATGCTCAGTATATCCCACATTCATGGGGTTATTGGGATAACAATACAAAATCCTGGTTTGATTCAGGGTAGACCCTCTTCCACCCAGTCTCAGCCCCCCCAACCAAAATCCTGGCTATGGCCCTGATTCAAGGCGGGGGAGACTAAGTGAAGGGAAGACTGCTGCTGGGAAGGAGGGAGGGATGGGAGGGAGGGAAGGGAAGGGAAGGGAGGGAAGGGAGGAGGGAGGGAGGGGGGAGGGGAAGGGAGAAGGAAGGGGAAGGGGAGGGAGGGGAAGGGAAGGGGAGGGGAGGAAGGGAGGAGGGAGGGGAAGGAGGAAGGAAGGAAGGAAGGAAGGAAGGAAGGAAGGAACGGGAGGAAGGAAGGAAGGAAGGAAGGAAGGAAGGAAGGAAGGAAGGAAGGAAGGAAGGAAGGAAGGAAGGAAGGAAGGAAGGAAGGAAGGAAGGGTCCCGACCTGCTTGGTGAAGAGGATGGCGGTGTCCCAGTACTCGGGGTGCTTGTCGCTGCCCTTGTTCCACTTCTTCTGCCAGGCGCAGAAGTTGCGGAGCGTGAGGGCGGCGTTGCCGGTGACCTTGGGGCCCTTGTCCTCGCGCCCGATGACCAGCAGCTTGACCACGGCCAGCTGGATGGCGTTGCCCAGGCTGGCGTGGCGGTAGAGCCGGGCGGCGGTGGCCATCAGGGTCAGCAGGTAGTGCGTCAGGTCGGCGCCGTGGAAGAGCGCCATGGACTCGTCGGCCACCAGCAGCGTCTCCACGAAGCGCGGGAGGGAGACGAAGCGCTTGGCGCGGGGGCGAGGAGGAGAGGAAGCCGAGGAGGGCTGGGGCTCCCCTTCGCGCCCTTCCCGGGAGAGCTTGTACTGCTCGAGGGCGCGGAGGGCGCCCGCGTTGAGCCCCGAGGCCACGCCGCAGCGGGAGGCGGGCGCCGGGCTGGGCGTCGGAAGGGCCGGGCGCCGCTGGAGCAGGTGCTGCCCGGGTTCGACCCACCGCGCCCGGTTGCCGGGCTCCCGCAGCGGGCGGATGAGGAACTCGGCCCCGCGGACGCCGAAGGCCCCGGTCAGCCCCGCAGAGGCTCAAGGCGGCGAAGGAGTCCGCCTCCGCGTTCACGTCGCCCGAGTAGAAGCAGCGGCGCAGGTCCTGGGGCGCCGAGCCGGGGGTGCCGCTGCTGCCGCCCAGGTATTGCGCCACGAAGGCGGGAGCCAGGAAGCGCGAGTCGGGTCTCAGGCGCAGGGAGAAGTCCTGGCGGAAGGCGCGGAGCTGGAAAGTCACCTCGGGGCCGGGAGAGGAGGGCTCCCCGTCTTCCTGCGAGGGCTGGAAAGGCTGGCGTCGGGCGGAAGGGTCGCGGTCCAGGCGCAGCGGAGTCACCACCTCGGCCTCCTCTGCAAGCGGGGCGGCCAAGGCAGGCAGGAGGGCCAGCAGCAGCCCCGGGAGGAGGAGAGCCATGCCGACGCCGCGGGAGAGCCGACTCCCCTCCAGCAGGAGCTTCACAGGAGAGGCATCCCTCTCCTCTCTCTCTCTCTCTCTCTCTCTCTCCCTTTCCCCTTCTCTCTCTCTGCTCAAAGCTACCTGGCTCTGCAAAGAAAAGGCCCTCGGACGTGTCAGGGCTTTATATATACATCGCTGTCATGTGCCAGCTCTTTTTTCTAAGAGCAGCCCTGGCTTTGCGCTGCTCTCCTCCTGCTCCTTCTTCTTCTCCTTCTTCCCTTTCGCCCTCCTCCTTCTCTCCCGCCTTTTCCTTCCGAAGGGGAGGCGCCTCCCCGGCTCCTTCGTGGACTTTTAAAGCGCCCACTCGCCGGTGGGCTTATGTCCAAATACACGCCCCAACCACAGCTGCTGGAGAAGCAGGAGGGGATCGGTTCTGTGAGGTCTTCAGCACCTACCGGGTAGTAGCTACACCAAAAAGTGTTGGGTTTCATCCCCGGACTGACTGCACAAGTCTCCAGTCCTCAATGAGTAGTAAAGGTAAAGTGATCCCACTGCCAAGCCCAGCAGCTTTAATATGGGTAAAGTGAAGGTAAAGGTTGTCCCCTGACATTAAGCCCAGTCGTGTCCAATTCTAGGGGTTGGTGCTCATCTCCATTTCTAAGCCGAAGAGCCGGCATTGTCCGTAGACACCTCCAAGGTCATGTGGCCAGCATGACTGCATGGAGCGCTGTTACCTTCCCATCGAAGCAGTACCTATTGATCGACTCATATTTGCATGTTTTTGAGCTGTTAGGTTGACAGAAGATGAGGCTAACCATGGGAGCTCACTCCGCTCCCCGTATTTGAACCAGTGACCTTTTGGTCAGCAAATTCAGCAGCTCAGCAGTTTATCCCACTGCGCCACCATGGGCTCCTTCATATGGGTAGCCCTATTCAAATGCATTCAAGTTCATGTTTTTGAACTGCTAGGTTGGCAGAGGTTGAGGCTAACCGTGGGAGCTCACCCCACTCCCCGGATTTGAACTGGTGACCTTTCGGTCAGCAAGTTCAGCACCTCAGCAGTTTAACCCACTGCACCACCTTGGGCTCCTTCATATGGGTAGCCCTATTCAAATGCATTCAAGTTCATGTTTTTGAACTGCTAGGTTGACAGAAGCTGGGGCTAACAGCGGGAGCTCACCTTGCTCCCCAGATTTGAACCACCGACCTTTCAGTTAACAAGTTTAGCAGCTCAGCGGTTTAACCCACTGTGCCAACGGGGTCCTCAATGACTTAGATATAGGATTCCTCCCCCATTCCTATGCATGCGTCTCTCAGAAGGGGTTTTACTTTTACTCTTCTTGCATGCCATTGTCTCCTCCCCCCTTTGAACATGCAGCAATGGAATCTCTGTGAGGGATGTTGTAACTTCCTCTTTAAAGGTAGTAAGAGTAATTTTATTAATTAGCCCTTAGGTCCTATCACAATATCAAACAAAACAACGAGGCTTAATAAGACTTGATTGCACTCTATACAGCTCTTTAAAGGTATTTTTATAGCAATGTGGTGATTTCTCCATTGCCTTCTCTCTACCTTTGTCTCCTTTCCAGTGAGGACACATTTTGCCTTTCTCCAGGCAAAATGTAGCTGCTTGGATATTTTGACATTTTATCCTTTACCTTCCTAAGAAAATGAGCTTAGTAAGCTAGTGAGCTCCAAGACCTTTTCTATCTAGAATGGATTTCTTTTTTACTTCAATAGATATTTTGAACCTACAGTTCTGTCTCTGAAATCCTGTCCCATCCTGTTGAATGGAAGCTAATCCTGACTCACCACACATAAGTTTCTGCTGGTTATGAAGTCTGCTTCTAGCACTCTGCTATATTTATGGTGGAATCACCCCAAGTGAGGGTTATTCCCAACTAATTCCCAACAAAAAGAAACATTATCTTCATTACAAGAGATTCGGATGCTAAGGTAGGTAGTCAAATGGCAACGGGATCAGAGGCAAGTATGGTTTGAGACTGCAAAACGAAGCGGGACGTAGGCTGAATTTTGCCAGGAAAACTCACTGTGCATAACAAACACTCTCGTCTAACAAACCTAAAAGGCAGCTTTATATATGGACTTCACCAGATGGTCAACACCGAAATCAGATTGACTACCATATTTTTGGTGTATAAGACTATTTTTTAACCCAAGAAAATCTTCTCAAAAGTAAGAGGTCGTCTTATATGCGGGAATCGACTTATATGCCGGGAGTCGTCTTATAGAGCGGGTGCTGAAACTTCCTATTCAGATTGGAGAATCTGCAGTTTCCACATATGGTGGGGCGAGCTCCAAAATGGCAGTGTTCCTGCCGTATGCAGTGACTGTATGAAAGTGTTAAGGGTGACGCTGTACAAGTACGGTAGAAGAAAATCCATTCACCAGGATTCATTGACTTAATGCGGTCCCGATGGTGAGGTGAAGGAGCACCTCACGGGGAAGGTGTAAGTGAAGGTCGAAGCAAGCTGCAAGGGTCCAGGGAGCCGGGGGTGTGGAAAAAAGAGATAGAGTGGCTCTGGGCCCAGAAAAATACACCTTTTTTACCTGTCTGGCCCGCCCGTGTATTTGGGGTTTCTAGGCCCAGTAAAACCTCCTCCCTTGCCTCTCAGATCTCACTCCTGAAGACGGCAGTGAAGCTGTGCAGGTGTGCATGTGCGAGATCTGAGAGGCAGAGAAGGAGGTACAGTAATAGGAAAATTACCGTATTGAAATCAAAACGGATGCTTTTAAATTTTTTATTTGTTGTGCATTGGAAGAGGGGTAGTCTTATACAGCGAGTATATCCCAAACTATATTTTAACTGGAAAACAAGGGGGTCTTATATGCCCAATCATATTATATGCCAGAAAATGCGGTACATCCTTTGCAGCCAAAGATGGTGGACTTCCATCCAGTAAGTGAAAACAAGATCTGGGGCTGACAGTAGTTCAGATCACAAATTTCTTGTTGCACAATTTAGAATCAGACTAAAGAGTTCAAGGAAAACACACAGACCAGTGAGATATAATCTCATTAATATTAGTATTAATATACCTCTCCGTTGGCACCCCCTTGTTGTGGGGGAGAGGCTTGCGTATCCTAATGAAGTTGTGGGCTGTGCTGGCGGTGGCGTAATAGCCACCGGTAGGGCCTCTCATTCCAGACAGGTCACAACCGAAGGGTCTGACAAAGAGCGTCAATGGGCAGGATGGGCTCTCTAGCCTTTTGGCAACCATCCTAAGAGAAGGAAAACTCTAATTTCAAATCCGGGCAGATGGTGTAAGGTCAACCATCTAGAGAAGAAAACTCGAACCAAACCTACGACCTGAGGTCCTTGCTGCCATCGTCCCAGCTTGCTAGGCCCCGGCAGACGAACCTTTGGTTTAAAGGGTGAGGCCAGTTCTGTGCACGCTGCGCTCCACCAGAAAAATCCATTGCACAGGCTCGAAGGACACATCCAACCTCCGAATCATCCATGCGCTTGTAGAAAGCGTGGGATGAGTCCTTCCTGAATCTTCGTTCATGATGAAAAGCCAAAAGCCAAGAATATTCCTTGTGATTATGCAGTGGAGGTGAAGAATAGATTTAAGGGTCCATGAAAGTGCTTTGGAAAGAGGCGAAGGATGAGAGGGTGCTTCCCTCCCTCCTCCCTCCCCTTTCCCCCCTCTCTCTCCCCCTTTCTGCCCTTCCTTCCCTCTCTAATTAAAGTTCCTCTTGTTCCTCTGACTCGGCTGTTTTCTCTTCCTAGGGCTGTGTTTTGTTTGCGGCCAAGCCTTTGGAGTCTCCTCCAGCCCCAGGAAAAAGCCTCCACAAGCCAAAGGCGACAGCCGAGAGGATGTTTCATTGTTTATGCTCATTTGGAGGAAGGAGGGACGAAGGGAGAGGAAGCATTTGAAGTGGGCCCAAAAGAGCATCCGCCTGCCTGCTGTCCCCCTTCGCTTCATTAGCGTCCGCCTTATCGTTTCCGACTTGGAAAGCTCTCCCTGTGCATTGCTGAGAGCAACAGGTCACTTGAAATTCAACCAGGGAGCCTTATTCTTACCCTTTCCCTCCTTCTTTCCCTTCCATTGCCGAGTCAAATCCTAGGCCGGGTTCACACATTGCAGGGCGAGCATCTGGGTGGGCAGTGAAATGTGCTCCATAGCACCCAAATACGAATCAAGGAACATGAAAGACTAATCCAATCAGAGAAGTCGGCCATGGCAGAGCACCTAATGAACCAACCTGCATGCAGCATATTATTTGAGAACACAGAAATGCTGGACCGCTCTAGCAACCACCATGACAGACAACACAAAGAAGCCATTGAAAACTACAAGCATATGGACAATTTCTTTTTTTTAAAAAAAAAGGTCTTTATTAAGTTTTGATAAAAATTATACAAGCGTAGAAGAAAGAAAAAAATAACATACTTGTATAGAATAAAATCATTTAACACTTCTTTTGTTGGGGATATAAGCAAATGGACAATTTCAACAGAAATGAAGGAACCATGAAAATGAACAAAATCTGGCTACCAGTATTTTAAAAACTCTAAAATTGTAGTGGAAATTTGGGTTCTTGGTTGCAAAGCCCATAAGGTGGAAGAAATCAGCCAAGGCAGAATCCAAACAAGACTTTTAATCTCAATCTGATCAGCATTGGGGCGACAGCCCTTGACCAAGGTCAAGAAACAAAATGGCTATCCCCGGCTACGCAGTTACAAGGTATATATACTCATTCTTAGCAAACAACATTCTTCAAACCCTTAGTATGGCTCTTTCTTTGTTCTGCTGTCTCTGGGCAGATTATTGCTGACATACGGGCACTTGGAGCATCTCCTCTTGGGAGGGGCACTTTTTACTTTTTAACCCCTTCAAAATTAGTACAGTAAATAAAGAGCAATACTCAAAAAGCAGAGGAATTCCAGACAAGAATAAATCAAGGCCAGCTAGCACCTCCCAACAAAGGATTCCCTCAGGCAGCAACTAACCAGGCCTTGAAATTACAGGCCATGAAATGCTAATCAAGGTGGTCAATTGCATCATTTACATTTATTTATTTATTTACCATATTTATATACCACCTTTCTCAGCCTGGAGGTGACTCAAGGCGGTTCACAATCAGCGGCAACAATTCAATGCCACAACAATTAAAACAATCATAAATACTATTAAAACATTTAGCATATAATATAAAAACAGTACAAAGCAAAAAAAATTATCAAAAAATCTCCTTCCAAAGTCATTATCCATTTGCATCATAAAGTCTTTCAATGATTTCATATTTACCAGATTATGCTGCATTATCGAAAGCTTGCTCAAAAAGCCAGGCTTTAACCTTTCTGCGGAAGGTCAGAAGGGAGGGGGCCACTCTTATATTCGAGGGAAGGGCACTCCACAGTTGAGGGGCCACCGCTGAGAAGGCCCTGTCTCTCATCCCCACCAAACACATCTGCAAAGAATGTGAGACCGAGAACAGGACCTCCCCAGAATATCTTAAGAGACCTAGATGGTTCATAAGGAGATATACGTACGGATAGGTAAGCAGGTACTTCTAGCAGACAAGGGTTCTTTCTCCCACTCTGGATATTCCACAGATATATAAACCTCACTTAGTTTCCAATAGATCCCTCAACCTCTGAGGATGCCTGCCATAGATGTGGGCAAAATGTCAGGAGATAATGCTTCTGGAAGATGGCTCTACAGCCTTAAAAAGTCACAGCAAACCAGTGTTCCTAGTGAGATCAAGGCTAGAGCATGTATTTGTGCTCCAGGAGGTGGTGCGTTTTGAGAGTCATGTTCGGATACAGGATCTCTGCTGAAATTTGAGGCGCCACATCCTTTCTGGAGCAGCATCAGCCAAACACTTGCAAATTATTGCCTCAAGTTTCAGCTGTTTGCCATCTCTTCCACTACAACCTCCTCATGCATGGATTTGATCTCCACAAGAGTTTTTTCTCCCACCCTGGACATTTCACAGACATATAAACCTCACTAGCCTAGTTTCCAACAGATCCCTCAATCTCTGAGGATGCCTGCCATAGATGTGGGCGAAACGTCAGGAGAGAATGCTTCTGGAATGTGGCCATATGGTCCGGAAAACTCACAGCGACCCATTGATCTCCACCATTGCCCTTCTTCATCCTCCCAATGCATTCTCCCATGGAGATGCTTCTGGGCCTCCTTTAGTCTTCTAATAGGAGGGTGGGTCAAAAAGTAATGTCCCTGTTGCTCTAACTCAGTGTTTCCCAACCTTTTTTGAGCCATGGCACACTTTTAACATTAAAAAAATCCGGGGGCACACCACCAACCAAAATGACACAAAATGACACTCTTAACACAGTAAAGAACGGCTGGGGGTTGCTGGCCTGCTGGGAGCAGCTGCTAGGAGTGCCAAAGCCAGAGAGGGGGCGGAGCCAGGCTGTGCCATGCCCCGCCCCCTACCCCCGGCTTCACCTCTTCCAGCAGCTGCTCCAGCCTTGAGGGGGCAGTGCCAAGCCAGCGGTGCCAGAGCCAGCACAATGCTGGCTTGGCACTGTCCCCTCAAGGCTGGGGCAGCTGCTGGGAGTGCCAAAGCCGGGGGAGGGGGCAGAGCCCTGCCCCCTCCACCCAGCTTCAGCTCTCCTACAAAGGAAGAGCATGAGCAGTGGACGGGCTTCAGTGGGTGGGGCTCCTCCACGCGGCTTCAGCGAGCGAGAGGCGAGAGTCTTGGTGGGAGTCATGGCGGATTGGAGGCTGGCTGGGGAAACAGCCGAAGGAGGCGGCGCCCCGGTCCCTTCTTCTTTTTCTTCGCCACTGCCCGGTCCTTCCTCCTCCCCCAAGCAGCAGGAGTTCGGCAGGAGGAGGGGGAGGAAGGGGGACAGAGAGCTTTTCTCGCGGCACAGCAGGAGGTCTGTCACGGCACACTAGTGTGCCACGGCACACTGGTTGAGAAAGACTGCTCTAACTCAGGGGTGCTCATTAGGTCTATCGCGAGCTACTAGTCGATCTTCAGCCCTCTTACAGGTGATCTTCGGGCCTCACCAGCCAGATGGGGCACTCCATGCGTGCGCGCGCGCCCCGTGCGCACGAACGCTCCCATCGCTAGCTTCCATGCTTTTTCCCCCCGCAGGGCATTGCAGGAAGGAGAAAGAGTGAGGCGGAGCCCTCAAAGACTCTGCCTTGAGGGGGCAGTGCAATACCCCGCGGGAGGAGCCGGCAGCGGGAGCGGAGGAGAGCGAGGCTCCACCTTCAAAGGCTCCTCCTCATGCTTCCTTGTTCCTGCTGCCGGCTCCTCCCGCGGGGCATTGCAGAGGGCGAGGGAGCGCTAGGCGGAGCCCTCGAAGACTCCGCCTCACACTCCCTCACCCTCTGCAATGCCCCACGGGAGGGGCGGCAGGTGGGAGGAGCGGCGCGCGGATAGTAGATCTTCACTTTTTTAAAAAAGTAGCTCACATGCTTAAAAAGTGTGAGCACCCCTGCTCTAACTTTTATTTCTTTCCCAGCTACTGGACTATCTCTGCATGATATGATAGAGCTCACCTTACTCTACTGATCTAGTCATTTCTTTTTCGATTGACTGATTAGAACCATGAATGTGGAACTAAAAAGAAAGAGTCATCATTGGATTTCTGGCCAAAGAAGGTTGGGCACCTAAGGATATCCATCATCGCTTGAAGCATGTTTATGATTTATCCCCTTCTGACTTTGACCTGTCTGGACCTCTGAAAGACATCCTACATGGTTTCAGATTCAATGACTTGAATGATGCTAAAACAGCTTTAAAATCATGGGTCAGGAAGCAAAACCATGATTTTTTTCCAAAATGGTTTTGATGCATGCTGCTAAGGAGGCTGTTCAGGTCCTGAACCGGTGCTTGGCTGCTGTAACTGTCTGGATGAGGACAAACAAATTGAAATTGAATCCAGACAAGACAGAGCTACTCCTGGTCAAGTTGTAAGGCTGGATGGGGTCACACTCCCCCTGAAGGCGCAGGTTCGCAGCTTGGGGGTTCTGGAGTCATCATTGAGCCTGGAACCCCAGGCTTTGGTGGTGTGCACCCATTGTGCCCATACCTTGGGAAGCAAGACTTGGCCACAGTGGCCAATATTCTTTTAAAATCCCAAATAGACTACTGCAATGCACTCTACATTGGGTTGCCTTTGAAGACCATTCGGAAGCTCCAAGTGGTCCAATGAGTGGCAGCCAGAATGCTCACTGGAACAGCATACAGGGAGCATACAACCCCCCTGTTACGCCAGTTCCACTGGCTGCCAATCTGCTACCAAGCAACATTTAAAGTGCTGGCTTTAGCATAGAAAGCCCTAAATGGTTCTGGACCAGCTTACCTATCCGAACACATCTCCCCCTATGAACCATCTTGGAGATCAAGGTTTTCTGGGGTAGTCCTGTTCTTGGTCCTACCTCCTTTGCAGCTTTAGTTGGTGGGAACGAGAGACAGAGCCTTCTCAGTGGTGGCCCCTTTGCTCTGGAACTCCCTCCTCAATGAAATTAGATCAGAAAGAACGTAAAGATATTGCTTTGGGACCAAGCCTTCAGGCAGTAAAGTAATGCAGTACAAGAAATGAATAGGAATTAATTAATTGCAATTGACAATTGGAATGGCTTCGGATTACGATTTTGGATTTATATTTTTAATTCTATGTTTTAAATGTCTAAATGTTTGTTTATTCTCTATGTTTAATATGATTTTAATAGTTTATTTTATAGTTAAATGTTATCATTTATTTATTGATTTATTGATTGATTTATTGATTGATTTACGGTATTTGTAGCCCATCTTTCTCAGCCCTGAGGCGACTCAAAGCAGCTTACAGAACTGGCAGTAATTTTATGCCATACGTTCATAAAAAATACAATTAAAATATCCAGCATAATATTATTAAAAACCATATAAAATCATTAAAAACATATACTCACCAGTGTCATCCTGTTAAACTCATTGTCCAGTAGTATCGTCTAGCCATTCCATGTTCATTCTTCATAGTTTCATAATTATTTATTATGCTGCATTTCCAAAAGCTTGTTCGAAGAGCCAAGTTTTTACACTTTTTCGGAAAGTCAGGAAGTTTTGTATATACATTGGCACTGAATCTTACCATTACTTGATGTACACCGCTTTGAGTTCCCCCAGGGGTGACAAAAGCGGTATATAAATGCAGTAAATAAATGAAAAAAATACTGGTGTCATCTTTCAGATCATGTATGCAAACATTCACATCAACATTAGAAACATTCTCTTGACTTATCTTATGGGAGTTGTAGTTTTGCACGCTGCTGAAATTTAGGAGATAGAGAGATACCTCTGGCTTCCATACAGAAACATTGGCTCCTGAAGTGAAGGGTTTGAATCTAGCATGCTTTCTTAACCAAGTGTGTAAAAATACATTCTTTTGAAATATATAACCCAAACAACCCCCAAATGTATATACTCTTTGCCAGATTTCCTGCAGTGCATATGTTTGATGCAGAATACCCACAAAATAATCTCTCTCTAAATCTCTTTCTCCCAGCCCAATGTTCTCTAGATCAGTGTTTTTCAACCTTTTTTGCGCCGCGGCACATTTTTTACATTTACAAAATCCTGGGGCACACCACCAACCAAAATGACACAAAATGACACTCTAACACAGTAATATGTTTTTAAATGTATTTATGCATTCGGTGTGAAACCTGGGCCTGTTTCGATGAATACAACATAGATATCCTGGCAGGAATGGCAGAAAGACACAAACTTCCCACACAGAACTCCCATAACCAAGAGAAAATACTATAAGAGTTTGGTGGGCATTGACCTTGGGTTTTGGAGTTCACTTATATCCAGAGAGCACTGTGGACTGAAGCAATGTTGGATCAGGACCAAACTTGGCATGAATACTCAATATGCCCAAATGTGAACACAGATGGAGTTTGGGGGAAATAGACCTTGACATTTGGGAGTTACAGTTTCTGGGATTTATAGTTAACACACAATCAAAGAGCATCCTGAACTCTTGCAAAAATGGAATTGAATCAAACTTGGCATATTGAACTCTCATTATCAACAGAAAGTACTGAAAGGGTTTGCTTGGGAATTGACCTTGAGTTTGGAAGTTGTAGTTCACCTACACCCAGAGAGCACTGTGGACTCAAACAATGTTATGTTATGTTGTTGTTTGTTTTCTATCCAGAATCACAATGTTGGAAGGAGGCTCACCACTTTAAGGTCCCCAAAACAGGCATGGGAAAACTTCGGCCCTCTGGGTGCTTTGGATTCAATTCCCACCATTCCTAACAGCCTGAGGCCCTTTCCTGCTTAAGCGGCTGAGGGGGGGAAAGGAAAAGGGCCTGAGGCTGCTAGGAATGGTGGGAGTTGGAGTCC
Source organism: Anolis apletophallus (assembly GCA_030556195.1). Lineage (NCBI taxonomy): Eukaryota > Metazoa > Chordata > Lepidosauria > Squamata > Anolidae > Anolis > Anolis apletophallus. The sequence continues at coordinate 27,448,247 of JARBWK010000013.1, read as the reverse complement.
AAAACACCTGGAAGGTCCAAGTTTGCCCATGCCAGCTTTCAACAGAGACCTCTTCCTCCCCCTTCCCCTTCGCGCTCTTTCTTCCCCCTCCTGCCAAACACTTACTTTTTCTTCTACACTGCCGCTTCTGCCGCCATTTTGATCTGAGGGGGCAACATGAGCGTGTTCAGGAGGGGAGGGGGGAGGGAGGAAGATGTGACCCGTGCGGGCGCTACTGCGCAGACTCGCCCCAGAGCAAAGCGAGGCAAAGTGAGCAGAGCGAGGCTGGGAAGAAGGGAGCCCGAGTGGAGAAGAAACAGTGTTTGGCAGGAGGGGGAAGAAAGGGTATTGGAGGTTCCAATTTCCCACGGCACACTTGATGATCGCTCACGGCACACTGGTTGGGAAACACTGCTCTAGATGTTTGGACTACGGCTCCCACCATCTCAGGCCATCTTGGAACCATCTGAATTGAGCCGTGATCGACACAATATGTGACAGAGATCTTTAAGAACAAAATAAAAAACGTGCATGTGGAAATGAAAAAGACTCCACTGGGATCTCGGCTTTCTTGTAGCCTCTTCCTGCAGCTTCCAGTCCAAAACCATCCTTCCATGCTGACCTCAGCAAAAGAAGCAGACAATACTGTTTGCTGCTTTTTCAAAAGACATAAAAACAAGTGGTGAGAGCTGGCCAAAGCATCAAATGGAGCAGATTTTTGGAAAGAAATGCAAGAATGAACCTTGTTCTTCACTTGAAACCAATACAACCAATTCCATTTTATTGAAAATAGCAAAGGGAGACTTTATTGAGTTATGCAATCTGAAATAATTAACCCATTTTAAAAAAATTCTGCAATGCCAGCATGATCTCACTCTCCCCATAAAACAGAAAAGACTTCCAAGATTTCCTAAACACTTAAAATCGTTGTGACACATTGGGCCTATTTAACGTTCCAAATCATAATTCCTCTGGGTGTGGGAGCCATGTGGTCCTTCGGGTGGTGTGGGACTCCAACTCCCACCATTCTTCAGCATTGGTTAGGGCTGTTGGAGCTGAAGAACATCTGGAAGATCACATTATTCCTTCCCCAAATTTATATGCAGCCAGCGTTCCACTCAAAAGGGAAAAAAAACATTAATTAAAATTTGCCTTTTTACTTGAGAGAACATCTTCCTAGGAATCTCTAGGTCTTCCATCATAACACTTTACTCAGCATCTTCCAGGGGTTGACCACAAAATTGTTCTGGAGGATCTAAAGAGAAAAGTGTTTTCTTCATGCATTGCTAGGTCCCACAGCGTGTCTTTGATCACCTTTTGAAAGACGTCAGCTATAGAATTGCATTGGAGAACCTAGAGATTACTAGACCAAAAAAAAAATCAAATCCGCAAAAAATAATGCCTGCATTTGTGTGTGTGTGTGTGTGAGGAACGACTTGAGAAACTGCAAGTTGTTTATGGTGTGAGAGAATTGGCCATCTGTAAAGACGTTGCCTAGGGGACACCTGGATGTTTTGATGTTTTACCATCCTTGTGGAAGGCTTCTCTTATGTCCCCGCATGGGGAGCTGGAGCTAACAGAGGGGAGCTCATCCGTGCTCTCCCTGGATTTGCACCTGCGACCTGTCGGTCTTCAGTCCTGCGGCACCCATTGCACCACCGGGGGCTCCCCATACATTGCCTGCAAATGTAGAGGTTGCATGATACTGCCTTTCTGCAAGGCATTAAGAACAGGATCAGGTCAAATGATCCTATTTGTCCAATATTCTGTTGATAATATGCATGAGAAGCCCAAAATCAGGACACGGGCACCATCAGCTCATGTGTTTATTGCCATTTGTAATCAAGATTGGCCGTTGGAGGTCACAATCCGCCATCATGGCTTTTTCTAGCATTATTTTATTTGAGGTTGGCAAATTTTCATTGTCCCAGCTGTGGGGCCATCATCCTATCACTAAACACATCCCATTGTTTTATAATGCATGGTGTAAAGAAGCCCTTCCTTTCATATTTTCATAGATCTCTGGGTCATAGGTCGCAAGCTGCACAGTTGGCCCTTGGCAGCTTGCATCAATGCCGTGCGCATCATAGTTTCACACCACGTGCCAAAAGGAAGTGAGGAAAGATTTGCATTCATACTCAGAAATGATGACTTCCAGTAGCAGTAATCTCCACCCATTGAATATTGGAGCAGTCTTTGAAACTTGGGAGGTGTGCCCTTGAATTTCAATTATTTAAGCAACACTCTGCAGAAATGGATTCTCTGAACCCACCGGATGTGTCCCAAGATGGAAAATTTCCCAAGTAGTTTAGGAGAGGATACATATATTTGTGTACTCAGCCTATCCCAATGCAGGAGTTGTATTGTCCTCCAGTTATTATTATTATTATTATTATTATTATTATTATAAAGCTGGATATTATTAATATCCAGCTTTATCACACCAAATGGATTATTGCTCCCAGCAAACCTAGGAAGCATTACCACTGGGAATTGCAATTCATCAGCATCTGGAAGTCTGCACATAAGTCACAATATCAGAGTTCCTGATTATTTGTACTACCCAGAGTAGGTTTTATGATCAATTCACTATTTTAATAGACAAAATAGCCCTTGCTTTGACTTAAATATCTGGCAGGGAAATAGCTGTAACTACCGTAGTAGGGCTGGTTGATCCAAGAAAAAAACGTTTCAAAACTTGTTTCAGATCTAATTGTAGTTGTCGTTTCGGATTATATGGACTTCCGAAAAATTTCCGATAAATTTCGAAATTGATTCAGAAGTATTTCCGAAATTCGGAAGTCTGCGGAAATGGCGTCCACTTTAAAAAATGGGCAAAAAAAATCAGCAGAAGGGAGAGTTAGCTGTTAGCCATCAGCCAATGAGCAAACAGCAAGAAAATTCGGAAATGACATCCAAAATTCAGAATTCCAAAATTCGGAATTTCGGATTTCGGAATTCCTGTTGGGAGGGTTGCTCTCGAAATTGCTAAAAAATTCAGAAGTATCTGAAAAACTTCCAAAATTCGGGCATATCCAAAATTGTAGAACAGCCCTAGTAGCTAGTGTTGCCAAGTCAGGATTATCATAGGCCCCAAGGTTTCGGTACCAGAAACAGAGACTTAGGAGTGGACCCCAATGATATCATAAGAGGTGGGCCATGATGCCATCATTTAACATTTTGTATTAAGCATTAATCAATTACAGTTACAAAGAATGCCCCATTCAAATAAAAAGAACCTACTAAAGTTGGATCAACGAGGAATGTATACAAACATATACCTTTCAAGGCAGCGTTCTCACCCTGAGATTTATCTTCCTCGCCCTGATATGTCTTTTGACTAGCAAAGGCCTTTTGAGATCCCCAAACTTAGGGAATGTGGGTGAATTTAGCAAACTTTATGAACTGTGTTTAGCAGACCGGATGAAAAAAAGGGAGTGTATATTGAGGCGAAGGGCTTTCTCACGGGCCAACTTAATTTCACTGCAGAGAGCATCTCAAACACTCTCTTTCTATAAACACTAAAATCAGACATCCTGCATTTTTCAAAGGATTCCTCCCAATTCTAGGTCTTCTCTGTAAAGGGCTGCAAAAGATAAAATGACTCTGTTTTGGCTCTCGTCCAGCAATTGCAGATTAGATGCATGTGTGTTTTAATATAGGGTTCCTTCTAAAAGAATCATCAGCCATCGTTGTGGAGAATTGTGCCAAGAGGAAGGTGCATCAAGCCAACCCTGGTGGGTACCACCTTCTACCTGGAAACCAATGCCCTCACTGTGGAAGAACATGCAGGTCAAGAATATGGCTCTATAGTTACCCACGTACCCACCGCCAAGACACTATACTCGGAAGGCCATCATACTTGTACAACGAGGGATTGCCTAAATGAAGTAAGTGAAGTGCACCTCTTCTTCCAGGGGTTGCATGTCGAGTGATTCAACCAACAATTAAATTTATTTATTTATTTATTTACTCTATTTAGATTCCACTCTTCTCACCCCGAAGGGGACTCAGAGCGGATTACAGGTACACATACTTAGCAGACAATCCCTGCCGTTTCCACATACGCACATATAGACGAACAGAGGCAAACTCTGGCCACCAGGGGGAGCTGATGCACTCCTCATCTCTCAGCGTCCCCAGTGTTCCTTGTTGTTCCTTCCGCATTCCTCGGCATTCCTGGAGTTCTTTACTGGCCTCATAATTCAGTCAAAATTTGCCTCCCCACTTAATGTGGTACCTTTATCTCCTACTTGACAGATGCAACTGTCTTTCAAGCTGCAAAGATGGAGCACCCACCTCAACCTGGGCAGGCCTCAAACTCATGACCTACTGGTCAGAGAGATCTTATGCAGCTGACACTTAGCTAGCTGTGCCACATTCCCGGTGCCTGAAAGCACTTTCCTGCCCCATTGTTTTCATAGAGAGCAAGAAAAATGAACGATGCTGACTTCCAAAAACTGCTTGAATGGCAAAACAAGGTAGGAGATGGACCTACTCCCTCCTCAGCCGTGTATTTTAAAGTCAAACCATACCTGACATTGAAACTTCCTTTCCTTTCCCATTTCCCATGGGATTTTGGCCATTTAAAAATCACTTCCTTCAAGTAGCCCTTTTGTTCCTAAAGTGAGATATCCATTATTTAGCATTTATCTTACTTCCCTTATTTATTATTTATCTATACATTATTCGTAAGGATTGTTTTCCCCTCATAATGAAGTTGATTTATTATTTATGGGAAGAACAAGAGATTTGGGGCAAAGTCATGGTCCAAGGCGGTGAACGGTGAAGTACCTTCTTCTCCCCATAACTTAATCCAGAGTCTACTGTAAGTCATTTCAATTTTTGGGTGAGACGACTTACTTAATTAGACGATCCCTCGTAGCCTGAAGATGATGGTCCTCTAAGTATAGTGTCTTAGTGGTGGGTCCATGGGTAGCTGTGGAGCCCTATTATTGATCGGCATGTTCTCCCGCAGTGAGGACATCGGTTTCCAAGTAGAAGGCGCAGGGCCGGACCTAGGTAATTTTAAATGGTAAGCGAACAGTATTTTGGCGCCCCCCAACCAATCCCTGATATATAGATAGATAGATAGATAGATAGATAGATAGATATGGATTGGGTGCATAGACAAATTTGGGTCCTCGAGGTATTTTGGACTTTCTACTGGCTGTTTGGAATTGTGGGAGTTGAAGTCCAAAACACATGGAGGGCTGAAGTTGGCCCATGCCATATATATATATATATATATATATATATATATATATATATCCTTCCCACCATTTTCCCTGCTCTATTCCTATTCTCTTTGAGTGTGTGTGTGTGTGTGTGGCTATATCTATTCCCCTTCCTTCCTTCTCAGCCCTATACCCCAGAATATCAAGGCAGAAAATCCCACATTATCTGAGTGTGGACTCAGATATTCAAAGCAGATATTGTGGGATGTAGGGCTGTGTGGGAGGGCCCCCACCCTTTTCCCTCCCCTCTTCCTATTCTTTGTGTGGGTCTGTACATTCCCCATCCTTCCTTTCTCCTCACCCTTCTCCTTGCCCCCTCCCTATTCTCTTTCCCCTTACCTTCTCCTTCCTCCCTTCTCACCCTTTTCCCTCCCCTCTTCCTATTCTCTTTTTATGTGTATGTATATATGTGTGTGTATCAGGTCTAGGCTAATTTCGGGAGCAAGGGCCTGGGGGTTGGGCTAGGTGCCCTCTGGCTGGCAGGCTCGTCTGGCTGCTCAGTCCTGCTCCCGGCCCCCAGGTAAGCGCGCCCACGTGGCCTCCTCCCTCGCCCTCGTGCACCGGCGGCAGCAGCGGCAACAAAGGGAGGAGACACGTGGGGGCAAGGGAGACAGGAAAGGTGGGCGCCTCTGCCCCTTTCTCTCTTGCCCTGTGCAAGGCATCCTCGGCGGGGGCGGGGGGGAAGGGTGCACAGGATGAGGGATGAGACGCGCGCAGGACAAGGCAGGGAGAAGGGAAAGGCGCGCGCCTCTGCCTCCTCTCTAGCCCTGCACGAGCCTTCCTCCCACCCTGCCAGCACCCCTGGGGGTGTGGCGCCCGGCCCTGGATGCGCCCTTTGGCCACATGGCGCCCTGAGGCGGCCGCTTAATCTGCCTCCACTAAGATCCGCCCCTGAGAAGGTGGTCCAGGTAAGAGTTGGCTTGACACGCCTTCCTCTTGGTACGTTTCTGCTTTTCGTCCTCCATTTGTGTTCTGAATCCAGATTATCTGATTTGGATTATATGAGTCTACACTGCCACATAATGCAGTTCAAAGCAGATCGATAATCTGGATTCAGAAACTGGATTATATGGTATTGCAGATGGGGCCTGAGAGAGAGAGAGTGACTTGCTTAAGGTCACCCAATGGCTATCCATAGCAAAACAAAAACAGGGACTCAAGCCCTGATCTCCAGAGCCATAGTCCAACACTCAAAACATTACACCACACTGGTTCTCTCTAAAATAATAACCCTACATAAGAAACTATAATACAGCAGAGCACAGCACCCAATTACATGCCAATCCTGGGCAATTACGAAAAGCCAGAAAGCATAGGGATATTTTAACTCATTGTTGGAAGGAGAGCAGAGACAGTGCCATTCTGGCTTCCTAAAGAAAAGCATTTCAAAGACATGGGATGCAGTTTAACAGCGCTAAACTGGATTATATGGCAGTGTAGACTCATACAGTCCCATTCAATGCCGTTAAACAGCATCTTGAAAATGTATGATATGGCAGTGTTGATCCAGCCTGAGATGTCTTTCTCCTTTGTTCCCACCAAACAAGGCTGAGATGGTGATGGGGCAGAGAGAAAGCTCTCCCTAGAAGATTGCAGCTCTTTAAACATGGGTCTATCGAACAAAACCCTCAATGCTTTCTTCTCTAGACTGTTCTTGGTGTTTTCACTTTCAGAATGGTAGCTGTTACTTGTTAAAATTGAGTAAAATCTTCAAGTTCTCTCTTACTGCTGTTTATCAGGCATGGTTTAGAATCCTAAAATGGCGATTCTTATATCAAATGGGGGGGGGGATTTTTTTTTATTATTAGTATATCAAAGACTTACCAAAATTTCCCAAAAATTTCTAAAATGTAACTTTAGTACTAACGAAATTCGTTAGTAATTCGTATGCCAGAGCATGCGCATTCAGATGGTTTTGGCCTACAACTCCAGAAATCCTAACAGCTGGTAAATTGGCTGGTATTTCTAGGGAGTTGTAGGCAAAAACTTGAATAAACCACACTGAATTCTAGATGGGACTCTCCAAATAGGAAGGAGGGAGGGATGGAGGGCGGGAGGGGGGTATTCTATTCTTGGAAGCAGCAAAAGAAAAGGAGGAGGAGCCCCCTCGCTCCTCGCTGCCTCTCTCTCACCCCGATCCTGAGGGAGCGAGGGCCCAAGTTTGCCCAGGCTGAGAGGAAAAGGAAGAGGCCTGAGGCTGTGAGGAATGGTGGGAGTTGAAGTCCAAAACACGTACCTGGAGGGCTGAAGCTGGCCCCTGCGATGGGGCATGGCAGAGCAACTGGGAAGAGAAGCATCTGAGAGAGCGCAGGGAGAGAGAGGAGGAGAAGCGCGCGAGTGTGTGTGTGTGTGTGAAGCAGGCCCCTGCGATGGGGCATGGCAGCAGAGCAACGGGGAAGAGAAGGAGGGGGGCAGGCCCCTGCGATGGGGCATGGCAGCAGAGCAACGGGAAGAGAAGGAGGGGGAAGAGAAGCATCTGAGAGCAGGGAGAGAGAGGAGGAGAAGCGCGTGTGTGTGTGTGTGTGAAGCAGGCCCCTGCGATGGGGCATGGCAGCAGAGCAACGGGAAGAGAAGGAGGGGGAAGCCTGGAGAGAGAGGAGGAGAAGCGCGTGTGTGTGTGTGTGTGTGAAGCAGGCCCCTGAGATGGGGCATGGCAGCAGAGCAACGGGGAAGAGAAGGAGGGGAAGAGAAGCATCTGAGAGCGCAGGGAGAGAGGAGGAGAAGCGCGCGTGTGTGTGTGTGTGTGAAGCAGGCCCCTGCGATGGGGCATGGCAGCAGAGCAACGAGGAAGAGAAGGGGGGGGGAAGCCTGGAGAGAGGGAGGAGGAGCGCGCCTGTGTGTGTGTGTGTGTGAAGCAGGCCCCTGCGATGGGGCATGGCAGCAGAGCAACGGGAAGAGAAGGGGGAAGCCTGGAGGACTACACTTTCCAGAATGCATTGCCTAGCCTACCTAGCAGCAGCGTCACTTCCAGTTCCCCATAGAAATGCGGGAAAAAGAAGAAGCTAAATGAAGGCGGGAAGGAAATGAGGGGGAGAAGACAGGGAGAAGTGAGTAGTACAATAATTAATTAATTCATACTTAAGAATTTCTAACGATCATAACGCAAATTGTTGGCCTCAAGGACCGTAAAGGAAGTCTACTTCCGGGATCGCGGCAGCGATACGTAAAACCTCAAAAGTCCCATTACATACGAATCTCTTACGAATCCTTTTAATTTCCGTTTCATTTTTCTCATGCCTACTGTTTATGCCAGAAAAGTAGTCTGCTAATATTTTAAGCAAATACAGGTTTTGTCATGTGTGCAGACCAGTTTTTATCTTAAATCCACCGTGTGCAGCTGCAGCTGTGGAGAAACTCACATTCGCTGGATCGCCTTGCACAATTCAGTGTGATTGCTGACAAAGCTCTTGGAACATATAGATCAGGTGTGGGCAAACCCAGGCCCGAGGCCCAGATACCGGCCCCTGGGCTCTTTCCTCAGGTTCTCCTCTCTCTCACCATCCTATCCTTCCTTCTCTCTTTCCTTCCTCCTTCCACCCTTCCCTTCCTTGCTTGCCTCCCTCTTTCTCCTTCCATCCTTCCCTTCCACCCTTCCATCCTTCCTTCCTTCTCTCTTTCTTTCCACCCTCCTTCCCTCTCTCCCTTTCTCCTTCCTTCCTTTCCTTTTGTCTTTCCTTCTTTCTCTCTTTCCTCCCTCCCTTCCCTCACTCTTTCTCCCTCCCTCCATTCCCTTACACCCTTTTCTACTTCCTTCCTTCCCTCTTTCCTCCCTCCTTCCCTCACTTCCTTTTTTCCTTCCTTCCTCTCTTCCCTTTTGTCAATCTTTCCTTCTCTTTCCTTCTTCCCTCCATTCCCTTCCACCCTTTAGTACTTCCTTCCCTCTTTCCTCCTTCCTTCCCTCTCTTCCTTTTTTCCTTTCTTCCTCTCTTCCCTTTTGTCAATACTTCCTTCTCTCTTTCCTTCCTCCCTCTATTTCCTTCCACCCTTCCATCCTTTTTTTCCTTCACTATTTCCTTCCTCCTTTCCTCCTGGGGATGTTTAACTGGAAGAAGAAAATGTCGAGAGGGAACATAAGAACCAAGTTTCAAGATTTTAAAGGATGTCCCATTGAGGAAGAGGAGGAAAACTGATTTTCGGCTGTTTTAGCATCCTGGGCACAAGGGAACAATGGTGTCAAATGACAGAGAAAGGGATTCGACTGAAAAGATTAGGAAGAACTTCCTTGAGAGTGGCACAGACCGCTTTGGAGTGTGGTGGAGTCTCCTTCTCTGGAAGCCTTTCCACAGAGGATGCCTATTAGGAGTGCTTTGATAGCATGGCAGGGGGTTGGACTGGATGGCCCTTGGAGGTCTCTTCCAACTCTAGGATTCTAGATCAGGAGTAGGCAATATGGAGTCTAATGGATACACTTTTTTCTCTCCCATCCACCATCTCATCCTGAGCAAGGCTAACCCTTTTGGGATCGAACATTTCCCATTTTTCCTTTACTCTCTGCATCCGAAAGAGAAGAGGAAGCGGAGGAAAGGGGAGGGAGGGGGCTTGGGGAGAACCTTCCCCTCCCGGCCCACCCAACCCACTCTGGTCCACCATTTATTTTATTTTATTTTACAGTATTTATATTCTGCCCTTCTCATCCCGCAGGGGGCTCAGGGGGATTATAATGTACACATACATGGCAAAAATTCAATGCCATACACACAACACATATAGACAGACAGTCAGAGGCTATTTAACCATGCAGTCCCCAAGTTATAAAGTTTGCCCATGCCTGATAGAGATAGACCCTTTTTTCACCTTGAGCTTTATTCAACTTCCTCTAAAGCAGTGTTTCCCAACCAGTGTGCCGTGAGCGATCATCAGGTGTGCCGTGGGGAATTGGAACCTCCAATACCCTTTCTTCCCCCTCCTGCCAAACACTTTTTCTTCTCCACTCGGGCTCCCTTCTTCTCAGCCTCACTCTGCTTGCTTTGCCTCACTTTGCTCTCGCTGCCGCTTCTGCAGGAGGGGGGAGGGAGGAAGACGTGACCCGTGCGGGCGCTACTGCGCAGACTCGCCCCACGTCTTCCTCCCTCCCCTCCACAGTGCTCTCTGGGTATAGGTGAACTACAACTCCAAAACTCAAGGTCAATGCCCACCAAACTCTTATAGTAATTTCTCTTGGTTATGGTAGTTCTGTGTGGGAAGTTTGATTCCATTCCATCATTGGTGGAGTTCAGAATGCTCTTTGATTGCGGGTGAACTATAACTCCCAGCTGTTGAGCAAGACCTTCGTGTGTGTCTTTCTGCCATTCCTGCCAGGATATCCATGTTGTGTTCATCGAAACTGGCCCAGGTTTCACACTGAGTGTATAAATACATGTAAAAACATATTAACTATATGTATTACTGTGTTAGAGTGTCATTTTGTGTCATTTTGGTTGGTGGTGTGCCCCAGGATTTTGTAAATGTAAAAGCGTGCCGGCTCAAAAGGTTGAAAAACACTGCTCTACAGTACTATCATCTTTTTCGTGTTTTTTCCTCGACCTATCTTTTGTCAATTATGTTTCAAGTACAGATATAGAAAGGAGATGGAAAGGTCGGGCAGGAGTCGTTAATTGCTAAGTCAACAGGACATGCCTTCCCTTCCTGGGCTCCTGGATCGTTTTTTGGCAAAGACTGGGCAACTTCTGTTGAGGGCAGGGCACTGGGACACAATGGCATAGGCCAGCTCCATCCGGCAGGAAAGCAGGCTCTTGAAAGGAGCTGATAACAGTTGTACTCCATGGAAGAAAAGCACATTTGATTGCACTGTATAGTTAAGGG